>OV050032.1:34404591-35004591 GCA_920105625.2 Clusia tigrina | reverse complement strand
ATTTACTACCTATCCAAAAAGCCAAGAGTATCCCATTGTTGGACAACTTGCGAAGAGATGTGCTATGATGATCTATGTAATATGGATTCCTACTACAACTGTCTGAAGCAGATCCGTCCTGAAATATGAATTGTACCAGTTTAAAGCAGAAAAAGTGTATGAATCTCACAACAATTTGAAGAGTTGAACATTAATAGAATTATGTTTGATACACAAGTCTGTTTAAACCGACTAGACACACCCAATACCCAAAGAGCATCTATCAATTGCTCCCATAAGAATAAAGTGAGCGTGTGAGTTCAATGATTCTAGTCTCACTTCCTGAGGCGATATGCCATGTCCGTCTATCTTCACTTGTTGTGAAGAGCATAGTCCAAGAACGAAAATGGTGAAAAAGGGTGAAAAATGGTGGAAAGGGGTGAAAAAGGGTGGAAAAGGGTGAAAAAGGGTGAACAAGGGTGGAAAAGGGTGATCTGCATAGTTTTTTGGGCAGCTTGGACCTAAAACACGTCCACATTATTGAACACAGCTTATTTCACGTACTAAGTGAATTATTTCTCTGGCTTACTCGTAACCGCTTTTTCAAAACCGGTGGAAATTGAACATCCAACACACACACATCCAAGCCCGTAACTTGTTAAGAACAACATATCTCAAGACCCAAAAGAACTATTTGCAATGCTATTTGCGAATGATGTTTAGCACTTCCATGAGCTGCTTAGTTTGCTCGACGATACTGATCATAAACACGCCCACTTTCTGTACGTAAATATTCTTGAATAGATCATCTCATAAGTTTGGTTTGCCATTTGTAGTCAAGCTAAACTTCTGAGTTGCGAGAAATAACACATTCAACTGATTCATATTTACCCAAAACGAGCTTTCGAAGTAGAACTGTATTTGATATAGTCAAGCTAGGACCATCTATCAAGGGAGCCCACTTTTTACATGCCAATTTTCTTTAAGTGGGCATATCTAATGTGGCAAAGAAGGCAGCAACACGCTTCTATACCAATGTTCTCCTACATAGAATGCCTAAACCTTTGCAGTTCTAGACACTAAACTTTTGTCCAAATATTCCAAATTGAACAAGGGGTAAAACTGCTAGTTGCATATAAGATGGTGGTGTAGTTCTAATTGTCGGCTCTACCAATAAAAGACAAGTATAGAAGCTTTACTTGAGGGTTGACTAGTGCTAGTGGAATCTTTTTTGAAAAACTTCCTCGATCAAGGGATTTGAATATGTGTGTGTGTGAATTGTAGGCACGGCAGTATATGTCCGATATTGTCCCTGGTTTATGTACTCTTCCCAAATTGTGTACAGAGCGTAGTGCTGCCTAATTTTATCATTGTGAGGATTAGTTTCTGCAGCAATTTGTTTCTGTTTCATGGTCCAGGATATGCTTCTGTCAAAAAAACGCCTTCGCCACAGAGAAATACGACTGCGTCGATCCAGAAAGCGAGGAAGGATCAGGAATATATATTTGCCTCGCGTGCTTTTGGAATTACTTAATATACGAGTACCGTGGTATCACAATGGGCCATTATGTGTGCTCAAGTGTGCTTTTGGCAAACTAGGCGGCCACTCCTACCTCCCTACCTACCTCCCTACCTACCTACCTACCTAATATACGAGTACTCTCTTCTGCTTGTTGTGTATATTTAAACGAATTTAAGCATATATATATTTTGAGAACTTGAAACTCTGCCCACTCTACCGATTATCAAGATTAGGGACGTAGCAAAATTCCTCAAATTGTCAGGTTGGTTCCCCACTTCGTAATTGGGGGAGTCTCCGGTGCAGCTTGAGCGGTACTCATACTCCACTTAGGTGGTCAGTAAGTGTGCAGCGTCTCATCCGTGGTATCACAATAGCCCCTTATGTGTGCTCAAGTGTGCTTTTGGCAGCCACTCCCACCTAACCTAGCCTAACCTTCCGACCATTGCTGGCCACATATGCACTGCTGGGGCAGTTCAGAAGCACTGCTATAAACACTACGTATATATTTCCAATCTAATTCATTTGCTTTCGCGATTACTCGCATTTATCGTATCGGTCGCTTTCAGTTCTGAGTGGGCAGTTGGAATGCTTGAATTTGTGCCAGATGCCATTTCATCGACTATAATTTTAAATGGGTTCAATTGAGAAGTACGTAAAAAACAATTCAACGCGGGGGGAGGGGGGGTTAATGCCCAAATCCTCTACTAAACATTTATATGGAACGAGTAAGTTGCAGAGACCTGATTGAAATTTGAGAGATTTCAGTTGCCCGCAAATAAATGCTCCGCAGTGTACTCGTGGGCATTTGTCACGGTTTTTCTTGCTGCAACTTGAAAGAATCATTAATTGCAAGTCCGCGTACATGTACGTGGGGAGGATGCAAATTTATGTGGACAGAAGAAGGCCGTGGTTGAATTTCAAATTGGCGATTCCACTTATTTCGCAAATAACATCACCGAGCAGCACATAAAGTGAAAGTGTAAATGATTTGGCCCTGACTATCATATTTTCTGTGGTTTTCTTGGACTTCTGCGAGCAGTGGAGCTACGAATGTACGAGTGTATGCACTAAATTTCCATTCAATTCAATTCTTGAGGGACTCGTCGTGCGTAAATAGAGGCCATCAGACGCACCCACGCTCCACAAAATGCGACTGAACAGACGTAGACAGCTGCTTCGTAGTTCTGAAGAGACACTCAACTTGCTGGCAATTCAGCCGCTAGAAGGCCGCGCTAATATTTTGAATAATTACTCTAATCTACTTCCACGTAGCGAATTGCGGGTGTTTCCGTCTGGAAATAGACCGCCCAGCCTGAGCTCTACTGGAAGCGTACACACAACTGTGGCGACTGGTTGCTTGACTGCCTGAGAATCCCATTTGTGTGTTTACCATAAATATGAGTACCTAGTTTGAGGTTGGTCCTCACCCCAAGGCAGTCGGCAGTCCGTGCAGCCATGTGTAGGGCAACTTTTCGCTCATCTCTTTGTTTGCGTCTGCAGCTGACGTCACTGCAGCAAAACAAATTGCATCATTTGCAAATTTTCGTTTTTCTTTTGTGTGGAAAATTTTCTATTTTTAGAATTATTAATTTTTATATTTGAAAAATCGAAATTGAAAATTCAAATTCAAATTCAAATTCACCACACCACATCGCGCCACTGAAACCCGCTCACGCACACTTTATGTGCTACGCGTCTGCACCCATTGTACGAGCACTCGTAGAGCGTCGGTTCGCAGCACTCCAGCAGGGAAAATGCGTTCAAGCATTTATTTACTTGGAGTCTATGAACGTGTTGCTCAGTCTACGAGCGCGTCTGGATGCGCGCACTCATTCTGAATGCACAATTAATTTTGATTTCTTTTCAGCGTGTTACTCACTTTGATATCGCGCGGATTATACGGCTTGCCGTTATGCATCCAGAAGATGTCTGGCCGTGGTATGCCTCCGATCAGAGCTTCCAACTTGATTTTCTGACCCACGCGGGCCATCGCATTCGTCAGCGGTATCTTGAAATGCGGCATCTCCGTGGGCTCCAGCGCTAGAAGGGCAGAAATGGTATATAAATAAATCGTTAGTTGAGTTTTGATATTCGCATAGGGTAGAGACCAAAGGGGTCATAGGTGTGGATTGTGTGCGAAAATAAGCGAAGTGCAGAACACTTACTTGGCATGTGTGAGGTTCTAGAACATATTTTTAATACTCTTAATTGATCAAGATAAGAAAAACACAAAAAAGGAAAAACGGAAAAATGTTGATAGATTATGATGCCTTCAGAATGGCAAGGAAGCGTTCTACCACTTATGTACTGGTGTTTGGGCTTTCAAATAATTTCACTGCTTCAAATTTGAATGGTCGTGTTCAAATTTTAGTCGAGGGCTGCGAGGAAAACTGCTTTATTGAGCGCTTGATCGCAACATAAAGTATTCTAACATCCTGCTTCGTATGAAAGCAACCCTTGAACTAAATTCCTTTAGAAAGAGTATAAAGGCTTTGCAAATCATTCACTGCACCCATCGCTGACTAACCAATGTGTCACTCCCACATGTTTTTCCACTACAGTGAGTGGCAAAAATGTGTACGTGAAGTGTATCTGAAAATGTAGTGCGAGTCACATAAGCACCAACAAAGGAAGCTGCTCCATCGTCCATCCAGCGAGCGCACAATCGAATAATTGCTGTGATCGAACACTATTCTATCCCTCAGGTGCACAGCTCTATAAGAACCCTGTACTTTTATTCAGTGAATATATCTATAACATATGATTTAAAAAGCCGTAGGAATTGCTTAAATTTGTGGACTCCAAATATCAAATTTCATCCGCCGCCTTAAGGAGGAACAATACTCCCATGTATTGAAATATAAAATTCAATCTCCTTCGCTCGACATTGCTCAAAGTTTATCAAACTCCAAGAATGATAAAATAGTTTTGTTAAGTTTTATATTATTAAAAATAATTAAAATCCTTTTAATTCATAAATTATTGCCTTTGCACATACATTTTTCATAAAGAAAAATATTTTAAAGCGCCTTATGACGTCACAGCCGATCAGCTGTGCTGAGTTTTTGTCGAGAGAGGAATAACGGACCTGCGCATGGCGTAATCTACTATTCTATCATTCTTGATCAAACTCTATCTATCTACCTCTTTCTCTATACCCCTCTCTCTCTCTCTCTCTCTGCAAAAAACACCCTCTCTCCTCTTTGTTTCATATTGGCGAGATTTAATTGTACTTACGTTCCACAATCAGACTAGCGGAGCAGTGTTCAATACCAGCGGGATTCGACGCACTGCAAGTGTAGACAGCGTCATCCTCTAGGAACACCTCCTCAAAGCGCAAAGTGGCCTCTCCATTGTTATAATTGATGATGTAATCGGGAGAGTCATCAATGCACTTATCATTCTTATACCATTGCACAATGGGCAGCGGATTTCCGGTGACAATGCAAGAGAACTGATATGAGCTGCCCTCTGTAGCTTTGCCGCTCTCCAAGAATCGTACGATTCGTGGTGCCACCATTTGTACTTCAGCTGCGTTCTCGCGCACCGACAGGCTAGCAGTGGTATCGGTGGCGCCCACCAAATTCGAGGCGCAACAACTGAAACGTGCTGAGTCGGCAGTGAAAGTCTCCTCGATGACCAGACGGCAGATGCCGTTATTGTAGGTGGTCTTGTAGTCCGGATTGCTCTGTATGGATATGCCGTCCTTGAACCACTCCACAGCGGGCTCCGGGTTGGCCGTCACCTCGCACTCGAAAGTGAATTTGTCGCCTTCGCGAGTGATGGCGTCCTTCAGGGGGCGCGTGAAGCGCGGCGAGGCGTACTTGATTTCGGTGAAGATCTCGTTGATTTGTACGTCTTTGCGTATGTTCTCAGTGACTACGCGCTGGTGATCGATTTGGTCACGTACGGTCTGCAAACGTGCGGCATCCTCGCGTCTAGTTTGATCGCGCAGTGCCTGCAGACGGGACTCTTCTTCGCGTTGCATGTGCTCGCGCAACACCTGCTGTCTGGCCTCATCCTCGCGCATAGCTTGAAAGCGAGCTTGTTCCTCGTGCAGGATCTGCAATCGATCTTGTTCTTCGCGAAGAATCTGCAAGCGAGCTTGTTCCTCGCGAGCTGCCTGCTCTCTGGCGGCCTGCTCATGTGCAGCTAGTTCCCGTTGGGCCAAGTCACGTTCAGCCAGTTCCCGCAGCGCCAACTCACGTGCTGCCTGCTCTCTGGCGGCCAACTCACGTGCTGCCTGCTCTCTGGCGGCCAACTCACGTGCTGCCTGCTCTCTGGCGGCCAACTCACGTGCTGCCTGCTCTCTGGCGGCCAGCTCACGTGCTGCCTGCTCTCTGGCGGCCAACTCACGTGCTGCCTGCTCTCTGGCGGCCAACTCACGTGCCGCCTGCTCTCTGGCGGCCAACTCACGTGCTGCCTGCTCTCTGGCGGCCAACTCACGTGCCGCCTGCTCTCTAGCGGCCTGTTCACGCGCAACTAGTTCCCGCTGTGCCAATTCCCGGGCCGCCTGCTCTCGTATAGCCTGCAGCCGCGCCTGCTCCTCGCGGGCCGCCCTCTCTCTAGCCTCCGCCTCACGCATAGCCTTCTCACGTTCCGCCTGTTCGCGGGCTTCCCTCTCGCGCTGTTCTCGTAGTCTCTCCTCGTTCTTGAGGCGCTCCTGCACAACGTTGATGTCGGATTTCAATCTGGCAAATGCTTGGAACATTGCCATGACGTCGTTGTATAGCGCTGATACTTTATTCATGTCGTGTGCGCATTTTGCTGCGTGGTCGAGCTTCTCCCGCAACGGACCCTCTCGAGTGCCCACATACTTCTCAATGTCATTGACTAAGTTGCCAGCCTCGACAGGGTCACGCAGGTAGGTGATCTTGTTGGAGACGCTGTTGTAGAAGTAGCTAATCTCCCGATATTCGGCGTCGATCTGAAAAAGTTCGACAGTTTGGTTGAATGCCTCCTGCCGTGTGTGCACACATCTGTCTCTACTTACCTTCTCCACCATTTCGAAGAACTCGGTGGCCTGATTCAATGAGTTGCGTTTATGCTTCACCTGATCCTTGAACTGTCGCCATTTCTCGTTTAGTTTGCTCAGCTCTTCGCGCACGTACGATTCACTCTCAGGATTTGTGATCAGCAATTGCTGCGATGTCGTGTCGGTGAAGCTGGCAATGCGCTTTTCCAGAAGCTGTGAAATAATTACCAAAAATATGCCAAATTAATAGGTTTATATCAACTGGTCGTCGGGGTCAATATGTCAAGAAGGAAGCTGCGACTGCTGTAAATACTAAATTACTACTGAATAAGCACATACCAAGGGACGCCAAGTGAGGATTTATTTATAAGGTGCACCTTCCTGATATCACTTAGACCAGAGTTTTGTTAAAACGTGTTTATAACAAGTTTCAAGAACATGTTTTGAAAATCACAACTACATCTGCACACCTGAAATAGTCCTGGCAGTCAACGACTCATGCTACAATTAGACGAGGCAAATTGTGTGTGGTGCTCGCATGTGCTTAAGCAGAGGAGCCATATATATATATATATATATATATATATATATATGTGTTTCTGGAACATTTTGGCTCAGTTATACTTTTCAATTATACACAAAGCATTCAAAAATACCCATTAAATGAGCAGAGATCTACAGGGGTCCAGAGTATTTTATCACAAAATATTTCTAGACCACTTCATCCACTTTTATTGCTCCTTAACTCCTATGATAAGAATTGATTCATATCTTTCTTTTGTAAATAAATAAATAAAATATTTTCTCTTGAAGAGTGGAAAAATGTCAACAAGAACGTTGTTTGCCTGCAGGGACAATTCTGCTCGTCTAATTTTATCAAGGTCAGTAAACACGACAACATTTGCTTAGGGTACCAAATCTATGGGCAGATCTGGGTCCGAAAACAAGTTAAACCTCACTCAACTGGTGTTAACGATAACTTGGCGAATATGACCTCTGCACTTTCCTCGAAGAATGTGTTATTGGGCACCTCTGAAGTCACAGGTTCATACTGATAAACCATCATCAATTAATGGGTTGGAAGGCAACATTTCTCGAGCTACTCGTATACATCATACAATCTAATAACAGGAAGAAAAGCACTCTTCCACAGGAACAGTGATCATGTTCTTATAATACGAGTATTTATTAGTGACACAAATTTATCTCTCAAACAAACTTTTGATCCCAGGTCAGTGTTTAGTGTCATTTTTAAATTGATCTATTCTTACACGTCTATAAACATGGTGTGGTTTGGACCTGAGTCCGGTTGGATGTTAATTAGGAACAAGTTGGACCACATCGATTCGCCCATTCTTCTTCTCACACTCTCTCAGGCAATTCTTAATTGTTTGTGTGAGAAAAAAAAGCTGGCGCCGTTCCTCACTTAGTGGACCATAAATTATAATTGTAATAAAATTTCGGTAATTATTGCAAAGACAATTTTCAGTTGCAACAAAAAGTCAAAATAAACATTTACAAGACGCCAAATAAAATACGATCAAAAATCGCAATTAAAGAAAATTAAATCTTCGCCGAAATGGACAAAATTGGGCTGAAGCACAACGCTCGTCAGTGATTTACGCGATGTGTACTCAAGAATTGGGAAACTGCACTCCCTCATACCAGAAGCACTTATGTAAAGCCATATATACTAGTATATGGGTGCGTGCAAGTCTATGTACAGGGTGTGCGGCGCAAATGTTTGCCAGGAGATTAGGAGACGGCGGTTTTGGTATGGAGGATTGACAGTGGAGTGAGGATTGGGAAGTGGCAATATGAGGAACGCTACCAATATTCCAATTAAGGCGGTATAAGGAAGTTTTACATGCTGTTTCAAAGGTATTATTCACACTTCATGTGCCACATTTGGTGCTTGCTCTGAACGCAGCGTAGCATGTTCCTCACAAAGCATTTGTGCATCCATTTAAAAGAGCTTTTGTTAACCCAAGAACGTCAACCAAAAGGTACCCAACCAAAAGGTACCCAACCAAAAGGTACCCAACCAAAAGGTACCCAACCAAAAGGTACCCAACCATAAAGTACCCAACCATAAAGTACCCAACCAAAAGGTACCCAACCATAAAGTACCCAACCAAAAGGTACCCAACCATAAAGTATCCAACCAAAAGGTACCCAACCATAAAGTACCCAACCAAAAGGTACCCAACCAAAAGGTACCCAACCAAAAGGTACCCAACCAAAAGGTACCCAACCAAAAGGTACCCAACCAAAAGGTACCCAAACAAAAGGTACCCAACCAAAAGGTACCCAACCAAAAGGTACCCAACCAAAAGGTACCCAAACAAAAGGTACCCAACCAAAAGGTACCCAACCATAAAGTACCCAACCAAAAGGTACCCAACCAAAAAGTACCCAACCAAAAGGTACCCAACCAAAAGGTACCCAAACAAAAGGTACCCAACCAAAAGGTACCCAAACAAAAGGTACCCAACCATAAAGTACCCAACCAAAAGGTACCCAACCAAAAGGTACCCAACCATAAAGTACCCAACCAAAAGGTACCCAACCAAAAGGTACCCAACCAAAAGGTACCCAACCAAAAGGTACCCAACCATAAAGTACCCAACCAAAAGGTACCCAACCAAAAGGTACCCAACCAAAAGGTACCCAACCAAAAGGTACCCAACCAAAAGGTACCCAACCAAAAGGTACCCAAACAAAAGGTACCCAACCAAAAGGTACCCAACCATAAAGTACCCAACCAAAAGGTACCCAACCAAAAAGTACCCAACCAAAAGGTACCCAACCAAAAGGTACCCAAACAAAAGGTACCCAACCAAAAGGTACCCAAACAAAAGGTACCCAACCATAAAGTACCCAACCAAAAGGTACCCAACCAAAAGGTACCCAACCAAAAGGTACCCAACCATAAAGTACCCAACCAAAAGGTACCCAACCAAAAGGTACCCAACCAAAAGGTACCCAACCAAAAGGTACCCAACCATAAAGTACCCAACCAAAAGGTACCCAACCAAAAGGTACCCAACCATAAAGTACCCAACCAAAAGGTACCCAACCAAAAAGTACCCAACCATAAAGTACCCAACCAAAAGGTACCCAACCATAAAGTACCCAACCAAAAGGTACCCAAACAAAAGATGCCTTGAATATCGCAGTCCAATTGTAAAAGGTCTCTCTAGTAATCACCCTGTATGTGATTGCATCTCTATCCGACCAAGAATAAACACATTTCTTGCGTTTCTGATTACAAAACGCCAACAGCTGCTGCTGTCATTCATATAAGTAGAATAAAAGAAAAAGGTCACAACTAGAGGCAAACACTGACGTAAGCGACGCCCCCACTACGCTGCTCTATTTGCCGCTATCCACCATACAACTTGCACAAAGATTTGCTGCATATTCCAAAGCTGAAATATGCCCCAGCCAACATGCTTCTGAATTGCGTCTGCGGCGTACAGAGGTGGAAGACATCAAGTTGCGTCTTGGTACGAGTAGTCAGCAACCAATTAGCCAGCTATGGAGGTAGTCGCGCGTATGCCGTGCCGGATATGGTCAAATTAATCTTTGCACAATTAGCAAAGGGAATTCATGAGAAAACGGTACCGATGAGTAATTCCACGAAGAGTCTTTGAAAGCTCTCCTACTTGATTACTGTGAGCCCACTGTCTGTGATACTACTCAAGATATTTTGGTGTGGGGTTAAAAGGGCAAAAATGTCAGCACTACATCTACGTCTAAGTTGGTATTCCGCAGTCATCACAAACATTTAAGGGCGTTCAATTATTTCGAGGTGCGTTCATTGCAGTGTGAGTCTGTGGGCACGGTTTTCCAATACCAGTGTCTCCATTATTTTCCTAAGACTGATTAGGTTAGTTTTCTTCCTTAAGTCAATGCCTGATCAAACATTTCACAGCAGCCAGTTATGACTAAAAATGTGAGGTTTGTAGTCAAGAATTGGAAATTTCCCTGCTTTCACTTCCATGATACGAACCCAATTGAAGTAATTTGAAAATTTAAGAGACGTGAAATCAGTAAATCCAAATAGTGAAGTGCGTCTAAAAGTAAATTCTATGGAAATGTGTCTTTTTGCCAGTTTTTTGCCACTCAATCTGCTCAATAAATTCAAGTGACTTCACAGGGGCACTTCGCAGAATGAGTACAAATAACTCATGAGTTCAGTGACGGCACTCGGCGATTCAATGTATGCCAGAAGGACTCAGTATTGAAATCGCAAAAATCGTAAAATGATTGGAGATTTAAACGAAATCAACTGACTGCTTTTTTCTGGCTTACCACTGACTCGGAAGGTATACGAGTATATTTGTCTCAAAATCAAAGCAAAGTTTTATCTATATTTGAATTTAATAAAATCTCAGAGGAGGCCTCTTTCAATCCATCATATTCTGTCACTATCTTCGTAGATTCAACTCTATTAGTTTGCTTTAGAGGTCTATCAGACTGGGACAATCTATCATATCTGTCAAATTGATCTATTCGAAGACTCTATAAAAATGGTGTGGTTTGGACCTGAAATAAGCCACTTTCGTCTTTTGCTGTCTCTCGTAGTCCTGAAAGTGTTAAATCGTCTCGCTTAGGGTGACTTCGGCACTGACAAATTAGGCTCTATGCACTCTTCTGTAGTTTATTACGCTTCTAATTAAGTGTAGCATGACCTCTTCGAAAGAACTTTATTCAAAAGAGCTTTCCAAAACTACCGTCGCGAAACCGAAATTGTGTGTTTCCAAAACTGATTTCCTAATTATTCGAAGCCGCAGGAAACTCCAACAAAGAACTCAACTTCAACTTGTGCGAGTAATCGAATACAAATACGAATGTTCCAAAGGTCTCTCATTGCATAATTTTCGGGAAAATGCCAACCCCAGTGGATACGCTGCACAAATGTCCGAGGCGCATTTGGCAATGCAGCAAGAGCTGCCCACGTATGTGCTGCGGACGCGAACGAACTTTGGAGCATTTGCTGCCATGTACCTAATGCAAATTTATTAATGACTTGTTTATATTTTTAACACGCACAAGACGCAGAACACGCACACGATGTGCAAGACCCACAACGTTGAAATGGGGATAGTTTATGGAAGCGTAAATCTGGTGCCACCCCGAATAAAGTGAAATCCAATCGGCGCAGATTATGGGGAGAACACATTTCAGCAGCTTTTGCTATGAATATGTTATGTTTCTTATTAATTTGGATGCTATTTTAATTTGTTGCTGTCCATTTGATCGGCCGCACACTTGTACGACACAATGGAGCTGGTGCGAAACGCGCCTGAAGCCGCAGCAGTGCAGCCTCTTCACTTGGCTGCCATCACGGATGTTGGCGGATGTGGTCAATTTTTACATATTTATGAGTATTCGAAATTAAAAACAGATTTCCCACTAATTGGGAGAAATGTGGAGACGACATGAAGCGATCGTCCAATGCGTCGGTTGTTGTGCAAGCAGCTGTACGGAGTTTTGGGCGAGGCTGTCATTTTAACCTAGTCAGTATTTGAAAGAAACACGGACCACTCTAGAACAATTCCTTTACATATCGCTATTTCTGCTGATCTTATGCACATTGGTGGAAATCTTGTAACGATGCGAAGTCGCTATAATTTTTATTCAATTACTGAACAAAGCCACGTGTGGAGAGCCCAGCTGTACTGTGAGAGTTTGGGCCACAAATTCGCACCGAACCCTGACATGGTTTGAAGTCATTTCCTCACACTGGGGGTTCCATTAGTAATCTGCTCTTAAGCTGGTAGGAAGGGCCCCTTCTCTCTTCAACCAATGTCAACAGAAAATTTGTGGTGACTTGTTTGAATTATGTTATAAACATTAGTGATCTTGCAAAGTATATTTGTCGACATCGACACGCAACCAGCTGGAAGTCGTGCATCAAGTTTCTTTCAACTAGAGCTTGGGTGCGACAGGACTTTCAACGAGCTCTCGCTAAATCTAACTAAGCTTCTACATTTGCCTCATTTCTCAGCAAGTTTCTGTGCTGCGAAACGTAAACAGAACCCCATTTACTCCTTGATTCCTAGATCCACAATCTTTGTAAACAAAGGCACACACTCACACTTTTCTGAAATATGGATTTAGTATACGCAAATTTTGGAAGTACCTTCCACGATTTTATTCGCACCATAGTTCACAAGATATTAAACATATATTAAATATATCAATATAGTTCACAAGATATTAAAATGCAAATACAGCACTTGAAGAGAGGTCTTCCACTAGGTCTCATACAACTAGCGTATCCAATACGCAGACCTCATCTGTTGACAACTCGGCTTAGAAAAGCCAACTAAGAGAATCAATTTGTTTTACTGGGACCTTATAAGATGTATCTGCCTAAAACAACTGCGTCTATCTTCAATCTGTTTATTTATATATAACTATTTGTACAATGCCATCTGTCCATTCTCTGGACAAAGTGACGAAACCTCACTGCACCTGATCACAGGCTGCCGACCATTGGCACACAATAGACTCAGGTGTTTTGGAGAATATATCTTAGATATGAGCAAGATCCCTCAGCTTGATTCCTCCAAAATATATGAATTCCTGTCGAAAATTAACCTGACAGAAGATCTATAGATGAGACTATCCTCATCTTTCAAATAAATAGGGGCATCACAATAGATATTTCAGGTCGCAGTGTATAATACCCTTAAATATATCTATCTATCTAACTATTTGTACAGATAGAACAAGAGTTTCTGTGAACAATTCCAGAACTTTCAATATCTCATCAAACCAGTCATTTTTGTCTTATGGTAAAAACATGAAGCACAATGGTGACAAAGTCCTTTATGTTTTTATGATTATATGAATCCTGTGACCGCTGCTTGTCGTTGGCATTTTGGGACAGTCATCAGCGCCGACCAATATTCAGCGTTTTCTAATATCTTTAGTTCCATAGAACCCAAGCCTCGTTTCTGTTTTCTGCCGAATTTCAAATAAAAAATGTAAAAAACACATTCCAAGACAAGTTTATTTGATTTGCTTTAGTCGAGTCAAGTTCGAGGCTATTTATACACCCGCAGCTCCCTTAAAAAGTTGTATTAAAGTATATTGAATTTACCCACCTCTTCACCCTAAAACCCATACCTCTCTTTACCTACAATTTCAGGGTAGTTGGGCTCCTGCGTGTCATACCTTCGTTCTTCTATGATAATAGTTCTAATTACTATTTTATTTGTTTCTTTGTTTTTGAACCCCCAAGAATGTGCGAATAGGAATAAGCTCCCTTATAACTGAGCTCTGTGATTTACTACTAGGTAATTAGATTTATTTGCTACGAGTATTCAAAAATCCATCTATAAATTGTAGACTGCTCCGACACCATCCTCCCACTCAATCATATGAAGGCTACTGTGGATTTTTGCTGCAGCAGCTCAGTTTGGTTTACATTTGCCATGAGTACATGGTGAGTTTTCAGCTGTATACGAGTATCTATCTATACAGTTCGGTTTAATCATTGGCTACTAAAGTGTGAAAAATCTTCTGTCTGAAAATCGAAACACGAGTAATTATTTTTGAGTAGCATCTTTTTGTATAAAAGCGTCTGCAAATTGGCAGCCAAATCAACCAAATTGCAAGAACATGAATTTTGTGTGGCCGTATCGATATGAGTGTGTGCGTGTCTGTGTGTGTTTCGATGTGTGTTTCTTTAGATTTTGTGGTTTTTTGTTGCCAAAACAAGACCAAAACCGACAGAAGCAGCGCGATGGCTAGAAAGGCACGCCAAATGCTTTTGTCGTTCCTTTATTTTTGTTGCTAGTTTCACTGCTTTCCTTCTTGTTCACACATGGTGATTGTGTAAACAATTGCGTTGTGCGGAGTGAAGCCACAACTCATAAAATATATACAAGGATTTATACAATGTGTGGAACGTGTCTGCGTTCATGTCTTCCGCGTCAGCGTCCTTCTGGTAAACCACACTCGACGGCGCCTATTCCGCGTTCAACAACATACAAACAATAAATTAAGGGAGCAGCGTCTGGGGCTGAGGCTGAAGCAGACTGACGATGATTGTGTGGTGCGGTTGCAAGGAAAGCGCACTATTATTAAGGAACATTCAAGTAAACAACAACATAAACAAACGAAAAATACCTCCAACGGATGCCGAGTGTAACCCCAGCGAAGTTGATGCCGCATGGGTATCAGAAATTTTGGCACTGAACTCTAAAATTAATTTAAAATTTATTGCACTCTCCAGAAAAAATGAATATCCCTTCACTTAACTAACGAGTGCGGGCCTTTTCCGAATGCACTGTATCCTGCATCCTAATACTCTAGCTCGGCACTTTAGAGGTGTCAGAAGTGACAACTCGTTACTTTAGTACACGTCAGTAGCGAAGCATTTGAGCAACGAGTACTGGCGAGCGGATCTATTCGTTACTTCTCACTTTACTGGGAATTTTTGTTGACATTAAGGATACTTCCACCAGCTTCCGCCACAGTTTAAATACATTTTTGACACTTTATGGTACTCAGTAAAGCACTGAAAGTAGCCATAACTGTGCGTAAAAGTAACGAATACATCACAAAGTAACGAATAGCGCTGCAAAGTAACGACACTTTATAAAATTGAGTCTGGCACCCCCGCCAATTTCCGGTTTCAACAATATATTTCCATAAGGCATTCTGTAATGCATTCTTCTCCAAAGTAGCTTTCCAATTCACAATTTAGCCCTTGAAGAGGCGTTGAGGAGCAACACTGAGCAGTAACGAATTGTGCCAAACCGTCTACATCCGTACAACAGACAGACAACAGACGGACGAACGAAGCTACTCGCACTAATAGGACGCAGGATACTTGCTGGCACTTCTTCACATCCCCGTACGGCACTTGCCGTGCCCTTACATACCCCTCCATACATGCTAGGAACCCACACACTCACCTCAATGGTTCGTTCGAAGTACTCAAATGCCAGGGATGTCGTCTTCGCCGCCGCCAAACTATCGACACTCTGTCCATTGATTTCGTGCAGTTGCTTGCTGACACTGTCCAGACTGCGGCTGATATCGCACAGATCGCACTTGAATTGCTCCAACTTTTCCAACCGTTCCAGCTTCGACATTCTCTCGCTGTTGCCGGCCTCGAAATGAATTCGCAAATTCTCCAATAATTTCAATATGCGATCAGTGTCGATTTCGCGTGCGCCCGGCGGCTCCAGCACACGAACTCGATCGATCAGCAATTCAGATTGTGTGATTAACGATCTAAATTTATCCATGCATGCATCGCGGAATTTCTCTTGCTCGGCTATGATGCGCCCGATGCCGGCCGCCGCCGGCTGCTGCAGCTGCGATTGCTGTGCGTGCAATTGCGCCAGCTGCCTGCCAAAGGAATCGTCGATTTCGCGCTGCATCTCTGTGATATTCTCCAGGAACTGCAGCACACTCTCGAGCAGCGTCTTGTAATCGTACTTGATGCCATCCAGCTTCGATTTGAGTGTACGCAAATTGCTAATGACCTGCTCGATTTTCTGCAGAGACTCCTGGTCCTTCGTTTGAATGCCGAGCGTAGTGTGTATGCGCTGTTGTATCTCATCTTGGGCCTTTTCGATGTCCTTCAACACAAACGCGAGCTTTTCGCGCGTCGCACTCTGCAGGTATTTGGCATCGACCGAGGGTGTAGTGAAGACGGGATACAGCTGTGTATCGACTTTGGTGGTTTTTGTAGCGGTCTTCAAAAGAATTGGCCAAATTAGAAAGTTAATTAACTAATAACACCTCCATTCACATATATAGACTGGAACACTTCGACGAGGATAGAGCCCAGACAGAACAGCGTACGCCTGAATGCTGTTTTGTCGCATAAGCCAACAAGACAGGATTCTGTCAGACGATAAGCCAACTACGCGGTTCTGCACTATCCCCGTCGCTATGTATGTGAGTAGAGAAGTGCCGTGAAGCAGATAGGATGATGCATTGTGATACCTTATTGCTAGACACTCACCTCCTCATTGTCGCTCATGATCTTCTCCAGAATTATTTCGACTTCACGCTTTTCCGCAATGTGCGTTGTCCAATTTTCTAAACTTGTCGCCACATCGACCTGATGCTTACTGAATCCGTTGAGGATGTCTTCCACTGCGGCTGTTGAGGATTTTGTTTGGAGATATGGATCCACAATCTAGACACATGTGTGTTTGTGCGAATGTGTAAGTGCGTGTGTGTGTGTGTGTGTGTGTGTGCGTGTGTGTGCGTGTGTGTGCGTGTAGATGCGAGTGTGAGTTAGGGCGACAGAAATAGAAGAAATGTTTCTTTTTATTTTCATTCTTATATTCGCTTTCACTTTTATTTAATGCTATAATTTTCGTTTTTCTTTCTTTGTTTAGTTTGCTTTTAGTTACGAGTACATGTGTCTTCTAGTGGAGAATGTCGAAGGCAGCGGAAGAGAGAGCGAGCGCAAGCGGAATGGAAATTTTAAATAAAAACACACCATTTTTTCTCTAGATAGCTTTAATAGCATTTGCTCATAGAAAGCCATGCGTCGCTCCCATGTGCATTAGCTGTGCGGGAACTTATTTATGGAAGCCCAGAAGGCAGATTTCCAATTCGGTGGAATAGAAGAGAGCAGAGCAGAGTGGAGACGAGTAGGAGAGGCGGAAAAAGACTCGGTAGGAGCAAGAAAGAGGCACATACTTAAGAAACTGTTGAAGTGAGTTATTGTGGTATTGGGATAAGTGTACAAGGGATGGAAGAATAGTGGGGTCATATAACGGCACAGAACACCACGCTAGAGAGCAGATACTTTCTAAATATGTGTCTGAGCAAATATGAAATACATTCATTGAAATTGTTATGGCTTGCCTGAAAAATGACGACTGCTTAAAACACTTCGCCTTTAGGGATCATGCCGTAGCTGATCAGCTGGCAATAAATGAAGTGGCTTCTAAATGAAAATTCATGATGGAAAGTACTGGAGTGTAGCGCGTTAGCAATCATAACAAATCTGCCTCGAAAGATTCACTTTAGCATCGTCAGAATTGCCTCACGCAAGAATGAAACGGTACGGAATCATACCAGTACATTATGTGGCGACGTGCACTTTGCCTTGATTGATGGATCAGGAGGTGAAGTCTCTGTGTGCTTTGCCACATTCACGCAAAATCTCTCGGAGACACGAAATTATAAATCAAACCCCGTTGATAAGGGCATGTGTGACTGTAACAGAGGAAAATGCTTAACTACTAAACTGAACTTGAAGACCCTGCTTTGTCTAGCCAGTGCCCAATCAGATCATACCAAGAAAAGCGAGTATTTGTATGGAGCTTTCCACGAATGGTTCTGCGATGACTTAAGCTTTCCCTGTGATACACCAGGATACGTATATGGGCGAAAACTGAAAAGCTCTAAAGACCCTAAGGACATACCCTCAGTCCGCTGCTTTTGTCTTTCTATAACTATATTTACATTCATGCATAGTCCCTCTTTCGGAATTGGTATATTTTGACATCGGTAATGGAATAATGGGCTATTATCGCCGCTGGAAATTGTTTGGGTTTGAAGTTATTTCATGCTAGTTAAGTTTATGCCTCCTTAGGATCTCATTCTCAATACACTCTCTTAAGGGAGTCTTGGAACTGCAAGGATGTTTCTTAAAAGGGTGTACAGCGAAGGCATGTTGCTAACACTGATTGCTTATTGGGTGCTCAGTCTGAACCAATAAAAGGCAAAAGTTCCAATCGCTATAAATACTTCTAAAATGTTCTTGAGCCACTCTTTGTATGTGAGAATCCCATATATATATCGTAAATTGAATATATAAACCTCGCATTTATCTTACACTTAGTTCCTAAATCGAAAGAGTACTTTATCGAGAAGGGTGACCAAAAGGTGAGAGCCCGCACTTATTTGGTGCACTGATCTACAGATACCATTCAAAGGCATTCGTATTAATAAAACAGTTTAACTGCCAAAGGTCAATTTCAATAAAGTTCAAGTTTAATGTCAATTTCAATAAAGTTTCGTGTTGGAAACAGTCAGCCCAGTGCGAGTTCCTCTATCCGTACAGGATATGAAACCCTTAGAAGATAAATCATAAGTTTTCTCTTTCTCGTTCTCACAGTTTCTGTAGAAAACTGAGCCAACATGCTTGGGCATGGATCAGTTAACGTCCAGTTATCACACCCTGCTTCCTGAAATAAAATTGTCTACACAAAGTGGGCTTCAGGATACTTTGTGCTCTGTGCCTATGCCAGATAAGAGTGAGAGACAATCGCAATCTGCCGACCGTCAAAAGTCAGCTTTGTTAAGTCTTTCATGATTCATTACGCAGTTACTTTCGCAAGGGGTACACCAATTGGTTCCCTATCATGGTCGATGGGGAAGAAAGTCCCCTCCTCTCAAGGTCATTATCCTATGGCCTGGTAGAGAGCACAATTTCATCCCACAGTGTTAAGAGAAAATAAGCATGTTCAATATTTTGGCTCTATTATTGATGGAACATATTGGAACATATACCGTGGAGTATAGCTACGCAGAGATTCAGTTCCTCTATTCAATTACAGTCTTCTACTACTCCAACTATTTGTGTAAAATTTCTAAACTATTTAAAGAAAGAAGAGTCGAATATTGTGTTTGAGTGTTTTCTAAGTAAGCACAACTTCGCTGTCTCTTCCACACAAAAACACAGTCTTTGAAATAGAAGACACCTCGCTGTGCGACAACGGACGAAAGACACGCGACGAAAGAGAAGCATTTTCTGCAAGTGCAAGTTGTTACTATCTGGTAACTGCGCGCGATGCCCTAGGGCCTCGGCCATCGCCAGTTGTGGAGTTTAAGGCAGCAGTCGCCGAAGGATATTAATAGACGCAATTTATGTGTTGCGTGCTGTGAAATATGCTTGCATTCTAATCACATACGATTCTAAAAATATGAATGTCTGTCTAGTCTTCTGCTGTGCTGTGCTGTGCTATGCTGATCTGATCTGGTCGGATCTGGCGTGGTCGGGTCTGCTGTGGTGTGCTCTGGGTTCGCAAAGAGTTTTAGAAGTTTGCAAATACATTTTTCATTTCTTGCTTCAATTGCCTTCAATGCAAGTTGTTCAGCTCTCCTCTTTCCACATATTTGCGTACGCTTTTGATTCATTTTCCGTGTAAGCCATGGTAAGATCAGTTTCTTTTAATGGAACACTCATTAATTTTTATTCTGTACGCTTGTGACATATCCCATGTTTAACAAAACAACAAATGGAGCGATGTGTATATAAAAATAAATTGTAATTTGTTCTCTCTGTTTTATGAGCAGAGATGTAATAATGGGTGTGTAACCACAGGTCGGTCCAGCGACGTGTTGAAGAAATGGGAAGGTACTAAACTATCAGTTTAAAGAACAAAGAAATCTTCTAATCTATTCATTAAACCTCTTCCAGGTGTGGTGTGAACTAACAGAAGGCTTATTAGAAGTTGGAGAGCTGTTCATGCACTGCTTGACAAATCTATGGAACTATAAACACAAAAACGACTCACTGAGTTAATTGTAATTTTATCCTCACGGACTCTCCTGAGGATTCACAAACAAAGTGTAACTAAGGATGAGTGTCGAATGCGCTGTGGAATGATGTCGCTGTAATTTCATACGCGAGTCTTTAATGTATCAAAACATAAAAGTTTTCCCACAAAATAAAACGAGAAGTCGTGGAGACAGAAACGAATATTCCTAACGCCACGTTCGATTCGCCTCCTTCAACTCCCCAAATATGGCTTACTTTCAAATATACAGAAGTATTGAGGGGACACTTGGTGCCAGTGCTGAAAACTTTCTCCACTTTGTGTTTTATTTTTTCTTGGGTAAATTAGCGTCTCTGTTGGCGTATCGAAATCGAATCAATTTGTTCCCCGCTTCGAGATTGAACCTTTGTATGTTGCCTCCCTTCTTCTCTTCGCAACAAGTGCAGCTAATAAACAAATTATTATATTAAGGATTTCATTTGCTTTTCTTCTCCTTTATCCACATATATCCACGACACTCAAACCAAATCGATATTGGCACTTCCGAGGAAGGCTTGCAGAACGTTAGTAGGAGTACTCACAGGTCACTGTCTAACACCGGTACACGCTAAAAGGATGGGACTCGCAAACAATAGTGAGTGCAGGAAATGTGGGGAGCAAGGCACAAGAGAAACTCTGGAGCATCTAATAAGCCTATGCCCCGCAATATCTAAAGCGCGCTTATCACATATGGGAGCTTCCTGGTTTGAAGGACTAGAAGAGGTCGCATAACTAGGGATGTTTTCTCTCTTAAGATTTTCTGCTAAGAGCGTCTCCCTGTTCAACGATTCCTACTATAGCTCTGAAATGCAAAGGACCTTGTATTGCCTATGTGTGGCCTTAACGGCCGGCCAGTCTAACCTAACCTACCCACATATAAGAAAGATCTTAAGTTTTTCTCCTTCAACTGTTTATGAACTTTTTGAGCAACCAAGCAACATGTTCCACCGCTGGCCAATGTGTCCTTCCCTAATTTTTGCTTGCAATCAAAAGTATTGAAAGAGATTGCGTGTATCTGTAAGATACTCGTATATCTCTATTAGGATACACTTATCTGCAGTTTAGAGGGTAACTCTTGCAGTTTCTGTCCCCAACTTCCACTTCAACGGTATACCTCCAGAACTACAATGCAAGTGGAAGCATTTACGTACTTTTCTTAAACAGAGAGTAATCAGAAATTTATCTGATTCAGAAGTGGAAACGCATATCGATACCTTCCAGGGAAAATAGTGTGAGAAAGTTCTGAGTGTCACTTGAGGAACAGCAATGGGCAGCCTAAGAGAGCATGTGCTCTCCAATGTGCGTTCTAGTTTTCGTAACCCGTATAAGCCAAGGCATCGCTGTGAAAGCGGAAATCGCCACAAAATCATACAATAGAAGCTCCGCACAAAATCATACGTTAGAAGCTCCGCACAAAATCATACCTTAGAAGCTCCGCACAAAATCATACGATAGAAGCTCCGCACAAAATCATACGTTAGAAGCTCCGCACAAAATCATACGTTAGAAGCTCCGCACAAAATCATACGTTGGAAGCTCCGAAAAAATACATAAGCCCTCTCGATCCTGCAGGATTGATGTGGAAAATTTCGAATGGCATGTGGTCTTATCAGGTTCATTTCAAGTTAGGAACATTTTGGTGTCTGTGGTTTCAACCATTATCGATATACGAGTGCTTCTACACATACATCTACGTATTGATCTAGTAGCTTATTGGACTGATGGGACGATTCTGAATTTTGACTAGTCTCACCCTCAATATAATTGACATAATGTTGAATTGAGCTCCTTGTTAGAAGTATAGTTAATAACTAACTTGTCAAAAACTTGGCGGTTTGAGATAAGGATGATGACTATGAGGTGATATACTCCTACTACTTCAGCGTGGTCCTATGCAGTCTATTACTAAGCATGCTGTTCTTCCATTTATATTGCCACACAGGACACAATCTCCTAATGTGTGTTACATTCTCTCTCACATAAAGAATTATGGTGACCTGGATTAATAATAACAATTACTTTGGAGATGGGTTTTGCACATACTTCGAAAACACAAATGAACAAGAGCGACCACAAACTAAAGTTCATTGGAACTAGCACTGGGACACCAGCAGTAATATTCCCAACACAGCATTGAAATCAACTGGACCTCGCTTTATACTGGGAGATAGACACAGGATACTGTGTATATGGAGATGCAATCAAGTTTATTAGACCCCTTTAGTACCTATTTTGACTAGAGTGTGTTGGTTCCACTGCGACATGCTGCAAGTGGAGTTAGTGGCAAAGCAACCTGCAACCATTGGAGCAGATTAACTCATAGTACGAGTAACAAGAGCAAACATTCATGAAGCAGCATTCAAGAAGCGTTAGATTTGTGTTAGTAAGCACTTAAATGACTAAAATCGCTTAAATAACTAAGGCTCACATCACTGAGCACAAATTTTTATAAGACTACGAGATCAGAGAATTCCAAAGAAAATTTACACACTTTTGTGTTAATGAATCGCAGGCCCACACTTTTCAGATCGCCATAGTCGACGCGTATGTTCGTCCACGTTTCCTGCAGGAACTGCAGCTTCTGCTCGTCAGGGGTTTGTTTGAGCTGCCGATCAAGATTGTCCAGCTGGCTGGCGAGTTGATTGGCCTTCTCGAAGAACTCGATGAGCAGCGAGACGCTGTCCACTCTCTTCAGCACCAAGTCCTTCAACTCGATCCAGTGTTTGTGCAGCGCCTCCGCTTTAGAGTCAACGTCGTAACGCTGCTGTGGACTTAGTGATTCCAGGTGTACCTTAATGGACTCCAACAAGAGGTTGATGAGCTCGCCTTTGATCTAAGAGAGAAAAATGAATTATTTTTTAATACAATTCCATTGCAGATTGTAGGGTGAATGCAAATACCTCCAAGTCCTGCATGAGCTCGTGATGCTGCAGCAAAAACTGTTTACTCTCTGGCAGATTGCGTCCCATATCCACGTGCTGTTGCAGGTATAGGGAGCCGGAGGACGTTAGCCAGGACAACAGATCGTTGTATTGGGCCAGGAAGTCAGTCAGCGCCGTTTGCACTCGTTGGTGATCTTCGTTACTAACGGAGCAAATGCCTTCTATGTAGATCTTGCGATTTTCGATTTCGTCTAAGACACGCTTGACCCCCTGCGTCTCGGGCTGTGTGCGACCCACCTCATCCAGTATGCCGTATCCCAGACGCAGTGGTTCCTCGGTGAAATTGCGTACATCTCGCGACACTTTAGAGTACATGGCAAAGCTCTCGGGCGAATTGGGCGGCAGCTTCACGTTCGACAATTCCACTTCGAGTTTCTCCAGTACGGACAACGTCTTCTCGGCCTTGGCAAAGAATTCGCGCGACTGCTGGAGCCAGTGTTCGCGCTGATCGACCAAATCCAAGTGTTCCGTACAAGTGCTCAGCACATTGTACGCTCGTGCACATGCCTCGTCGCCACTGAAAGTGCCCGACGCCTGCAGTTTCTCTTTGGCACGCGTGATCTTTAGAGCGCGATCACGCAACAGCAGGGCCTGCTGCTTCCACTCTCGATAGTTGTGCAGCGCATTATTGGCCGTGTGCTCGCACTCGCCCAGACTGAACATGTTCGCGACCTCGTTGCGTTGCTGCCGCATGGCCGTCTCCAGTTCATCCAGCTCGCGCCCGAGCAACGCCAGCGCCAGACACTGCTCCACCTGTGTCTTGCGAGTCTGCCAGGCCAGCTCCAGTGCATTCCGGCGGTCGTGCAGGGCTTCCAGCCACTGCTGCACTTGGTGCACAGCGCGCAGAGCATCTCGCTTTATGTGCTCCGGTCGCGTGTCCAGTGTTTCCAGATTCGCCAGATCTTGCAGTTGGGCAAGCAGCTCGTTGCCGTCTTTCAGTGCCGCCATCACCGCCGTCAGCATGTCAATGCGCAGCTGCTTGAACTTGTTGAGGAACTCCTGCACCGCCGCCACCTCGATGGGCAGCATGGTGTCGATGCACGCCACCTCCAGCTGATCCATGCGTCTCTGACACTGCGTCATTTTGTCGTGGAATTGCGTACATAAATGCAAAATGTGCTGGCGATCTTGCAGCAAGTTCAGTATATCTCGCCAGATCACGTTCAGCGTGTCAGCCATCGCATGGACTAGCTCGGAACTGATGCGCTTGCTAGCCAGCAACTTGTCAGCCTTCTGTACGAATTCATCCATGGGACCGGGCAGGTTCTGAAATTGATAATGCTCACAGTTAAGTTTCTGTTGTGGACCGACAGATTGCATTAATGACTCACCTGAATATTCTTCAACGTCTCATCGTGTTCCTGCTCCATGTGGAACGACTCATCGAGATTTGCGCCTAGTGTGGTGATTTTTGGTTCGAGTTCAACTACCTTTATGTAAATTTTATCTGGACTCTGCAAAAATGATGCAAATACACAGAATTTGGTAAAATAGCAGATAATTCCGAAAAAAAAATCCTCTGAAGTTCTTTTCAATTTAAAGCCAAAAGTGTTTTCTTGAAAATATATCTCGGGCTCAACCGAGTGCCTAAGAAAGTTCAGTACGCCTATCTACAACAATGATGTAAGTGCTGACACGCCCCCGTTTAAGAATAAAGATCTTATGTCAAAATATAACGAAACCTAAATATTGACAATTGAATGGCTTGGAGTAGAAGTGGGTGAAACTATGAACTCTTCGGTGTGTTCTCTTCCTATATCCTTTTCCATGTGTTCCCTTCCTATACCATCTTCGATGTGTTCTCTTCCTATATCTTCTTCGATGTGTTCTCTTCCAAATGGGATCACTTTTTATCCATTTTATGAAAACCCTCGAGTTCCTTGGCTATTTAAAGAGATGCTCAGGAAACTAAATGGCAGAGTGATTGGAAATTTGACTTTTAACATACTGATGGATAGATATTTTCTATTACAAGTATGAGTACATCTGTCTCCTTCCTTTTCAGGATAGTTCCAATATAAAGCAACAATCAGCCCACCCTCATAGAAAATGGACACATCGTGTCACCTATTTTCGAATGTTCATGTGGACATTTTCTTTTTTTCCGATATTGTCTTTACAACAAAAAATAGGGATGTACAAAGTGGGCGTATCGATCACACAAAATCCGCAAAATTCATCTCGGAATAGAATCCCGACCACATGATTAAAGTTCAGATAATTACCTGCTTGGGTTATTGATGGTTTTATTATGGTTGTAAACAAAAAAAAAAAATATATATATATAGAAAATAGATGTATTTACGATCTGATCCGATACAGTGTTCAAAGTGTTTAGCTTCGACTGCCGAAATGCAAAGTCCATATTTGTCTTATTGCGGTTCATGAGCAATGATCTTTGCTTGATTTGATGCAGGAAGGGTTCCTAAAGACGCACACATACAGATATCTTCAGACTTACGTCGGGTCATGTTAGATATAGTTTCATTTGAAGACTGGCAAAACAGTTACAGATATCTTCAGACTTACGTCGGGTCATGTTAGCTATAGTTTCATTTGAAGACTGGCACAACAGTTTTCATTGCGATACACAATGAGTGAGCAGGAGAATAAAAAAACGACCCAAACATGAACTCATTCGACATGTAGCGTATTAAGAAGGCTCCAAATTCAACAGCCTCGCAAATCTGACATTAACTGAGTTCAAATTTGATAGTATTCTTGCAGTAGGTGCCAAATCATACTCGTCCTCAAAACGCATTGGAATGCCGAAACCATTTGGTATCCTAATTGACCAAAGTCTAAAATAGCGATGCTTGCTACCGGAACACCGTGAATATTAGTAACAAAAACATTTGCAGTCATCCAGAGAGTGTTTCGGGATTCTGTTCTAATCGTAACGGAAAGAGCAGAGCAGACCCCACAGAAGAGGCACTGCTGGTGTAAACGCATCTATCTTCGAAACTAGCACTAAAACTCAGTGTGAACACTGTTGCATGAGTGTCTCTCTAAGCCAAGGCACCACCTTATTCTTGTAACAGACGGTGCGACAGTGTTAATAAGCCGCCACTTATTGTGCGTAGCGTGTAAAAACTGGCTTCGGGAGCGCATAAATAATAATAAACTTTTCAACACTACTCGCATTTTCTGTACGCGAATCCCCCAAGAAATCGCAATACATGAATGAGATCAATAAAATAAATATGGAAAATATTCTACCAGGCAGCACTCCCAGACCTTTTGCAATGACATTTCCACGAATGCTGCGAGCGCGTCCACTTGTATGCGGCCTAGCTAGGCAGTCGGCTGCATAACTTGCCATTTCGCAAGAGGCCTGCACAAGGAAGGCTCACAGCAGCAGTTTCTGGCCACGAGCAGCAGATTAGAATGCGATGTTGTTAGATTGTGGCCAGCCAGCGTCTTGCCACAATTTCGTACGATTGCAATGAAGGTCAACAATTGCTGTTTATGGGCATGGTGCCCGTTAGTCGCTTAGCTTGCGACTCGAGCCAGGAGCTTACATATTTGGTGCTTGTTACGCAGTGTTGCTTGCTCTGTCGCGCCAAGTTGCGGCACATGCAGCTGAATTTCTAGTTGACGATTTTGTGTTAATACCCGCGTACCACACGATTCTACACAGGAGGCAGGCGAAATGGAGGCTTTTAATACTTTTCTAGAACAGAATTCGAAAATTGCGCACAATTTTAAATTTGCAATAAATGTGCAAAGTGGCAGATTAGCATAGATTTCCATTTAGATTCGTGTTGTTGCGCTGACACTGGCGTTGGCAGGAATCCAGTTCCGCCAAAACTCAATGAGTCTATAATAATTGTTGTGCTCCGCAGATCGACAGGAAACTCGACATTTTCCACGCAAATTATGCTGACATACTCGAACCATGTTGCTAAGTGTTTGCTGATTATGTGCAACAGAACTGGACAACCAGAGAAATGTGAATGCAGATTTCGTTAAGAGGACTTGGCAAGAATTAGAAAGCGCTGCGAAATAATCGCTCATAAATAAAACAGACATCATTTGCCACTACTTAGCTGGGAATGGCGGTCTATTCCAAGCATGAGAACAAAATACAGAATCGAAACTAATGTTTGGAATGTGTCAGTTGTGTTGCTCAAGAAACCAAGCAGCATACCACAGAGTGTTTTTTAAAGGGTTTTCAATTGGGCAGTTTCAAAAGCACAACCACGCAATTCGACACCTGTCAAGCACAAACATAAACAAACGTTAGATTTGTTTAGCTGAAGGTCTACCATTTTACAATATGGAGTGATGTCGTGGTAATTCTCCTTCTTTCTTCTTTCGCGATTTTGGTCGCTTTAATCGACGAAGCCAGTGAGTAAAGCAAAGAGAAGAGGCTGCAAGAATCACTTGATGGGCATCGGTGGTATAGGTAGATAGGTTAGGCAGCCGCATCACCAATAAACCAGTGATGCCACTTAGACCACCAGTTGGGTCCGTTGTGAGCCGCGGATGCGAGGCAGGGCTACGCTTCCCCCTCCAGATTGAACCAAACTGAGCCTTTTACTAAGTGTCGAAGGTTATTAACACCTGCTTGGTATAGATTATCTATACTTGTTAAGAAGTGGGATCCTAGCAAACGCTCCCTATTTCTAGCAAAAGCTGGACATGTACAGAAGAGATGCTGGATCGTTTCCAGTTCCTCCTCGTTCCTGCAGCTGCGGCAGAAATCATGTGTATAAACTCCCATTCTTCTGGCATGATTTCTTATTAGACAATGTCCCGTGAGGGCCAAGTACTAATTTGTAGTCTATTGAGAGTAATGATATTCCTAGATAGACGCAGATTTAGCCTCGGCCATGTTTGCCTGGCGATTTCACAGATAGTGGCACAGATCCACCTTTGATTGGTAGAGTCAATCAGTGTCTCCCTTATGAGAAGCTTACAAGTCGCGAGAGGTACATCCATATGCCTACCGACATTTGGCATACAAGTGCCATCTCTCGCAAGTTGATCAGCTTTGCAGTTCCCTGGTATATCTCTATGTCCTGGTACCCAGCACAAATGGAAATGGAATTGTTTAGCCATCTCATTTAGAGATCGGCGACAGTCTAAGACAGTCCTTGATGTTATTTGACAGTTCTTGTGCAGCTTGGCTGTCCGATAAAATACATATATCCTTGACGGTTACCTCGTTTATCCTCAGCCAATTCAAGGCTTCGTGAATAGCGGTTATTTCCGCTTGAAAATCACTTCAGTGATCCATTAGTTTGATGGATTCACTGATTGAGGGCGTTTCTTAATAAATCCCTGATCCTACACCGGTATTCATTTTTCATCCGTCTGTGTATAGATCTGATCGGAGTATCTGGTGATGGATCCCCCCGAGCCATTCCTGTCTTGAAGGAATCCTCACCCAAGAATTTCTTTCGAAACAAAGAGAAAAAGGAAGGTAATCAATATCATTGGGTATCTCCGTATAGGATTCATATATGGTCGCATGTCCATACGAAACAGCTTTCCATTGTGAGCTCGCCTTGAGCCGAATGGTGGAGCTTGCCGCTAAATACTTACAGAGTAGATTCTTAGGGTGGCATATGTAGTATGGTATCCAATGCCAGAATTGGCGTGGTTTTCAAGGTGTCACTCATTGCTAATTCTGCTGATCTTTGAGCCTTTCTAAGCATTTCGCAGTAGGTCCTTTTCTGCATTGCAGTCCACCAGACAACATTTCTATATAGAAGAATGGGCCTGACAATTGCAGTATAAAGCCAATGAGCTACCCTGGGCTTAATTCCCCAGATTTTACCTATAGCTCTTTTGCAGGCATAAAAAGCCGCCCCAGCTTTCTTAGCTCTTTCCAGGGTTACTACGAGTAACATATTAGAGATTATACTCAATGATGATGTCGTGTGGACATTGATCGATATTTAAACTTTCATTCGAGAATATTTTTATGTGTAAAAAACAGTCCATCTCTTTACACAAGATGCTTCTAGTTGGCGCTTTCAGTTGGCGCTTCCAGTTGGCGCTTTCAGTTGGCACTTCCAGTTGGCGCTTCCAACTATTTAGTTTAATGAAGCACGAGATATGATCTCGGCAAATTCTAAATACATACTCCTACACATGGTTACGAAAATAAGTCCAATCACTGGATTGCAGCAGGTACTACAGCATTCTTCATTTCATTGATCAATTTTAATGGAAATGGTTTAACTTCACAATCATTCACTTAGGAAATTCGAGTTATTGGCAATTGGAATTGTTATTTCTTTAGCAGTCTTAACGCGGCTGCATTCAATTCACAACCCAGCTCCATTTTGGTTCAACGTTGCCCTTTCAATAGCTGCACTCTGATTTCCAGAATGTTGTCCATTCTGGACTTATCAACACTGACTTATCACCAATGGTAGGTAGGTAGGAGTGGCCGCCTAGTTAGCCAAAAACACACTTGAGCACACATAATGGCCCATTGTGATACCACGATGTGGCGCCGTTCAAGCACTGACTAAAAAGTTCCCATACTTGGGATGGTGATAGTCAGCGCAAGGACAGCGCCTTATCACCAATGACTCATCATTAATGTCATAAGCATTAACATGTTAGGAGTATTATATCGAATCTTTTACATATAATTTGATTTTGATGTTCGTAATTTTAACTGCATTTTAACTATCCATGTTAACTTACGAGCACTCTGATGTGGCAATATTGAATATTGTATGGGAAGGATTATCTTCTCATTGGCTTCTAATACGATTCATCTCCATTGTGCTCGGTTGTTTGGTTTCTCGCCGTCACGTGTTCAATGTCACTTCTCCATAACTTTCTCGGTCTTCCCTATGGATATTTCTCCACCTAGTTCCCCGCTTATCATTCGTTTCTACAAGCGACTGCTTAGGAGGGCATGGATAATTTGCTACAGTTCATCTCCCGTTATCTTAAGAGACAATACAATGTTCTGCTGGTAATATTTTCAAATGCTTTGGGAAAATATTTGGAAAATTTCTGCTTTGCTGTTGCGAATTTTTCTCTGCATACTCACTTATTCCAGCAATCAATTTTCTTTTTAGAAGATTTCACACACCTATGCAGAATTTACGAGTATTCTTTTATATATTGTCTATCAGTTCTTTTTCAACATCGATTCGGGAAGTCCTGCTTTCCAGCCATCAGTAATTTTATAGTTCTCAAATCTTTGTAAGTTCGCACCAGTGTACGTACGTAGTATAGTAGCTGGCGTTTTGCCATCATATTGAGAGAGATCCGTCTAGTCGATCTTCTCCTGCTTAGTGGGCATTATTCATTTCCATCGCGTACTCAGTTTCTTCGAAACTCAGTGGGCATGTATCAGACGTACTCGTAGATGTAAACACAACTAAAGTCTCCAATATCAGGCCAAGCGATGGGTTATTATTGAGTACAATTCCATAATACTCGGCCTCCTTAGGAAGAACACCCTAGTAACTCTGCAGGCAGTACTTCTTACTTATGCTATTCCGATACTTATGCTTTAACTTTGGGCAGAAGTTTATATTATCGTTTCTTGGCCGTTGTTGGGCGATCTATAAATGATTCTTAGTCCCAGCCACTCGCTTCTTAGTCCTGTATATGTAAGTTCTGTGAATGTTTCCTCAGTATTTGGTATATATGCTGATACTGGCCCTTTCTCTAGTTTTCTGTTGCAGCATCATGTGTCTTGAGGGGTTGTTTGCTTTTATCTCTTAATCATTTTAGAAATTTTGTTTGGCCACTTCTGTTATTTGGCCACTGCAGTTATTTACTCGTTTGGCTACTTCTATTCAGTGTTTTCCACGATCTTTCCTAAATTTTTAAGATCTTCCATTTCGTTACTCTTCATAATGCATTCAATATTTTCCTCACATTGCTTTCTGGTACTTGTGTTCCAGAAACGGTTTATCTTTTCATTCTACTGTCGGTTTATTTTGCCTTTTTACTTATTAAGAAGTGTTGTCATGCCAATGATGATGTAAAATCCGTGTATATAAATAGAGCAGTTTCGAGTTATAGCCTTCCCTTCTTAATGATCTCAATGAGGACAAAAAAGTTCCCACTGGGCCAGACTTCGTCAATTAACAAACTCGTGTTGAAGTTGTTGGGAATTATATTTTTGTATAAAATTTTTTTGCATTTGTATAAAACAAAGCTTGAATTGTCTTTAGTATTGCTGGTTCCTAGCAGGCAGAACATAAAATTTCCTCTACTTCAGCAAACTAAGAACAATTGTAGAACTCAAGGTGGTTAAGAGATGGAAATGTGCTGATTTGCACTCAGAAATCGTTCAAAATTTGACTTCCCGTATGCGTGTCATCAAAGGAAGCCGTGGGGCTATTCGTATTGGTGCCGACGTGGTATTGCCACAAACAGCACTCCACTCGCATCTGGCTTTATACAATTATCAATATATATTCCTAATATGAATGTAATACACATGTACTGCTTGTATATATGTGATATATTGGATTAGTTTGCGATTTGATAGGGTCAAAATGCGGCCGCCAAGTGGCTTCAAATGCTTCACATCTCGCGTGTTTTCGCCTCTACCAATTCTTTGTTTAGCACAGTCAATTGGCAATTTGTTAGTGAGTGGCATACTAAGTGCCATTTTATATTTAGCCGGTATTCAATTCTGTTGTCAAAATGTAGAGCAAGTGATTCACTTGATTAGTACGCGGTGCGCCAGACACCGGACGGAACGGACTGCAACGCCGGCAAATCGCGCGAACCTGTGATCGATATGCATCTGTACTTGATTCGAGTGGCAGGTGATGACCGCCTGTGAGAATAAGGAAAGTTGCGCCTACTAATTATAATTGCACACACATATCTGTCTCAGATACAAATGAGGTGAGGAGATGCTTTTTTCGTTGTAGGAGTAGAATGTAACGATGTGTACGAGTATTCTGAAAATTGGAAAGAGAATATATAAGTACTCAGTGGAAGATCACCAAACACCAATTGGGATTCCTTGTACTTTTCCATAGCAAAAAACAGCAGAGACTAATGCAAACCGGAACGTAAGAAGTAGCTGGAAGAACAGACAAAACTTCCTGACCTTCCTAATAATGGCGTCGTGCAATTCCAATATGGAATTGAGCAATTTTTATGTTGCTCAGACACTAGAAAGGCACACTTCGCTTAAATCCTCCCCTTCAGCTATCGAAGAATCGCCATCGAGACTTCCTGATCTTCCTAATAATGGCGTCGGGGAATTCCAATATGGAATTGAGCAGTTTCTAGTTGTATACCAGAGGGTTGTTCTTAACAATATTGAATGAGGCCTTCTTTCTATAGCAGTGGTTTGGGGACAACAAAGGCCTATTGTTCGCTAAATGTTTTATTGTTACCCGTATCTATAGAAAAGAAGAAGTGTAGTGTGCATATGCAAAGTCGTTGAACGACTTTTGTACTAATGATTAACGGCAACGTTTAAGAAATTTGATTGCCATCTTTAGCTACTAAAGATCATAGCTATGGATAGGAATTGCATCACAATCTATTGGAGTTGGTCTAACGATTTTGTTAAACGTGGTTTGGTGGTCAGAATGGCCGATGTAGAATCTTATAGCAAAGCAAGCTGAATCGAAAGAAATTTCAGACACTAGAAAGGCAGTCTTCGCTCAAATCATCCCCTTCACCCAACAAGACGATTACCACGCCCTATTCAGTGTAACATGAATAAGTAGTGTAGGCCTCGCTTAATATCATTGTGTGTATAATATCGTTAACTGCACCCAATCTACTCCGTCGTCACGCAAACTCAACAATTTCGTTGTTACTCGTACACTCCCGACTCATATTTCAATAAAAGCTGATTTTATGAAAAATTTTGTAGGTCACAAACTCACGAGCTCCGCAGAGAGTGCACTGCACCACTTGTTTACATATTTTCCAGCATTGTTTTTAGTGTTTGCTGCTTGCGGAGTGGAGTGGTGGCGTTTGAACAGCAAAACGTCTCTGAGGCAATACAAGTCGACTCCCCAAAGAGACGCACATGTCTGCACTTGCATGGCCAACTAATTTGAGTCCCAGCTGCCACCGAGCCCAGTTTACTTCATCTCGACAAAATGATGACACCGCTTTTTAGAATCTTTCAACATTTCTGCTGATATTCCTTATTGTTTCCTTTTCTCTTTAAATACTCTTTAGTTATAGAACTCGTATGAGGAGGATCATCTTTCACGTGAACTCTGAACATGCTCCGACACATTTTGTTTAAATTTGGAGCGATTATTTATAAACACCATCAAAATGAAATAGTGCAAATTACCTCAAAGAGGTTTCTTTTTTCAATGCTAGTTCCAGGAGTTGCAATTCACATTTGCAAAAATAGCTCGATGCAAGCAAAGACAACAAAGATATCAAAACAAAGCTACGAAAGCAAGATCCCTCAAACCTGCCGAAGAAGGAACTACCGCGCTAATACTGCAAACAATCTCAGATGTGGGGATGTCGACTTCGAACAGCGAGTTTCTGTACTACACAAAATCTGTGGAACTAACCTACTAAAAGAGAACTGTTGAAGACATAGGTCAGGATCGGTATGGATTCACAATAACTGATTTCTGGCAACAGAATAGAATATTATACACAATAACTGATTTCTGGCAACAGAACAGAATGTAATTCACAATGACTGATTTCTGGCAACAGAACAGAATGTAATTCACAATGACTGATTTCTGGCAACAGAACAGAATGTAATTCACAATGACTGATTTCTGGCAACAGAACAGAATATAATTCACAATAACTGATTTCAGGCAACAGAACAGAATGTAATTCACAATAACTGATTTCTGGCAACAGAACATAATGTAATTGACAATGACTGATTTCTGTCAACAGAACAGAATGTAATTGACAATAACTGATTTCAGGCAACAGAAAAGAATATAATTCACAATGACTGATTTCTGGCAACCTAACAGAATATAATTCACAATGACTGATTTCTGGCAACAGAACAGAATATAATTCACAATGACTGATTTCTGGCAACAGAACAGAATATAATTCACAATAACTGATTTCTGGCAACAGAACAGAATGTAATTCACAATAACTGATTTGTGGCAACAGAACAGAATATAATTCACAATGACTGATTTCTGGCAACAGAACAGAATATAATTCACAATGACTGATTTTTGGCAACAGAACAGAATGTAATTGACAATAACTGATTTCCGGCAACAGAACAGAATGTAATTTACAATAACTGATTTCTGGCAACAGAACAGAATGTAATTCACAATGACTGATTTCTGGCAACAGAACAGAATGTAATTCACAATAACTGATTTCCGGCAATAGAACAGAATGTAATTCTCAATGACTGATTTCTGGCAACAGAACAGAATATAATTCACAATGACTGATTTTTGGCAACAGAACAGAATGTAATTGACAATAACTGATTTCCGGCAACAGAACAGAATGTAATTGACAATGACTGATTTCTGTCAACAGAACAGAATGTAATTGACAATAACTGATTTCAGGCAACAGAAAAGAATATAATTCACAATGACTGATTTCTGGCAACCTAACAGAATATAATTCACAATGACTGATTTCTGGCAACAGAACAGAATATAATTCACAATGACTGATTTCTGGCAACAGAACAGAATATAATTCACAATAACTGATTTCTGGCAACAGAACAGAATGTAATTCACAATAACTGATTTGTGGCAACAGAACAGAATATAATTCACAATGACTGATTTCTGGCAACAGAACAGAATATAATTCACAATGACTGATTTTTGGCAACAGAACAGAATGTAATTGACAATAACTGATTTCCGGCAACAGAACAGAATGTAATTTACAATAACTGATTTCTGGCAACAGAACAGAATGTAATTCACAATGACTGATTTCTGGCAACAGAACAGAATGTAATTCACAATAACTGATTTCCGGCAATAGAACAGAATGTAATTCTCAATGACTGATTTCTGGCAACAGAACAGAATATAATTCACAATGACTGATTTTTGGCAACAGAACAGAATGTAATTGACAATAACTGATTTCCGGCAACAGAACAGAATGTAATTCACAATAACTGATTTCTGGCAACAGAACAGAATGTAATTCACAATGACTGATTTCTGGCAACAGGACAGAATGTAATTCACAATAACTGATTTCCGGCAATAGAACAGAATGTAATTCACAATGACTGATTTCTGGCAACAGAACAGAATATAATTCACAATGACTGATTTTTGGCAACAGAACAGAATGTAATTGACAATAACTGATTTCCGGCAACAGAACAGAATGTAATTCACAATAACTGATTTTTGGCAACAGAACAGAATATAATTCACAATGACTGATTTCTGGCAACAGAACAGAATATAATTCACAATGACTGACTTTTGGCAACAGAACAAAATGTAATTGACAATAACTGATTTCCGGCAACAGAACAGATTGTAATTCACAATAACTGATTTCAGGCAACAGAAAAGAATATAATTCACAATGACTGATTTCTGGCAACAGAACAGAATATAATTCACAATGACTGATTTCTGGCAACAGAACAGAATGTAATTCACAATAACTGATTTCCGACAATAGAACAGAATGTAATTCACAATAACTGATTTTTGGCAACAGAACAGAATGTAATTCACAATAACTGATTTCTGGCAACAGAAAAGAGTGTAATTCACAATAACTTGCTATGGCGAAGTAGAAATGAGACGCTAATAACCTGGTACGCTTTTGTTCACTTGCAAAGATCTGACATTGTTGCAGAGTAGTTTCAAATAGTCCCATGTCTGGCGATATGTGTGCCAGCTCTCCTCTGAGATCAACTAATCCCAGGCAATAAAGTGAGGAGAATTGCCTTATTGGCGTTATTAAAACAAATTTCCTTCAAAATTGCCACTTACTCGTGCACTTGCCACAACGTTGCACGTCTCCGTGGTAGTGGAGCAAGCAGGTCGGTAATCGGAGAGGGAGACTGCGACAACTGCAACAGCAACAGCAACAGCAACAGCAACAGGAACGCAATGCGCAGCATAAATCATTTTTTAAATTGGACAATATAAAATCGCCAGGGGCAACCGGCGCGCGGTGCTGCTTGAACGACGTTCAAGTTGTAAATATTTCACCATTTAATATTTGAAAATTCTCGCTGCGAAATTAACGTGCGATTCTGTAGAAAGCGTTCGGCTGCAAGTAGCTCATTACGCTCGTGAATTGGCAACAGTAACGGGCGCAGCAGCAGTTGCTGAAAATTTACACATAAAAATGCAAATTTGTACGAAGCAGCAGAAAACTTTCGAACTGGAAATGTACACGGCCACAAATTAACTTCCCTCCGAAACATTGACGCACCCACAAAGATCGCCGACAGTGCAGCGTGCTGCGCCACGAACAGGCGCGGATTCGCAGCTGAATGGAGTAGCGTAACTGTTTACTTAGGACGGAAGATGGTCCGACGCACAACGGAAAAGCGCATTGTTTCCAAGTCTAACGCAAACTTAAATTCGAGAAGACGACTTCACGACATCTGAAAACACACAAAACGTATTCAAGACCAATACACAGAAAAATGATTTCTTATCGCGGGAAATGAGAGGCAACTAGAGTGTTGAGGGATTCAATAATTTAGAGTCAGAGTCGCCAATTGGATTTGACACAAGAGATATTTTCAAATGTTTCTGGTCAGTTGAGGATGCGACCACGGCTCCCTACAAACGGCTCTTTCTTGGACTCAGTTTATAACGAAGATATCGGGAATTTGTGCGCCGCGATCACCTCTTCCAAAGCTCAGTTCAGAAAACTTTTTCGAAGCACTGGAGCCATGTGCTGCCAATAACTATCAAATCACTCAACTTGGCGCCCAATTAACAGGTCGACTTCAAGAAATCTAAAATTTTCGACTCCTTTGACATGTGTGGGAAATAATTCGACGGGTATTTTTAAAGTTGAAGTCCTCCATCAAAAACACCCCTGAAATCCGCTGCTGGAGAGCAACTGCAGAAGCAGCAGGTTGATATGCAGCCAGGCAGCATGAGCAGATACGCGCTAACAAATGCAGCGCACAATGCAAAGACTCAGAGGGGCCACAATGCAAATGTTGCATTGTACTGCAACGGCACTGCACGTGAGGTCGGCTGCCGGCTGCCCGGCTGGGATGATGGGATGGCTGGCTAGCCGGCCGGCCGGCTCAGCATACGTGACAGGCAGCCAGCCAACTAGCCGGGCAGACGACATCGACATGTAGGTGCGCGCACATGCGCAGTTGCGCTCCTACGAGCACACAACACACAAGATAAATGCGCAGGCGAAAGATTTTGGGTGCAGAGGTTAAGCAATTATTTACCAAACACTATTACGGCTCTTCAGAGCGCCCAGTATCATGGGCAGCATCATTGTAGAACGCACAATGACGACGACAACGGCAGCGACAGCGACGGCAAGAGCAACGGCGACGACGAAGACAACAACACTGCCCCCGGCCACAGCGACAAGGATAATCAACTGACAGGGTCACTTAACGCCAAGCGAAAGCACAAACAAGCACTGGTTGCACAAAAACAACAACAACAAAAACAACAACAACAACAACAACAACAGACACAACAACACACCTATGCACAAGGCTTTAAGTGTACTCGTACGCGTACGTACAGCATGCATTCCACCGAACGTTCCTGCAATTAACATGCAATCAAAGCGTCTTCTGCTTCTCTTCGGCCTGCGACCTCTTCCCCGGCACCACTACGAAACTTGCACACGCATTCTGACAGTGGCGTAGCCGGCTTAGGAGCAGCGAAGTGCTTTATGGGACACTTGAAAAATAGCCACCATTAGAATGCAAGTACGAGTGCGTACCTCAGACGCGGCCCATTTGTCATAAGGCTGTGCTGGCAGTGCGCTTCGGTGAATACGCTGGCGGCAGCGACGCCAAATCGCTAAGTATCCATTATTTTAGTTACGGCACTGTACATCTACACGCTACACTCAGGCGAGCCTGCATCAATTTAGCAAACGACCAAAGTTCACAACATTTGAGCGCTGCGACTAGAATGCCATGCTTGACCAAGGCGAGTGCACAACTAATCACTGGACGGACTATTCGCGGTAAATGCCAATTCAGTGGCCGCCCGCTGGATGGGGCAGGCAGCCAGCCATCCCTGTACTCCGATTAATTACTCAAATTTGAAATAAAACGTAATCTTCTGAACGGGTTTTCTTAAATGAAGAAGTCGGCAAGGGGCCCAAAATGGTACAAAGCCAGGTCGAAGGGTTGGAGTATTTCCAGCGATTTAGGACATTTTCTAATGTTGAATAATCACGCTGCTTTCGGGTAGGAATATTGGGTCCCGATGACTTTTCCAAAAGGTCTGCCTGCATTGGAGGCAAATACAATATTCTTTCCTATGTAACTTATTTTTTATCTGAATCAGGCAACTTCTAAACTTGGAACGTCAAAACTTTGGTAACCGAACTAATCTGTACCAGATACTGGAATCTTCATCCCCATCCAAGTGGGAATTATAGCTTGGATTACAGACGCCGTGAGGTCGTACTTAGTACTCAGCTGGAAAAACACTGCATCCTGGCGAATTGGTGTACTTTGAAGGATACTGCTTTGTTGAAGGCAATAAGCTTGCAGACGAACTGACAACTGTATGCTTTAAATGATGTGACCAGGGCGATTGAAAAACGAAATGGAAGGTCGAGTCTGAAAAGGAATGCACTCACCATGAAAGTCAAAACCAAATAAGTTTAAGGGGGCCAACGGCCACTTGTAAAAAACTGCGAGTAAGAGACATTTTAGGCGAGCCGTCCACAGCAATTTCAGAGGAGATTTTGGGGATTTTTCTGCTCAATTGTTTTACATACACAAAAGAGCCCAAAATTTCAATAAGTTGTCTGAAGGACTATTCAGCATTTGCAAGGATAAACTATTTCGGGGGAGTTGTATATAAAGAATCCCTTTGAATAAGGTTGAGGAAATGCAGATGGTATATCATACACAGTTTCATGGAGAGATGTTAGTTGAGAAGATGTATACATATAAGATTGTGGATTCTCTTGATTCATCTGCAGTCAGATTAGCCGATTGATCACTCTACCGCTACCGGGGAAACCTTAGTCCAGAAATATATTTGCTAGAAGAGAGAGTTTAAAGAGAGAATAAAAAAAGTCAGAAAGGGGAGTGATAGAGACAGAGGGAGGGGGAGAGAGTGAGCGAGAGAGATTGAAAAAGAGTAAATGAGATGAAGAGAGACGGATAAATGGAGAGATGGAGTGAATGGTGGATAGAGAGAGAGAGAGAGAGAAAGATATATAAGAAGAGATAGAGAAAGGAAGCCGGAGAGAGAGTATAAATCTCATTAGAAAGAGTCAGAAAGGGTGAGTAAGGGAGGGAGAGTGAGCGAGAGAGATTGAAAAAGAGTAAATGAGATGAAGAGAGACGGATAAATGGAGAGATGGAGTGAATGGTGGAGATAGAGAGAGAAAGAAAGATATATAAGGAGAGATAGAGAGAGGAAGCCGGAGAGAGAGTTTAAATCTCATTAGAAAGAGTCAGAAATGTAGAGTGAGGGAGGGAGAGTGAGGGAAAGAGAGTGAGAACGAGTAAGAGAGATGAAGAGAGACAGATAAATGGAGAGATGGTGTGAATGGTGGATAGAGAGAGAAAAAAATATATAGAAAGAGATAGAGAGAGAAAGCCAGAAAGAGAGAGACATAAGAAAGAGAGAGACATAGGAAGAGAGAGAGAGTATAAAAGTGCTAGAGAGACACCACAAGAAGTGTGTGGGGAGCACGTGATGCCCAACAATATAGTGCAGCATATGCTTGAGATCCCTACCTCTCGATGATGACTCTACCGCCGTAATGAAAGACCTCCGTCACCTTGAGTGGCGAATGCGGTCATTGGAGAATAACTAAGGAGATCCGCTGACCATACTAGCTGCCCGAAGAAGTATTATCTTGCGGCGGTCCAGCGGGGGGAGGCTGCGATGGAGGTGGTTTTTAGTGGGTAAGAATCCCACACACACACTACTGGTGCCGCACTGAGGGCAGTGTCTTGTTGAAGATTTCCATTTCCGTTCCAATATTGGAAAATAAACAAAAAATAATAAAGAGAGAGAGTGAGTTGAAGAGAGAGGGAGTTGAAGAGAGAGGCAGAACAGGAGAGATGGAATGAACAGACACACAACACAACAATCCTTGTATTCTACGCTATTAGGAGCTTTTACATGATCAATCTTCAATGTATATTCTTAATAGGGGAATAGAGCGGTAGACATGTACTTGACATTAAAACTTCGTAGAGTGAAATGGCCTCATTATCAAGGGGCAAATTGAAAAATGTGCAAAATACACCAAATTACGAAAACAGACCTTCGAAAGTTTCAGCTCAGAAGTTGAACCCTTTAGTTATACTATTGTCAGGTGCTGGTGTGCTGTGTCAAAACAAAACGACTCATTTGAATAACAATTCGCTTTGCCATGTTTGTGCTCAGAAGCTTTGTGAAGTGTCCATGCATTTCTCAAACAATTGCCAACAAACGCTCAACGTTCAGCCACCGATAGAGAAGTGGGGATCTAGAAAACTGGGCTGATGCATAGTTATGCTAATATGTGGTATAATCTGAGTTGAGATGCAATAGAAGCGAATGCCTTGCTATGCTAGAATTTCTTCAATAAGTGAACAGATAGCATTGATAAATGTAGAGCACAGAAGAGTTGGCCAGAGCCGACGCAAATATTTAGCCTGATCGTTAACTTCATGTGCGAGTAATTGAGTTTGCGTGCTTTCATATATCAAAATTGCACGTACAGCTCCACATGCACACTCACACTCGAGCGCTCGGATGCATACACACAGATAGCACTTGAAACTATCTGCCAAATCGCACTTACATCGTGTCGGTGATAATACTGCAATGCAGGGCAATGAGATTCTGCGAAACCATAACAAGTTCCTCTCAACTTGAACTGCATCATTAATTGTAATGAAATATTGTTTCCGAAGGGGCCGGCACGAAAGGAGGGGCGCTACACGCTGCAACCAACGAAGGATTGCGACGATCGTTGGCGCCTAAATGCTGTACAAATTCACTTTTGGCGCAAAATCATGCTCGAGAGCAGGGCCAAGCCATTTATTAAGAGGATGATGATGATGAGACTCAATCGACGTTGGATCTGAGTGTGAGTCTGCGGCTGAGATTGCTGAGAAACTTTTTTCCGGCGCTTTCGGGTCGGGTCGCACACTTTCGAGTATTGAAAAAGAGTTTACTGAAAACTGGAAAACAAGTAAAAAGTCATTTATTTAACGAATCATGTTGCTATAGTTTCTTTCACAGAGTGGCATCTCCACACACACATGAGCTTGCAGCGACCCACCATTTTATGGCAGCAGCCCAAGCAGGCATACGCGCATGCGTGTTCTGCGATATCGCATGAGCGAAGAATATGAATGATAATTTCTTTTTTAATAGTGAATTATACACAACTCGACCCACAAAAGTCCAATGCTGTAAATTAATGCAGCACTTAAATGTGCCGAGCGCAATCTGGCCTAGCATCCTCAATTGCAGGCAAGCACTCGCACACTCGGATTTGCCACGGCGCTCGGGCATGCCCAGGAGCGGGCACCTAAACTGTCGCGGTACACTCGCCGATGACATCTTTATCGCAATGGTGCAATTAGCAGGGAACAACTTTTTAATTTCGTGCGATTAGAATTGCATCGTGCTTGCAGCACATTTCACTTAAGTGCCGTCGCAGCCACAGCCACCCGCACTGCCGCCACAAGAGCGGAGCGGACCAAGCGCGAACATTTGCAATTTGGTGAAGGCTCGCGCAGCTGAATGCGGATTCCAAGCGTTAAATTACTTTAAGTGGTTCCGCATTGTCGCTGAGCGTGCGCCATTCAGGCAATTGCAACTGGCGCAGTGTGCACAAGCTTCGTGGCTCGCATGTGTGTGCGGATGCCCTGATATGTGGGCACACGCACCCCAGCAGGAACTTGCTTTACGCATGGAGTTTGGCAATCAACAAATTTACCACTCGGTGGTGCAAGCAGGCGACATCTTTCACTCGTAATTTACATGGATGCGTGGGCGTTATTTACTCAGAGGGAGACATTTTCGCTTGGGAAGCAATCGAACAATTGTTGAATCGCGTGGCGGATGAAAGTTTACTTGCCCAAACTAGAGAATATAAATAGGATAAAGAATGTCTCTTTCGCTGCCAGCGTCTGTAGTGTTAGTGTATGGAGTAGTTTGTGTCGTTCAGCGAACACACCACGATTTTGAGTGGACCGACCTTTTTGTGATCTACGCCCCAACTTCACTTGGTTTTGCGATTGGCAACTCTTCTCTGACCCAAACTTGTATCGAACAATGCTCTCTGTATTTTGATGGAAGTGCGGGCAGTGATGTTTCTACAAATAGTGGCTAATTGATTGCTATTCCATCGGTGGGTGGATCACCTTTTTCCTTTCACATGTAGTGCCACTCAGAAGCTTGTTGAAAATGTTAACCCATAAACTTAAAACACTGAAAAATGTTCACTTAAGAGATTTGTTTTCTACTCTTATTCTTACATTTAGAGTCAAAACGCATTGCATTCCAGTCCTTGGTTGGATGAGCCTCCGTACCTCAATCAAAAGGGTTCATTCTCTCTGGAACATGTACTCTAGCACTAAATGGGACTTGTAGGGCCTTTTTTATTTCGTAGTTGATCGAAATTCGTCGGCAAATTCATTCTTCAGCTATAATGCCCTTCTCGGCCCTATTACTACAACACTTACAAGCAGTTGGAAAGCGTGGTAAAACGAATTGGCATGGAAACAGCACTCGTATGAAGCGCCCAACTGTGTGTATATAGGACTCTCTGCGAGTTTTCCTCTTGGGATGTCGCTACATACTCATATCAATGTATGGGAATACCACGCGATGTGCGTAGGCGGTGAACTTTGTAAGTGGCACGCAGTCACGAATTAATTATAAATTTTATTGTGGGCGGGTTTCTGAAGTTCAAAGTTAATTCCTTTAAAAAGTTGCAATCAGTGCATGTAGTTCGGGAAATCGGGCGCTGCGTGTAAGTACTCGTAAGTCCCATGGTAGCTTGAAGAGCACATACACACACTCGCACGATTAAATACAATTTAGTGCTAGGGTTGCCAGCTTCCATTGGCATTGCAACCGATTTCAGTTCACGAATTTACCGAACGAATTTATATTATAAAGAAAATGAAAATTTTGTTGTTATTGTATTGCCTTACACCCATAAGTACATATATCCCTGCAACGCCTTTGGGAACTAAGTACAAGGAACTACGGCTTCCGACTCGACTATAAGAAGATAAAGAAAGGAGCATTATGCTGCCATATAGTAAAAGGAAACTTAGATTTAAAAGTAGGTCGTGTACGTGAATACACGTAATTGTGTTTTCGCATCTACATCAAAAGCAACAACTTATAACAGGACGATAGGCGACAGATCTGCAATGAACTTTGTCGATATCGTATTAGCTGGAGAGTTCAGTAAAGCCACGTGTTTTATTTCCCTGTTGATGTTCATCGAACTGGAGGAAGACGTACGCTGCCTACCAAGACTGGAAATTATCCAGAATAAAACCCTTTAAATGTATTTTTATACGATCTACCATAATCAATCATGTCGGCAAGGACAATGAGAAGAAGACTCAAAAGAAATATGTTTGTATTTTGGAAGAAGCATTTCGAGAGTATAACCTGGACAGGATTCCAACATATGACACCAAGAATTAGAGACGAGAGATGATTACCATTACTGGACCACGGAGACCCAACATTGTGCAATATTCTGTTTGTTTGGACAGGTGATAGGTTAGATTAGGTTGCGAAGGCATGTGCGGATACAGGTATCCGCACTTCCACCCAGAGACATCTATGTCCATTGTGACTGCCTTCAAAAACTCCAAGAGGAGGTATGAATGAATGAATGAAGTAAATGAAGAGGGAAGATGTGCCTCGACCAATTTGATCTATTGTACCCCTCCTGCATGCACCTATTAAGGGCCTCTATTAGTCTAACGGTTCTAAGGAAGCCTTAGTATTGAGTTAGGGTTCATTGCTCGAATGTCTCTGCCCTCGGGACAGTAAAACCGTAGATATTTCTTCCTACTGCGAGCTAAGGCTTCGCAGTACATTATAAGGTGCTCTGGTGTTTCTTCTGCCTCCGTGCAGAACCTACACGTGTTTACTGGTGAGAGTCCCAGTTTCATGAGGTGGCTTCTTAAACGACAGTGGCCTGTGAGGTGACCTGTCAGAAAGTTATTAAGTTATTTTTGCTTAACTGTAGACATAGAGCTGCACGTTTTGAGTCGTAGTCCCCAATCATGAGCTTGGATTGTCTAAGTTTTGGAAGTGAGGCCCAGTAGCGTGATCTTCTGGATTTTTCCTCCTGTCTTAATTTATCTGTTATGCTATTTATCCCTTATTCCAAAGAATAGTTCAGGCTCAACAAACGGTGTGGATACCCCATTCTTGGCAAGACTATCCGCTTTTTCATTTCCAGGGTCCCCAGTGTGTCCTGAGACCCATATTATGGAGAGTTTATAGAGGCTTCCTCACTTATTTAAAAGCTCTACGCATTCCCACACGAGTTTAGAATGAATCTCGTATGAATTGAGTGCTTTCATAGCTGCTTGACTGTCAGACATAATAGCAATGTCTTGTCCCACAAGGTTACGTCGAAGGTTAAAGATAACACAGAGGTGAATTGTATGTATCTCTGCCTGGAAAATGCTGGGTGATTTCCCCATTGGTTCGGAGTGGTTGACCCTCGGCCCAAATATGCCGGCTCCTATCCCTTCTTCTGTTTTTGAACCATCTGTGAACCACTTGATGGTATGATCTTTTAGGATATCTGGAAGTGATTCAGGTTTCCATTCCTTCTTGTTCCCAAGCACAACTGGGAAGTGTTTCTCAAAATTATACATTTTGGTCATATCGTCTCTCGAACCTAAACCTAACCCAAACTGACATCGCTTTAAAAGGAAAGTCTTTCAATAATTTTATTTTTTATGTGCTGAGTAGTTTTCTCCCGAAATTGAACTAATATTAACAATACTATGTCGGCACATTTGAAAGTATTCCCTGACTTCACAATTGAAAGGATGTGTAATTGCAGAATGAACGTTTCAAATGCAAATACTGATACTACTAAGTTCTTTGTTACAACGATGCACCGTTACCTGCTATCTACGTAACCCTACATACCACGCCAAACCTCCAGCACAGTAAAGTCCTCTACAATGTATACAAATCTAATTCATACAACCCCAAGACTCAACTTAGACTAGGCCTGCCATAAGTCTTAAGCCAAACACGGGGACAACAAACAAGATCTTCACCACTTCCGCCTCGGTCTAATTAGAGTCATTATAACTTGTAACCGAGTAAAAAATGTGCCCGGATGTGTAAACTAAGAACCAATGGGACTGTCCCCGAATGTGTCCACAAAACGCCCCGATGGCAACCCTATTCTTTGTGATTCCCTGAGCGGTAAGTTGGCGGCTTTCAGGTAAATAGGTTTGGCAATTTAGCCGCGCTATCAAAACAAGCGACACCTCACAATACAGAAAATGGCGGCTGCAGAGAAATGATGGACTTAAGAAATTAGAAAAGTAGCTGATTTGAAAGTCCAGTCCACTGCGCAAAGCGTAAAACTCTGCAGCAGCAGGAAATATCATAAACGATATCGCGGCAAACACACGCAAATCCGGACAAACGAGCTGCGGCGACAGGCGCTTAAATGGAAGCGGTCAAACCGTGCTGCGCGCTCTTGTTCTGCGGTTCTAAGAGCGTTGTTGCAATTAAAACGCTGGATAACGAGCGGGAGGATTATCTCGTTAGCGGCTGCGCAATGAAATGCTTCAAATAAAAGTAGAAATAAAATTGCCAGCACTGCGCCTGGCCGCTTTCGTGCTGAGGAATCCTGTTTTCACACACACACACACACACACGCCACTCTGCCACACACACAGCCACGCATACTCGCAGTCGTGCCTCGCTGCACTGAAGGTGTTATCTCAAGTTGAAATTTCTGCGAGTATTTATTTTAAGCTATTGCTGCTGCTGCTGCTTCTGTTGTTGTTGGCGTTGTTGGCGTTGCTGGGTTTGGGCCGCCTCTGCTCCAGGAAGATCAAGGCAGAGCACACCTGGTTTCTGTTGTCGCGGATTTCCAATTAAGTCGGTACACGCGGCTTACATGGAATCTAACACACTTCTCTACAACGCAGTTTATGGCTTCTTATTTACTTGTGGGCCGTTTTTAAGTTCGTCCTCCGTCCTTTTCATTTATTTATTTAATTTTATTCTTTTCATTATTATTTTTTGTGGGCACTGAAAAATTTGCTGCTACATTTCAAGTCACGATTTTGTGAAGAGCGTGGCCTATTTATCGATCAAATCAGCAATTTTTGTAATTGGAAATTAATTCACTTATAATGATGTGTGTTCTACTCTTCTCTGCCTTGGATTATAGTTCTTGGTTGATGCAAGTACCGGTTCCAGGCTTATATAAAACTTTAGACTGTTAGACTGTCTCACTTTGTATGAAGTACTATCTGTGCACTGGAGCCGTCCGTAGTTGAGGAACAATAAACGTTAAATGGAGAACATGTGAAATTCCCACTGGGTTTATAAAAACAAACCAAGATAAACACTTGTGATAGAATACACCAACCTTATGATAGAATACCTTATAAACACTTGTGATAGAATACCTTATAAACACTTATGTGAGAATACCTTATAAACACTTGTGATGTAATACACCAACCTCATTGCTTTCACACTTAAATGAGCCTCTCTGTGGACCTCAAAACCGCCGGCTCCTAAGTCTAGGCTACTTTATATACTGGCGAATCCGTCACTGGTTGATCTGATATCGCAAAGTACCGATACAGGCAATCATTTTGATATAAGCGGAAAAGTATAATATATATATATATATATATATATATATATATATATATATATATATATATATATATATATATATATATATATACTCGTATATACTCGTATATATTTCTATATAGAATGCTTAGAAAAAATATAAACATAACCGACACAACTGTCTTTAGAAGTAAAGGGTGTATTTTAAAGTCGGCATAATACTCATACTAATTGGTGTGATGGGCAAATGTTCTCATTATTCGGTGAACAATTTTATCGCAAATGACATTCAAATATGATTTCTGGCATATGTGCGAAGAGCCTCGGCTACCGCTTAGAAAGCACATTCACAAGATCCACTTTTCGATCAACTATGACATCCAAAATTCTGACATCCAATAGAATAACCCATAGTTGTCAAATCACACGATCTTGGTGATCAATTGACATATACTTTTCTGGAAATAATGACATCACTGAACTATTCAATTGATTATTTTGTTCGGTGTATTGTACGTTTCACCGTTCGATTAATGCAAAACCGGCTTCAATGTATCCAAGACTCGATAAAGCCATCAGACCATAGATTATTCAAGACAGTGGATTTTTCTGAATGCATTGAAGTCTCTTGAACTGCCTGATGATTCTCCTCATTATGTTTGTGTACTTAGCCCTTAAGTCCGAAGTGAGCTTCATCGCTGTAGGAAGTTCTCTAGAAACATTTCTAACTGACCGCTGATTTTGGAGATAGAGTAAAACAATTCTGTAATCTAACGTCAATCTTTTAATGATAATTTGTCAAACTTTTAAGAACAGGAATGTCCGGAGTGAAAACTACTTCATGATTATTCGTGGTACCAGATATTTCCCAGAAAAAAGCGACCAATGAGTTTTGGTCAGTTTTTCAAAATTCGTCCTTAAGAAAATGAAATGGAAAGTTACGAAAGAATTTTCCTCTTCAACTCCCCAAGGGCAGCTGAATCAGTCTGCGACACGACCCATGAACATCACAGGTAGGATGAGCACCTTGCAGAGTGTCAGATTTGTTGGTCGAGAGAGGCCTCTACTGCACATTTGCTTACTGAGCCCATAGTAACACCTGTTAGCAAGCATCATTCTTCGTCTAATCTTCAGGCTAACGTTGTTTCCTATGTTCATGGTGGAGCCAAGGTATATAAATTCCTTGACAAATTCAAAAGTACAGTTTTCCGCTGTAGCAAGGGATCCTAAACGCCGAGTATCCCTGCTGGTGGACAGCATATACTTTGACCTGCCCTCGTTCACCGTCATACCCACTTTCGCTGATTCTGTTTCAATGGCGGAAAATGCAGCAGTAACGTTCAATGATGTCGATAGCATCAGCATATGCGAGGAGCTGGACACTTTTGTAGAAAATGGTGCCATTCCAATTGGTGCCCTTATATGTGAAATTGAAGAGATCGCAGGACAGTGGATCGCCTTGTCTGGAACCTCGCACGGTATTAAATGGTGCGGATAGGTCACTTCCTACCTTGACAGAGCTGGGCGTACTGCTCAATGTCATTCTACAGAGCCGTATTAACTTTGTAGGAACACCGAACTCAGACATGGTGGCATATAGGCAATCCCTTATCGGGCTATCGAAAGCAGCTTTATAGTCGACAAAGAGATGATGGGTGTCGATCTGTTTCTCGTGGGTTTTCTCCAGGATTTGGCACAGAGTGAAGGTCTGGTCAGTGGTGGACTTCCCAGGTCTAAAACCGCACTGATAAGGTCCAATCAGCCTGTGGGCATATGGTTTTAGTCTATCACACAATACGCTCTACATAACCTAATATGAGATGGCAATAAGACTGATTCTCCGGTATTTGGCGCACATCGTCTGGTCATCTTTCTTCAGTACAGGACACAGGACACTGAGCGTCACATATCTAATGTATTCAAAATAGAAATCCGCACTGATAAAAACAATTATATACCGTTGATACCGCTTTCCATTCTTCGTTTTTTTCCTCCTTTAATTTATTCTTATTGTCTTTCTCACTAATCTTCTCGATTTTTCTTAACTGTTTCAAGTACTGTGACGAAATATTCATCTTTGACCGATTCTGGTAGAAAATCTTTAAATATACACCACCAAGTGGAGATGGATCGGTCATACCCTACGCAAAGATCCAGCAGAAATATGCAGACAAGCCCTTGAATGGACCCGCAAAACAATAGAAAGAAATAATGGTAGGACGCTGGAAAAGGATATTCAATATACCGGAAAATCTTTCAAAGAAATAAAAGTCATCACGAACGATCATAGACGATGGAATCGCTTCGTGGAGGCCCTAAAGTCCCACAAGCAACGACAGGAACTTACAGAAGTTTTTTTGGTGAAATATCATAAATAGCGAGTGATAAACAGTAGAAAGCGATGGACTACGTGGTGGAAAGCAAATGGCGTGGCAGAAGTATTTGTGTCTGCAGAGACAATCAGGCTGCAGTGAAGGCCTTACTCAGCCCCCTTGTCACTTCCAAGCTGGTGCTGTTGTGTAAATCCAGATTGAATTATGTTGGAAAGCATAATAGTCTGTTGCTAACACGGGTTCCAGGACAAATGGGTATTATGGGAAATGAAGTCGCGGACAAACTAGCGAATAAGGGATCTGAGAGCTGTTTTACTCAAAAGGTAGGTTTAGTAGCAAAAGGTATGGGAAAAATAGGTCGGAACCTACAATTGGGGCCACTATTAGTGATAGGGTTGCCTGTGCAGAGAATCTCGAATAGGGGACTATAAGAGGCAGCAGATGGGCAAAGGCTATACTGCCTGCTATTTCAGAGAGAACCCCAATGTTTCTTCTGTCACTTGGTAGCAGAGACTGCAGACTTCTAGTAGGACTGATGAGGGGTAATTTAGCATGATATGCAAAATATAGGCATTGCGGACAGTGCACTTTGCCAGGCTTGTGGAGAGGAAGATGAGACGGTTGACCACTTTTTGTGCGTATGCCCTGCCTCCGCTTGAATCAGGCTCGAGGTATTTGGCACTGACATTCTAAGTAGTGCAAACGTTGGCTGCTTAAGAGACACAGGATCTACTGAGATTTGTTCAGAAATCATGTAAATTCACAGAAACCTAAAAACGGAACGTCTAATATAGTACAAGGGATGTCTTGTGGTCTGAGTGCTTTATACGATTAGTTGTTCCGACAAAACAAACACTTCAAAGCTATCAAAAAGTTTTTTGAACTATCAAAAAGTATTTTGAACTCCTCGAGTTACGCCAATGATGGATCCATTAGCAAAACTTATGTACGTAATAATACTGCGTGTTTGTTAGTCCTACCAAATTGAGGCGGTATGAGTGCGCTCAAACTTGGTGGCATGCGCAAATAAATGGTTTTCCAAAAAGAGGTGTTATTTTGGTATTCAAAGAAAAATGCCTTTTTTGAGATAAATGATCGGATGTTTATTTCATAATAAAGAGGAAGGTATGCCATTATAAACGGAAAACAACATCGGCCAAATGGCCACCACGACCACGCTTACAGGACCATATCCTTTTCATGATATTGTCCATAACCAAATCGCAAAGTGGCTGCCCTATGTCCTCGATAGCCTCACGAATTCTATCTTTGAGGTCTGGCATCGACGCTGGGCTGTTGACGTAGACCTTATCTTTCACGTGGCCCCAAAGGAAGAAGTCGCAAGGTGTTAAATCACAAGATCTCGGTGGCCAATTGTGATCAACTCTTCGAGAGATAACACGGTCCGGACACGTTGCTTGTGTGGCACGTAGCGCCGTCTTGTTGAAAGTAAACGTTGTCCAGATCAATACCATCCAACTCCGACCATAAAAAATCATTAATCATCTCTCGATAGCGCAATCCATTCACCGTAACTGTTGATCCAACCTCATTTTCGAAAAAGTAAGGTCCAATGACCCCGCCGGACCGTAAACCGCACCAAACAGTCACACGTTGAGGATGGAGAGGCTTCTCAACAATAACTCTTGGGTTTTCCGAGCCCCAGATGCGACAATTTTGCTTGTTGACGTAGCCACCGAGGTGGAAATGGGCCTGATTAGTCAAGATGATTTTTCGATGGAATTCCGGATCATTTTCATGCGTTTCAAGGACCCAATCAGCAAAGACACGACGTTGATGATGATCGGCCGGCTTGAGTTCTTGTGTTAACTGAACTTTATAAGCCTTAAGACCCAAGTCTTTATGCAAAATACAGTGTAATGACGTTTGTGGAATGCCCAATTCCGAAGAACTACGAGGAATGGACAAACCTGGGTTTTCTTTAACACTTTGGGCTACAGCAGCAATATTCTCAGTTGTTCTTGAGCGACGTGCACGGGTTTTATTCTTCACATCACTAACTTGTCCCAACAGCTCGATATTTTCCACCAATCTCTGTATTGCGGTCCGAGAAGGTGCTTCACGACGACCCAAAAATGGTTTAGTTTTGCGAACTGTGTCTGCAAGATTTTCACCATTTTTGTAGTGAACTTTAATAATTTCAATGCATTGTTCAAGCGTGTATCGTTCCATTTTTAGTAATGGCGTAGTTTCTACTTGTCAAATGTCAAAGAATAAAAGCTTCAAAAGTGACAGCTACCGAAATACCGGATGATTCAAAATAGCACCTCTTGCTGGAAAACCCTTTATGAAACACCAACAATAATGAGTAGGGTCCAAGCAACAGCCGCAGAAACGTAGCTACCATTATTTAATTAGGCCTGCAATTTTCAAGTTTAAAAGTTCAAACGGAGCGCGAGTATCATTTACTTAGGCCTGGAATTTGAAACATGCGGCGCTGTAAGCCACCACAGAAAGAGCGATAGAAAATTGCCCTGAATGACCAGCATTGGGCGGCTTATACGAGCACCTTCAGGGTAGTCATATAACGCACTCCTTATGAAAGTTCTTAACCATTATCTATTCAGCAAATCGGATAGACTCTGTGCACTGTAATTGAAATTGAGTTGACTGAGTTGCTCGTATGTGCCGACGCCGCTCAAGTTTTACTACACTGCCAATGACCACGTACAAAAATTGAATCCGTATAGTGAAACGTAACTTTATGACCAGGCAGATGCCGGTCTAACATTATAACTGATATTTGCACCATAAACGGCCAATTGAATGACATCACTGCGCAACATGCCCATAAGCCGTCGGCTGAGCACTTGAAATGCAAATGAGTGATGAAATTGGAATTACAGTCGCCAATTGATATGTACTTCGATACCAGGCTCAAAGGCAGTCGCTGCGCAGCGTTGTGGCATAAAAAGTTATCACTTTGTTTACCTCCAACCGAATTATGATATGAGCTGTTCAGCTGTTCGCTGGTCGCGTAGGCGGGGCTGCGCTAAGCAAATTGTCTCAAATAAATATATATAAAAATAATAAATATGAAGAATTTGAAATATGGAGGCTATCGCTGCCGCTGACGGCGACTTTGACGTTCGCTGCTCAGCATGAAGAAAAATGATCAATTTTTTATCCAATTTGTTTACTTAATAATTAATAATGTTTTGCTGTTTAATCTTGGGAGCATCATTTATCACAGGATTTACGATAGCTGGACCACCTAGAAGCATGACATTAGGCACTCTCGCCTTGCTGGAAGCTTCCAGTGTGATCTGCTTTTGCTTTTACTATGAATGCGAGTACTTTCAGGCATTGACTGCACTGCTCCCATGGCGCTACGTCACTCGCCAGAACGCAAATTGGCGTATTGTTCTTTGCATTCGGAATTAGAACCGCGGGTACTCGAATTGCCAACACTTTCATTGAATTCTAAATAAAAATCCACATTCCGAAGCGGGAAGATGCAACTCACGTCGCCACTTCACACCTGCGAATCACTCTATTCGCGTCCATACTCGTTTATCAGCGGTACCCTACTCTTGAGGCAGTACATATTTTAGTCAGTATGTTGAGGTTTGTAGTACGAGCTCATTATGGGTTTTCCGTGTAGGAGATCAAGGGCTAGCAAAGTTGTCTAGCAATATTTCTCAAATACCCCGTCGTACCGTGAACTAAAAGCAGCTGTTCTTCTGTCGATCGGCCTCAGATGTCGGTACTTGGACCCATATTTGAGTTGCATCCAACGTAATCTCATGACCTCTCGAAACTGAGGTAACTAATTTATGTGGACCTGATCTTCGTCTGTATAAATTCAGTTTAGTTTATGGGTATTTGATCCTCGGATAGTATTCGAGGGATGGTCTATTTACGCATTGTTTCTCTCATGTTCTCAGACTATGTAAGAACGTTCGTCAATAAGTTGGAGATGAGTCTCTTTTGATAGATCCCAAAGTCACCAGCAAACATAAGACTCTGGTAGAATATGAACCCGTAGCAGAGTGTTCATTTTCTAGAGCTCCGTTGGTGCTATTTATACAACCGCTTTCCATGTTAGCCGACCATCCATCAATGAATATGACATTGAGTGCCAAGGGGGTCAATAAATTGTCGCCTTCTCATGAACGCTTCTGTGTGACGCATCCAATTAAAGCAGATATTGGTCCACGAAGGAGAACCTAAAGTATTCACGATCTACAGCAAAATGCACGGACTCGTTTGAAGGCAAACCACTGTGCCAATTTCACGGGCACTTATGAAATTCATGACAGAACACGGCATATATCGCTACTCCTCTTTCTCTCACCATAGTTGGTGATGTTCTCTAAGAGTATTTTTTTGTGGCCAAAGGTAAAAGTAGCTCAAGACCAGAGTATACAGAGTAAAGAAACTTGAACGTCAAACGGCAAAGCAGTGAAATAAAGCAGACGGACGTTGTACATGAATCCACTGAAAATCGTGTTGAATCCCCTCAGAATCGTGGTGAATACACTCAAAATCGTGGTGTGTCCGCTACGGAGGCTGGCAGCAAAAAAGACTTTCTTTCCTCTGTGTTCTCTGCTCAAGACCTCAATCAGTCAGAGAGCTGGAAGAAAATGAGCAGATCAACGTAGGACTGCACTGCTGTGTAGGGCCTCTCGTAGACTACCAGGCTGCTTGTGAACGTTTCATTTGTTAATTCTTTGATAGTTCTTCCTTTTTTATTATTTATTTTTGATTTCTTTTTCTTCCAATTAGTTATGCATGCACTGCAGTGATCTCAATTCAGTGTTTAATCATTTGTAATTATCACAGTTTCGTTTTATTTTTAGTTCTCGAATTCGTTGCGTTGATGTCATGCATTCGTAAATATGGCCACGTACATTTGGCAGCTTTTCGCAAATCTTTAATAATATTCATCATATAACGATGGCCTTCGAGACTGAGTTCTTTTTAGGTTTTTTCATTTCAGTCTTCTTTTTTTTGTATTTGTATTTTTGTGCTTTGCACTTTAGTTGCTTTTGTGTGTTTGTGGTGTTTTTCTGTAAATATTCCTATTCAACTGTGCCAAAAATAATGATGAATGATTCAATACAATTTCTGTAAACTGAACGAACTGCTTTGTTTACTTCGGACATTATTACAATGAATCGATTCCCCAATACGCAAATAATTGGTGGGAATAATTCCATGTTTATTTTAAAAATTGACACTTCAGTAAGTAAGGCAGGTATGACTGATGATGGGCAAATCATTCCACATTATAAAAAGGTAAAATTGTCCAATCAGCAGCTGCAAGTATTGATACCTCCATAACTTATCAAAGAAGATAGGAGAGCACTCATTGTGGCACAAGTAGACAACTGCGAATAAATAGTAGCCTAGTTGTAGAACCAATTTGAGTTGTTCACAACTCGCTTTACCAGCATTCCAACTTGAACTCACTCTTAAGTTAACCGAAAAATAAGTTTCTTGTGTTACTTTCCTACTTATTAAAAGAACCCAAATGAAAATAGAGGAAGCGCCTCATATAAAGCTACCACCATTCCAACTTGAACTCACTCTTAAGTTACACAAAAATTAAATTTCTTATTTCACTTTTCTACAGGAATCCAGATGAAATTAGAGGAAGTGGGCCTCATCAAAGCTATACACCTCCCTTCTTGTTTCTTAAGATGTGTTCTTTTCAATAAAATATGACTAGAAATTTGTTCCTGTGTAATTACGATAGTTAAAATTAACCCGACAGAAGATTTACAGATGAGACTATCCTCATCTTTCAAATAAATAGGGGCATCACAATAGATCTTTCAGGTCGCAGTGTATAACACCCTTAAATAAATCTAATCTAATTACGATCTTTATCTGGAACCCATTGCACATGTCTCGAGAACTATTCCCTGAGATCACTCAAAACTATACCATGAACTTTATTCGGGAATTTGATACTATTCGCTGCTAGTTATCAGTAATTTTCAAGAATTACTCCACTTCAGTGTGGGCGGTGGAACACATGCACACACCAGTTGCATGGAGAGATATGTTTAGGTTGAGAATATCATGAAGAGAATTGCTGATCCGCTGCTGGTGAAGGAGGCACTCAACCGCCTAAGTGAGAGACATTGCTTTGAAAGCGTACCAATATGCCAATTACACGGGCACTCACGAAATTCATGACAGAACACGCTACTGCTCATTCTGCCACCATAATTGGTGATGTTCTCTGAGAGTAGGTTTTTGTGTGTTTTGAATTCCACTGACTTGGTTTTTCATAATGGTTTCGCTAAACTTGGAATTGTCAGGCCTCGGCAAGAACACGCAACTAACCTGGGGGTCATCGGTTAGTTTTTTTGTATTCATATGGGTTTCTGGCTCTGGCAACTCTCTCGCGTCCAAAAAAAGTGACAAAAACACAGTATCATATCTCCACGGTAAGAAATGGATCGCTTCACGCTGGAACAACGTTTCGAAATTATTGAAAACTTATTTCCAAAACGGATGTTGTGTTGTCGAAACTGCTCATTGTTTGAATAGAAATTTTGGTCGAAATATTGATCCAAATGCGCCTTCTGCGCGCCAGTTTGTGAAGAAAGTTCGTGAAGTTCTTATGCGTCCGGTCTGCTCAGTGATGAATACTGCTGATGTTGCTGAAAGTGTACGCCTCAGGCCGACAATATAAATAATGCCGCACTAGCCTGGGGAGAATTCGCCATAAAGAACTCGGATGATTCGCTTACAGTGTTCAATTGACTCCGGAAGAGATGAACATGCACTTTTTTATGGATTCTCTGTTTGCGCTTTGCAGCAGCTGGAAAATGACGCCGATTTTGCTACAAAAGCATCGGTCAAGCTGACTACACAAATACACTACTCCATAAGCGTTACTTTATTCTTCTTTAATCCCTCTTTCATTCGTTTTACAACAAATCGATAAAATTTAAAATTATCTACAAATTAAGTACCCAGACCAACATATTCGTAGTCCCGGACAAAGCTAGAAATGGTATCTCCAAGTACGTAGGAATATGGGAGTCCCTTAGTTGTGAAGGTGTGTTCTCTGCGTGACAATGAGTTTATGGAAATGCCCACTTTCATGGTCATTTTATTTTGAAGAAGTTTTGGTCAATTCGGATGCTTGTTCAAGCTCGAAGAGGTATAAAATGTCTTCCAATTAACTAGTGTGGTTCTGGAGGTATGAAATTCCCAAGAATACAGGCGTGCGGCAAGCGGGAGCATTACTTGTCGAACAGTGTCACAGCTTAAGATATCAGCGAAATATGTATTCAGAAGCTTCTTTAATTATGCTTTTTCAAGAGTAGAGGCGTGTTTACGACCCCGGTTCCAACTGCCACAAAAACTACGAGTATACAACTCAATATCCCTCTCTTAGACATTGCACTTTACAACAAGCGAGGAAAACAAATTGATATGGGAACTTAACTGTGGAAATAGCACAGAACAATAATATTATATATATATACAGATTAGTATATCACACGTAGAGACAATGCAGGTAGATCTTGATCGCACCCAGAGAAACAGCTTCTTGTGTCGCATGGGTTAGATCGAGTGAGTCCCCCTGCGCCAATTCGTCAGCCGTCATATTTCCATCGAAATTCTATGCCCTGGAACCCAGATGTTTGTGATGTCAGAATGAAGACCTAGCGTCCTAAGTTCCTCTCTACACTGTCCGACCAACATGGAGTTGATGGTGTTTGATTGTAGAGCCTTTATGACAGCATATCTGTCCACAGAAATGGCCACCTTGTTTCTATGCCCTTCTCTAACGTGTTGTGTAATTTGGCGACATGCTTCCCTGATTGCGAGTACTTCCGCCTGAAAAACTGTAGCCTTCTCCGGTAGGCGTAAACAGTAATTGATGTTAGCGTATGCTCAAATTACCCCTGCGCCTACCCCCAGATTCATTTTGGACCCGCCTTATTCTTAATAATTATCCAAATTTAAATGTCGGTTCATAGTATTACCCGCAATTACAACAAGAAATGGGCACGCCCACTAAATATCTCAATGAATACAAACATGATTTCTCCTGAAAATTTAATGTGAACTCAAATAGTGAGAGTGTGGAACTATGTTTGCGCCCACCTACACATCCACTATGCCCACCTACACATGTACATTATCTACCAACGATTAAAAACGATAATGTTCAGAATCTAGAAACTAGTTGTACGAGATCAGTATCGTCATATATATTTCTCTGAGCTTAGCTTCAGAAATTCTCTTGGGTTTCTCTGAGCTTAGCTTCACACATTCTCCTGGGCTGAGGATATCTCATCAACCTTCTTTACTAGTTTTTGCGTTATTCTGATAATGGGCTTTTGCCAAAACAGAGAGACTGAACTAGTAAATACCGGAGCAGTATCAAAGGTATACATATGGCTCAAAAACGGAATAAAGAGTTGGAGCGGGGGTCTTTGGGGAACACCCTGAAAGGCAACTATTAAGCAGTGTGGGCCAAGAAAACTCTTTGTTTCAGGCCGAGATTCCTACAATGGAATTGTGTTCCAGAGAGGAACTAGACAGATCGACCAATAAGAGTCACATCTAACGGATTTTTCAAAAGAAACGCTACAAAAGTAAATCGATAGTGACAGCAAACGACGCCATATTTTTTCCCGCTCTTTTGACATTTCTCTTCAGTAAGGTTTGCCATTTCATCATGCAAAGATATACGAGCCAACAACGAGTCCAAATTATTAAAATTTACTACCGAAATTCGGAGTCAGTCGCCTCAACTTTAAGAGCGCTACGTCCAATTTATGATGAGGCTCATTTCTGGCGGAATAGCTTCGTCAATAAGCAAAATATGCGTTATTGGTTAGACAGCAATCCACATGTACTCCATGAGTCATCATTGCATCCTGAAAAAATTACGGTTTGGGGCGGTTTATGGGCCGGCGGCGTCATTGGGCCGTACTTCTTCCGTGATGATCAAGACCGGCACATTACTGTGAATGCGAATCGCTACCGTTCAATGATAACCGAATATTTTTGGCCCCAATTGGATAATATGGACTTGGAGGACATGTGGTTCCAACAGGATGGCGCCACAAGCCACACAGCGAATGCCACAATCAATTTACTGCAAACCAAGTTTGGTGAACGTGTTATCTCACGAAATGGCCCAGTCGATTGGCCGCCTCGGTCGTGCGATTTGACGCCGTTAGATTATTTCCTGTGGGGCTACGTCAAGTCTTTGGTCTATGCCAACATGCCAGCGACGGTTGATGAACTTCGTACTAATATCGAACGTGAAATTGCAGCAGTATCGGCCGATTTATGCTTGAAAACCGTTGAAAATTGGGTTCAGCGTCTGGACTCCTGCAAGCGTGCCCGTGGTGGCCATGCAAAAGAAATCGAGTTCCATACAGAATGGCATCGAACGTACTTTCACAGGAATAAAGATTTTCATTGATATCTAAAATCGGTTTTGTTTTATTTAAAAAAACTTTTGTAGCGCTCTTATTGAAAAACCCGATATATTCACTCCGATACTAGCACTTAACGGCTTCAAAATTAAATCGATTAAATTAGTTTGGGATCGCCTGCTCCTTCTCAAAAAACGTACATCATATAATAGAGTTCATCTTAAATAGGGGCCAGGCCACAGTGGATACATAGGGAACGAAGCGACAGATGAGCTCGCTAGAAACGGAGATGCCAGTAGTTTTACTGGACCGGAACCATTCTGTGGGTTGCCTTGGAGTTCAACCTAACTTTAAATCAAGCCAAGGCTTGAGGGAGAATTGCACCACATTGCTCGGAAAGTAAAGAAGGGTGGGTAAAACTTTCACTGGGACTCTCACCAGTAAACACGTGTAGGCTCTGAACGAAGGCAGAAGAAACATCAGAGCACCTTCTAATGAACTGTGAAGCCTCAGCTTGCAATAGGAAGAAATATCTAGGGCATTACTGGCCCGAGGGCAGAGACGTTAAAGCAATGAACCCCAACTCAGTGCTAAGCTTCCTTAGAACTGTTGGACTAATAGAAGACCTTTAATAGGTACATGCAGGAGGAGTACAATAGATCAAATTGGTCGAGAAACATTTTCCTTCTTTATTTCGTTCATTCTTTCAATCAAAACCTTCATGCCCGAACATTCTCACAAGAGAACCACAGAGATACATAGGTAGTGGGCATTCGCAGAGTCACAGGATTTTTGACTGGTGAAACATTGACATAAAATGCGAATCAGTCACACTGAATATTGTAGATTGTGTAAGGAGAACGAAGAAACAGCTGAGCATTTGCTATGCCACTCCAACGGTCTAATATGGACACGACTACGAGGACGACCGCCGGAAATAGCGGACAAATCTCCCAAGAAGATCTTTGAATTCTTACCGAATACCAGACTCTCAGAGGATTTGTAGCTTGTCACAATAGGCCCATTTGAGGCCGCAGTGACTAGCTGACTAGATCCCGCTCTTCTTTAATCTAGTATCAATGAACTCAAAATTCATATTAATAAACAAAAACGAAAACAAATCAAATGCGTGAATGTATTTTTAAAAGTTTTGTGTTTTGTGTTTTTTTTTTGTCGAAATTCTGACCGAATTTTTACTGATTACATATAAAAAGCATTTATAAAACTTGTCTGCTGTCCAACGGTAAGAAATTTAGTGAATGCGCCGACCGCGCGGAGGTGAAGAGCAGAAAGACATGTGCAAAACTGCAGACGCAATTAATAATTGTGCAATTGTTAAAAATAAACATTAACAGACAGAACGCATTTAGACCTAAACGAAGAGCCAGTCAGCTAAACGCTAAATGAAACTAGCCGGCCATGCTGAGCCGCACACACGCACACACGCTCGCATATTCGTGTGCCGTACGCAAACGAAGATGGATGCACAAGATTCCCATGTCGAACATGCATTTTTGAGCATTTTCATAAGTTTGAGGCACACATCAAGTGAGCAAAATTCAAACAATTTAAAAACTTGAAATAATTCAGCAGCGGAGCGACGCTGACATCGGCAGAGGCAGCGCATCTATGAGCTGCCACGAAAAATGTGTGTGTGTGTGTGTGTTTTGACCGCTGTGCATAAATAGCCCGCGTTCTTATTTATGCAAATTGATGTTCTTGCTCGCTTAAAATTGATTCATTCTAGTTTAGTTGTGGTCAGGGCCGGTCACTGAGGGTCCACATTGAGTGCACTGTATTCGGGCCCCAGCCGAGTACAGGCAGCAAATTTTGGTTATACTGAAACCGTCAACTGAACCCGAGCTTATAATCGAGATTGAAATGATTTGAATTGTGAACGAGGCAGAGCAAAGCCCTCTCCCTTTTTAGCCCTCACCCAAGTGGCAGCAGATAAGACAAAGCAGCAGTGCCAACCATTTGGGAAGCTCGAGAACTGTGTTGAACCAGAGACCATAGAGACGGGACACTTAAACGTCAAATTTTCAGACGTTTAAAAGAAACTGTCTTTTTTTTGTTTATCATTGGTTGCCTATATGGATAGGTTTGTTTATCATTGGTTAACTAGAATTCTGAAGAAAATCAGCCACACTACTACAGCAAAACAAGAGTCATTTCTCTGTATTCGCTGGTTGAACTTCTCAAGGTGCCCAGGTTGGCTCAACGTTGCTATGAATCGACTGGGTTGAGAGTTGATGGAGAAATGCTCGTCGTCATTTGATCATGAGGAATTTATGAGCAGTAATTCTTGTAGGAGTCCGGTGCGATTCAGGCACAAGCCATTTGGAAAGCTCGTGAACTATGTTGAACTTCCCAAGGTGCCCAGGTGGGCTCAACGTTGATATGAATCGACTGTGTTGAGAGTTGATGGAGAAATGCTTCATTTGATTATAGAGAATTTATGAGCAGAAGTTCTTATCCGAGTCCGGTGCGATTCAGGTACGGGTCCGTTTGAGGCATATGCAGTCCCGGTACAGTTGCGGTACGCTCCAGGGCTGGGCCAGGTAGAAGTCAGTTAAACCATCGATATTCGTGAGGCACGGGATCGATATAGGAGCGTTCATTAAATGAGCATCGTAAGCAAATATAATAGTATAAAATATTGTGCAATCGTAAAGCTTGAAGAATAGCAAAAAAAAATTGTGCAATGTTTTGATGTTTTAGGCCTTTATTTGTTCCTCATTTAAGTTACAAAACGTCTGTTTACTCGTAGATCTTCGGACAAAAATAAGTCATTGAGGCATCACAAATCTCGAGCATGTGCTAGGGATGAATCTTTTAACCTGGGCCATGGCGTCCCCGACTGATTGTTGTATCTGTGCCCCTTTATAGCTCAGGCTGCCCCGGCTTTTGTTGTTGCTGTGGCTGTTGTTATTGTATTCAGTGCAGCAACTCGTCCGCGTATCAGCACACCAGCGCTTATTCAAGAAGCTGCTCTTACCTGCTCCTCCCCTGCGCCGACGCTAATTGCCCTGCTTAAAGGCTGACGAGCGAGCGGACTCAACCTGATGCGAGTTGTCGCTGTACAATTACGTATACGCCAGAGTACGCGACTATCGCTGTCTATTAATTAACTTTTTCTTAATGCTGTTTTTATTATTATTCGCATTTTTATTTATTTGGTTTTCGTTTTGTGGGAATTGTGCTTTTATTCAAAGTGACCATGATTTTTTTCTCAAGCTGTTTGCAGCATGTGTGCCAATAGAGACCCCCCCTTTCCTTACGTTTAATGGCGTGCTTGTTGTTTATTTTGTATTTTTTCATGTTTTATTTAATTTTTATTATTATGACTGTTTTGTTGTTGCACTGCGGCTGTCGCTTGTGATGTCATTTTAATACGTTCTGTTATTGGCAACTACACGAAAGTGTTTTTACTTTTATTTTGATTTTTGGGTTCTATTTGCAATGTTTGCTCTGTTCTTGCTCGATATTTTATTAATACAAGTACGCACGACTAAGCTCTTTGACCCACAGCCAACTATAGAAGCACTTAACATTGTTGCTCCGGTTGATATGAAGAGCTCAATGGCGGTTCCAGCACTTTGCTAAGGATCGATTTTCAACGGTTGTATACAGCGGAGCTAAGTTTGTCTGCAAAACTTCACTCGCAATTATGGTAGAACTAAATGATGTGAAATTGGTGCCATCTGAGGACTCCACCTCTCGACTGGCTTACAATTTGTAGTATTGCACCTACTTCAGAAATTGGAGCAACTTGGGTCTTAATGTTGGATAAGTGCGAAATACTATTAAAGCAGAAACTCTCACGGGGATGCCCTTGTCCCATGAATTGATGAAAATTCATATTTTCAACTTCAACGTTCAAGTCAACGTTCAAGTCAACGTTTGTTCAACTCAAAGAGCCCAGTCAAGAGAGATTATTGCTGCAGGCAACTATAGTGTGAGTACTAGTTCAAGCGGCTCCATATCAGGCCAAAGGCAAGAACAAGATCTGTGGGAATTATCGTGGTGAATTCTGCACCAAGTTTTGGCCAGAGAACACGGAGCAAAGAAGCTTAAATGTTAAACGGCAAAGCAGCGAAATAAAGCAGACGGACGTTGTGCAGGAATCCACTAAAAATCGTGGTGAATCCACTCAGAATCGTGGTGAATCCACTCAGAATCGTGGTGAATCTACTCAGAATCGTGGTGAATCCACTCAAAATCGTGATGAATCCATTGAAATTCGTGGTGTGTCCGCTACTTACGCTGGCAGCTAAAAAGACTTTCTTTTCTCTGTGTTCTCTGGTATTGGGTCTGCATTCTTATAAAACCGACTTAACATTGAATCTCAAGTCAAACAGTCTTTGCTGTGATTGAATATTAACCAAATGTTTATTAAAACACTTCTGGAACTCAGTTTAGAACGCTTGGCGTACAAATACAATTTCCCTAATTACTGAAAATATTCTAAAAGAGATTCCATCCACTATCTAACAAAGTTACCGTCTGATGCAGATAGTGGATGCGATTCCACTTAGAAATGATCAAGGCCTTTGTGAATTCGTTTGATTGATATTGGACCTCGAAGATATTGGACCTCGAAGATATTGGACCTCGAAGATATTGGACTTCGAAGATATTAGACCACTCAAATCCAGGGTTGTGGAGCAAATTGCTAAATAATCGATATACAGAATTTCAGGATTTCAAAAAGGTGTTGTCAGTGGTGTTGCGAATATGCTCGGTCACTCATCTAGAGTATACCCATAAAGACTCATCAAGGATATCCATAAAGTACGATAAGAAGTTGCGTCGAGAAAGTGCATTTCAGTAGAATGCCATTGATACTGACCTTCAAATTTGTTAGAAATTTTGATATGTTATGCAAAGGGTATTTTGAAATATCCAGCTTTGGACAGTGGCCGTTCCAGCATGGTTTTTGTAGTTTCGAACTTTATTTTAGGGCTTTTATTAGGTGTTTGAAAGAAGGATATTTCACCTGTTACTTTTTATAAGAAACTGCTTGCTGCAACCCACAAATCTAGTGATTCTCAATAACGTCAGCTGGCGGAAGCTTTTAAAGTCGGTAACGGGTTGTTTTAACAGATTTTGTGGTCAGGCCATCTAAGAAGAAGCAGCTCATTGGCTCCTATGATTGTTTTAGCATTTCAGTAGTTATTGATAAATAATCAGTTTAGACTGATTCAGCGATAAATATTGGTTCCTCTTCCAATGTTGTCTTCTGTTTATTGATTTTTATACATCGAAATCGGCGTCGTATCCAGTTTAATGACTGCAACGCCCAACTTTCCGTAGGGCACTGCATATGCCCGCACATATTGGCCTGTCAATTCCACAAGTGTAGAAGTGTAGTATTTACAGTTACGCGACTGAGATCACATTCACACTTCATTGTGCATCTTCAGCCGCTTACGCCATGCCTCATCCAGTTTCACTTTCATTTTCAGTTTGCACTCTTACCATTTTTTTTCCAATTAATTCAATTTAAAGGCTTTTGATTTTGCTGTTGCTGTTGCTGTTCATCGTTGAAGCGCCAATTGAGACTTTTCACTTATTATTAAAGTGAACAATGTCATGATTAATATGACAATATATTTTCATCACGCTTCGTTGCACTGCGAATAATGAGAGCTGGATTTTGCATTCAAGTGGAATCGAGTTCATTCAGCGATCGCACGACACCGCACAAATGCAAAACACGCGCAAAGGAAGCACTCCGCACAATGGGATCGAGTGTTGAAGTACGAGCAAATTGAAAGTAAATTGAGCCTTTTCCGTTCGCCTTTTGAAAAGTCGCAACAATGCCAAAAATAGTTTCAATGCATTTCATTCATTTAGGTGTGCGTTTACCCCAAAGCGTGCCGATGTGATATCATTATTTACCGTATTTCCTCTCATGTAGAAAATGTTCAAATGTGTAGAATAAGTAGAAAAATCCAAATAAGTGTGTTTAGTGTTCTAATAAGACTGTGAACAGTCTAAAAATGTATATTTTTGAGGGTCCAACTCGTTTTCTACAACATTCGCTTTATCGTGATAAGTTCAGTGGGCATCAGTACCTATTTTACTCGCATCATTGGACAGTTTCATGAGGGTAGGAGGATAAAGTTTACCTAATGTCAAACTTCTGATTTAAATGAATACTTTATGCAAAATAATAATTTACAAGTTAAGATGGATTTGTAGTTGTTTCATGGCTTCGACAGTTCCTCATTTTACTAGCAAGAATAAGTCCAAGAGATTTCGATACAGGACCAGGAAATAGAATATTTTACTATCCGGCCTAAGGTAAAATCTTTACTATGCCTGCGAAAGCGTGTCTCCAAGAGAGAACAATGTCATGTTTTCCATATGACCACATGAGAAGAATAATACCAGAGTATAGAGAGTAAACAAATTTACACGTCAAACGGCACAGCAGCGAAATAAATGAATCCACTCAAAATCGTGGTGAATCCACTCAAAATCGTGGTGTGTCCGCTACGGACGCTGGCACAGAAAAATACTTTCTTTTCTCTGTATTCTCTGATTATACGCGGTCCAAAGCAACCTTATTTGGAAAACAGCAATGAAACCGATTGTATTTATCCCCATGAAATGTTGATGTTTGGAACACATAACTCTGCCTGAAAGTTTTCACCTGGTTGGCTGAACTTTCGGGTTCGGATTCAGTACCACTTGGGCAAAGATAACGTTCTTGCAATCGGCTGCTCAATTTTGAAATATTGATTTGGGTCTTCTGTTTAAGTAGGACCTCTTTTTAAGAATAAATACTACTTTTTACCAGCACTGGAGTCATTCACTTAATATACGCTTTTCTTACATAGAAACGTTTCCCGAGATACTCGGAATAAACGACAACATTTTTCTTAATCTTATGCTCTGAACTGAGCCTATCCTCATCTTTGAAATAAATAGGGGCATCACAATAGATCTTTCAGGTCGCAGTGTATAACACCCTTAAATATATCTATCTATGCTCTGAACTGACACAATTTGATCAAAGGAACCTTATTCACAGTTTTATTAAAATACTAACATACCTTATATGGAATTTTCTACTTATTCTACGCATTTGAACATTTTATACATGGGAGGAAATGCGGTACCCTTCTGGGTCCCTGTACGAGATGTATGTAAAGTATCACAATATGATGAAAGTATCACAATGTATTCGACTGCTGTCTCTCTTTGAAAACACCAGACTCTGCTTTGCCATCCACAGTTATACTATGCAGATTGCAGCATCTTCCACAATTAAGTCCATTAAGATAAAAGAGTAATCACAATAATTCGCATGTAATTGTCTTACGAAATTAATTACAAAATTCATTGAACCGAAAATCTATTAAAGTGCAGTGTGGTATTTTCGCCGCTTTGGTTAAGATTTGTTCAATAAGTTGTCCAAGACCCCTTGAGCCCGAATATTAAACAAATTTTAACCATCAAAAAGGCCGAATATATATGCATATATATAATATATCAACGCTCGGGTTCATCAAAGTATCAGGATGGTTTCCTGCAACATGACGGGGGAGTCGCCATCACCATCCCAAGTAAGGGAACTTTTTAGCCAGTACTTGAACGGCGCGCCACACCATGGTATCACAATGGGCCATTATGTGTGCTCAAATGTGCTTTTGGCAAACTGGGTGGCCACTCCTACCTACCTACCTACCTGAACAAACAGAACTGAGGTTTACCCAAGAGGCAAACCCAAAAAGTAAAGAGACGTCTATTTATGTGACCTTTCGCAAATAAAAACAAAAGATTTTAATGCTGTATAATTTAGTGTGGACCGAGTCAGTTAATAAAAAACTGTTTCGAAAATATGCTCTGATGTAGACATGGAAGAAAGAAGTGAGTGTGTTTGAGTGTGGTGGGTCATATATTCTATGATATAAGGTGGAAGCTCAATGGTGAAAATGCCAATAAAGATTTCGTTTTATTTTTATACGTCTAACATAACAGGGCCTTGAGAAAAACTGTTCATGTAAGTAAGGCAAACATAAACACAATTTCAAAAAATCAAAGGATGGCCAACCTCTGTGACTTAGTGGCTAGACTCACACTCAGAGGGTCGCAGGTTCAAAACCTGCCGCGGGCTTGGTCTCAAAAATGCTGCTTTCTAATTTCTCTTCGAGTCGAAGGCTTCTGTAGTTAGTACTCATCGGTCTGTAGTTAGTACACGTCGAAGGCCTCTGTAGTTAGTACTCATTCCACTAAACCCTTGCAGTCATAATTAATGATGGTATCAGATATAATAATGATAATAATGATAATAATAATAATAACAATAACAGATCAAATGCGCCTAAGTATTTCAATGGATCTTTTAATGTCTGGTACTGACTGAAGCTTTCAGGGCAAAGTATAGACGGACATGGGCGTTCAAAGCTCCACATACTCTCGGAACATAATAATACCGAGCATTGCAGTAAATATTCGTATAAATTTAGAGAAAGCTCCAAATGGCTGGACCTTTGAAAATGATGGAACCTGATATCTCATGCGGTATCACAAAGGGTCAATGACGGCCTAAGTGCGACCGTCGGGGGGCCCCTTGCGTACTTACCTACCTAGAGACCACTGGTTATTTCATATACTACAATTGAGTTTAAAGTTTTAAAAGTTCTAAGTTTGTTATACTTTCTCTGCTATGTATGTAGACGATCAGGGGTTGGGTTCTGTTTCTATATAATATTCCAGTTCGGTCGGTATCTAAAATAATGTATGTCCACAGGGAATGTTTCCACTATGTTTGGGCAGAGAATACAGAGAAATGACTCTGGTTTTGTGTACACTTCCTCATATGCAAAACTGTAGTAGTGTGGCTGATTTTCTTCAGAATTCTGGTTAACCAATGATAAACAAACCTATTCATATAGGCAACTAATGATAAACAAAGACAGAAACGTCAGAAAATTTGACGTTTAAGTGTCCCGTCTCTATGGTCTCTGGTTTGGGCAGGCGCATATTCGTCAGGCTCCCTCATTTTCGTCAGGATCCGTTAGAGTTCTGAAGTAGTATATCTCGAGTTTTGAAGTATCAATATCTCTCTACATGCAACATAAGTTTTCGAGTTATGTTGGTGAACCCTCGAACCCCTGTAAAATAAGTGGAAATGGTGCAAGAGAGAGTGCAGCCAGGAGAAAGCAAGCAATTGCAAACAGCCGCAAATGTATCTAATGAATTATGTGATTATTAAATTAATTGTCTTCGCAAGTGAAAATTTTTGAACAGTTTGAAAATGACGTGGAAATGGCACTGTTCCTCCTTTCATTTTCCGCTAAATTGTGTGATTTCTGTACACAGATTGATGTCCACCAATCACTGCGATTTCACAAAACATTTGCTCGTAAAATTAAACATTCTGAATGCAATTACAGGAGATTTCACTTTAATTGAGAAGTAATTTGTGGACTTTTTAACCAATTTTACGGTATCAGCGGCGGTCGCTGCTGCTGTTGCTGCCATTGCGGACTTTCATTGACCGGCATTGTTGGAAAAAGCGCACGGATTTTCGTGTAAACATGCAACACTGTCGCTCGCTTTGACGGCTGACTGCATGCTGCTCAAGTTGTAAAATCCAGAGAGTGAGTAGCAACAATAACAACAACCAAATAACACTTTAAAACAACAAACACCGCAACAACAACTTAATCACAGCACTTAATGAAGCAAACACACGTAAATGTGAAGATGCCGCAGATGCAGCAATTGCTGTTTGCGGACGAGTGCTGGCCAGCACTCAGCCAGCGCGGAGCGCACGTGAACCCACACTCAACGGGCATACAAACACACAAACACATGCGCACACACCCGAGCGACACATCGCCACACCGCCACAGACACATATCGACGCGCTGCATATCGCGGTTCGCAGTTCGCGCATTCGATTGTCAATCAGTGCCTCTGGTTGTCATTTCGAGCAGTTTCGCTTAAATCACTCACGCTGACTGCGCGCATAGAATTGCAATGTTTGATGCTCGGCGCGGCGCGGCGACGGCAGCACCACGAGAGCGTGAATAAAATTTCTCCACAGACACTGCGTGATGCGGTACGCGTATGTCAGCGGTACCTGCGGTAAGTGCTGCGGACGAATCGGCGTTGCCAGACGTCCGAGCATTATTGTTAAGTTTTATTGTTATTGTGGTGGTGGGAGGGGCGCACGCAAATGTGCAGCAACCCGCTGCTGCCGGCTTCAGTGATCCTGGAGTTTTTGCACTATCCTAGCAGTGTTGTTTTAATGGCCAGCGACTAAGCACTTCACCTGTGGCGAAATTCTTTTCAGGCAGAAGCCATTGCGATCCCATCAGTCCCAATTCGATCCAAGTGTCAATTTTCCCATGAGCGTGTTTCGTTCAGAGTGGTTGTTGTGTTCGTCCCATGTACGGCCAGCAGACACCATTCTTCACTGGAGTGCAGCGCTTAGCTAGGCTTCTACCTGTGTGTAACTTTGGCATGACCACGAACTCACGACTTTGTGTCCGAATCAAAGGTTCTTCTCAAATTATACCACTGAAAAAGTTACTGTTAGAAAGAAAGTTTTAAGGTGATTTCAGGCACCACCGAAACATACGTGAATACGTGTGATACGAGTCTGCGAACACGTGTTCCGCTTAAATTTGGTGTGTGATTATTGGGAAAGTCTCTGCATTTGATTATAATAAAGATAATTATACGAGATGCGGAGCCGCCACCACACACAGTCATCGAAACGCCAGTGATAACTGTGGCTTAAAGCTGGCGATTCAGCTTTAAACATAGCAAAGATGATGCCCTCCGCAGGAAACGTCATGGAGTTGTGGCTGATTGATTATTTTGGGAAAGATTATGCCGGAAATATGAAACTGGGGAACGGAGTGCTCTCGCATGATAAAGAATGACAGACTCCGCAGTAGGTAAAATATTCCGGCCCCGCTATCTGGCAACGCTGATACGATTAAAGCCGTGCTCTTAAGTAGTAACCTTATTTCTCCGTGTGCAATTTGCAGGATAAGAGGTTCCTCCAGTTGCTCGTAGTTGACATGAGTCAAAACCTAGTCGGATAGACAGAAAGCACTTCGGAGTCTCGCTGCTGCCTGTGTAGTGGCTGTTGATGTTGTTGTCGTTGTTGAAATTGCTGTTGCGGTATATTTGCAAAAATTTATGACCATGTGCTGTGCATAAATAAGTTCAGTTTGTTGCTTGCGTGTTTGTTTGTTTTTGAAATTGCACGGGAAAAGAAAGCAAGTTGAAACATTGAAAACAAAACGATTGCTAACTTCTTCGTAAACCGCAATTGCAGAGACACTCAAACGCACACACGCGCATTTATGTTTGTGAAATTTATATTTACATATGTAGATGCACGTACATGAGGATGGGTGTTCATGTAGCGGGCACCCACCCACTCGTAACGCAGAAAAGTTACTGTGAAATCGGAGAATTGGAAAAGACTGCTATGCGAACAGGGCTGCATTTGCCAGAGTGCCAAACAGGGCGAAACCTGGGGCCCGTTCATCAGGAACAGAAACATTTTTTAATGTGAACATACCAAATACGATATACGAGTTGGATCGGATTTGGAACATACATTTTGGTGATCATACCACGTGAGGATGAGTGCATCCTAGTTGGGAAACCATAACTAGATGAATGTTCTGCATATGATGGCAGTGCCAGACCACGATCGTGAAGTTTGTGTGAGTTTTTGACAGCACTGTTTTTATTTTTACACCACCAGCCACAGAAGTTCTCGTATCGTGCTACAGATCCAGAGTGAGGTAAAGCAGAAGCGGTAACAGAAACAGAATCCAGTACAGTTGAAACAGAAACTGGAAAATTTAACGACAGAAAATGAGCTTTTGCCGACAGAACAGAAATCAAATCATCGTTTAACGAAAATATTTTATGACACAAAAAAATGTTTCTTTCCGAAAAAAGGAGTGAAAATTTAGTAGGTTATGTTGGATGGCTGTCCTAAGACTCAGTTAGGCCTGCTCAATTGTTCAATCCATTGTAGAACAGTCTTGCCATTAGAACTTTTTCCCCCACACCTCTGGATCCTCCTAAACCATCCTGTGGATTTGATAAAAAATTAAGTAAATTACTAAAATCTTGTGTTCACCTCGGGCCCTACAAAGAAAATCCGTCCCTGCAAACGACAGCGATTTGTGAAAATCGGCGGGCGCTGTTTGCCGTGCTAAAACATGGGTAAAAGGACAATAAACATGTCACTGGAAGCTGTTTATGACACATGCATCGTTTTCATGCACTAAGGACCCAAATACCAGTGCTTCACCTCGCTGGGAGCGACGTTTTCTAGGTTCGCGAACGCCGCAGTGCAGCTAGTTCTGGAATCTGTGACAAGGCAAGGTAAAATGGTCAAAATTAAACACTCGCTTGAAAGCCCATGAATCACGCAAAGAGAGCAGCTCACTTATGCGCATTTAGCCCCATTGAAGGCGGCCAAAGCCAGTTGTTTAATTAGCAAACATTTTTAATGCAATCGGCGCAATTAAATTTCACCCAACAGCGACGCATGAAGCCGACTCTTCAAAGTCTATCTCAGGCAATTGTTGTAATTTCGCCAACCGCCCCCACCCCAGCACGGCTCATCGGCAGTACCCACAACCAGTGGACTTATTAACACCAGACAATTAAGCATATCGCGAATTTAGTTTGCGGGAGCACGCGAAAAATGCATCCCAGGCGCAACTGCAGCAGTTGGGCAAATCAGAGCACGACGATATTTTCTTTTGAATTTGTATTTGAGTTGCCTTAAACCGAAAACATAATAAACAGAATTGAAAAAAATGTGTGTAACGAAATCAGGTCACTAAGCAACACCAACCGCCGCCAGCCGCAGACCACACCACACCAGACCGCGGCATGCCACGCCATGCCGTGCCATATAGCACATCACTTCCTTTGGAGCGCTGCGCGCCCAGATAGACAGACGATAAATTCTCCAAGTAATGTGCAATTTTCCGTACTGGAAACCAACAGGAAAAGAGCAAAGAAAACGCTTGGATACGAGCATCACACGCACGCACACTCGGGCCAACTCCCCCAATCAGCACCGCATCAAGCGGCAATGCGCCACGGCCCAGTTCAGAATTTCTTTTTGAAGTTTTTCTCCTCTGCTTGTTGATGCTTTTTTCTACTTTTCTGTATGTTTTTACAATGCTTTAATTACCCAAAGTGAGTTTATGGCGCTCTTGCCGCAACTAAACCAGTAAATAGAAAATCGAAGCAAACAATTATAGCAACAACACCAACAACAGCAACAACAACAACACCAACAACAAGTAGAACAACCCGCCAATGCAGAGTGAAACACGTGTAATATGCAATCTTTTTGTGTTGCTGCAACCGCACACATCTGCGCGCTCTCGAGACGCTTAGGAAAACGTTGAAAGCCGAAATTAGACCATCTCTTGAAATAAAAATTAAGTAATGACAGGATTTCGACAGTTGATAAATGTGTACGTTTAGTTGCCGTAATTGATTTGTATGGATTGGCGTAGCCACCCTGCAGGAAAACCGGCCAGCACTTCTCTCCGAAGCGACGCAATTTCGAAGAATCAAAAGTCCATGTATTCTGAGGGGAATAGTGGGAAAGACACTGCGTTATACAGACGCAGGCAGAGCAGTTCCATCATACAGGCTTAGGTTTAGGTTGGAGTGGCAGCAAAAAGCACACTCAGGCACAAATAACGGCCCATTTTGATGCCATGGATTCGGCGCTGCAAAGGTACTGACCACCTAAGTCGAGTATGAGTACGGAGGATGGGGCGGTGAGTGCCCCTGCAGCACCGGAGGCAGCACGATTACCCCGATTACGAAGTAGAGAACCAACCTGACAATTTGAGAAATTTGGCCAAGTCCCTAATCGGACAGGTTGGGAGCTCTGTCAGGCTGGTTAAGACGAAGATGTGCATTCTTCGTCTGGCTAAGGCTGGACACTGACACCAAGCTGCAGCACTGTTTCTTCTTCCTCCTCAGAACCACACCCACGGCAGAAGTCAATAAAGGGCAAACCCAGCCTAGCCGCCTGCCTCCCCATTACACAATGCCCCGTCAGCACCGAAACCGTAGTGCTCCGAGTTGAAGTAACTGAAGCGTTCCTTTCTTGCTGAGGCTAGGCCAGGCTAGCCTTGAGGTAGGGCAATAAAGTTCCTCCACACACAGTTTGTTGGCCTCCTCGAAATACCCGCTTTCGATCGCCAGCTTGGCTGCATAGAGAGCTTGGCTGTAGAGAGAGCGATGTCTATGTCTAGAGAAGGGTGTACTTCGGAGAGTAGTCTGCCTGCTTTAGCAAACTCATCTGCTTTGCAATTTCCCTCGATGTGACCAGGTACCCAGAGTAGGTGAACTATGGAGTGCATGGAGAGCTCGTTTAGAGCTGCCTGACATTCCTGTACTAGGCTTTGAGAACGTCGTAATGCCCGCAAGAGATCTAATGGCAGCTTGGCTGTCCGAGAAGAATTTGATGATGACACCAAAAACCCCATTTCTTAGAACCGCATTCAATGCGTGGTAAATTGCCATTACTTCTGAGTGAAAGACACTGCAATGATCTGAGAGTCCAACATATACAATAGTGGTGTTGCTTCTATACCTAGCAAGATGAATGGAGTTTAGCTTGTTGAAGCAAATGATAATTTGGAGTACTCCTACAGTCAACAATACAAGATTCAAGCTGGAAATGCAGTGCTGCATTTGTCGCAGAGACCGAAATTGAATTCGTTTTTCAAGAAAATGAACGCTAATCACACCATATTCAGCCTTCTAACTGTCTGTCTTTATATTTATCCTTCCCTCTGTCCGTCTCTACGCACATTACATTGCCAGTAGTAACAGTTCGGTGATCTTTATACTACGTATGACCTAGTTTCAAGTATTGCTGCTAGGGAATCATGTAAAAATTGTTCATACTACATACGAGCACATGAGACTGTTCCCACTTCCCAGCTGTAATTTACATAAATGCGTCACAAAAGTGCCGCCTTTGATTAATGTGACCAACATTTTGGAGAATTCTAACCAGCTACAAACAAACAAAGGAAAGAAAGCCAAAGAGCAGAAGACATACCTACCTAGTTTCTAATATAACCATAAAAACAATCGACCACAAATAAAAAATGACTTTACATTCAACAAAGTGTTGAGGACTGATGGTCATTCCTACTCGTAAGTGGCATTAATCTTCATACTGTAGTATACGGGTATATGAATCGTGGGAACAGATTTGTTCCATTCATATAATTGAAGAATAAATAAGAAAAAAATATATAATAAAATGACTTCATAAAACACTAAACGAAGAAACGTTCTATTGATATATTAATTATTTGATATGATCATTTATGTCCTAGGGAGTAAGAATGTAGATGGAGGAGAACGAGAACGAAAAACAAAGAAATCCAGTGACCCCGATCATGATAAACTTTAATTAGCAACATTTTTGAAATATATTCTCCTCTAATACTCGGTTAGCTTACAGTCCCATGATTCCTTTTGTCTTCGATACGCGTACGTTAAGAAAATATTTCGTCGCAGTTAGAATTGTCATCAACCGATTTTGATTGTGTTCTATTTCAATTGTGAAACCTTTTTTTCACCGTTTGCAACGAGTAGTTGCTTGTATAGCAAAGCGTCTTCAATTCGCTATATGAGCATAAGTCATCATAGCGACACATAATCATTGGCGGCTTGTGTCGTATTTCTGCCACTCCGACCTTAAAAGCGTTTCCAACTGGGTTGTGGAAGCTAAGAAGGGATTCTTTCTCTTACCTACAGTGATATCGGCAAAGGAATTCAAAGGTGCTTTTTTCATCAAACTACCGTTCTTAGAATGCGTCAGTGTTGTCTGATGTCCTCGATGCAGTTGCAGTGATATTGGGTCAGTCCAAAAGCACTTCTTGTTGTTGAATTTGTACTCGTATCCTGTTAATTGAAATTACCGCATTTCCTCTCACATGCATCGAAGCAAGCTTATTCGTTTTCCTTCTCTTAAAAAGGCATATAATGCTTAAGGCCTGCTTTGTATCGGACTACTAAATAGAGAAATAATCGGTGGTTTTCTGTTCAGTACTATGAACTTTAATGTTCTTACTAGAAGCAGAAAGCATTTCACTTCTTTATATCTGCTCCCTCGTACGCGAAATTTTCTGTATTTTGAGCCATTTCGTATTGTTTGCTATGATTTTAATTTGGTTTCAGAGGTGATGTGTTTGACCGAACCAGAACATGGAGTGGATACAGTGAATACTACGAATATCTATCTTTGAATCACTATCATGGCATAATAGCTTAGCTCATCTCGATAGTTTAGGGAGGTGCTTCTTTTTCTAGTCATATATAACCACAAAACATCCATTGTACTACATTTGATGCTCCATTTTTATTTGTTTTTGAATCTACCTGATTTGTGAACAAACCTCAGTAGATCCTGTGTCCCTAAATAGCCAAAGTTGGCACTACTTAGAATACCAAATACCTCGAAGCTGATTCTAGCGAAAGAGGAACATACGCACAAAAAGTGGTCAACCGTCTTATCTTCCTCTCCACAAGCCTGGCAAAGTGCACTGTCCGTAATGCCTATATTTTGCATATCTTACCCCATGCTAAATTACCCCTCATCAGTCCTACTAGAAGTCTGCAGTCTCTGCTACCAAGTCACAGAAGAAACATTGGGGTTCTCTCTGAAATAACAGGCAGTATAGCCTTTGCCCATCTGCTGCCTCTTATAGTCCCCCATTCGAGAATCTCTGCACAGCCAACCCTATCACTAATAGTGGCCCCAATTGTAGGTTCCGACCTATTCTTCCCATACCTTTTGCTACTAAACCTACCTTTTGAGTAAAACACCTCTCAGATCCCTTATTCGCTAGTTTGTCCGCGACTTCATTTCCCATAATACCCATTTGTCCTGGAACCCGTGTTAGCAACAGACTATTATGCTTTCCAACATAATTCAATCTGGATTTACACAACAGCACCAGCTTGGAAGTGACAAGGGGGCTGAGTAAGGCCTTCACTGCAGCCTGATTGTCACTGCAGTAACAAATATTTCTGCCACGCCATCTGCTTTCCACCACGTAGTCCATCGCTTTCTACTGTTTCTGACTCGCTTTTTATGATATTTCCCCAAAAAACCTCTTTAAGTTCCTTTCGTTACTTGTGGGACTTTAGGGCCTGCACGAAGCGATTCCATCGTCTATGAACCTTCGCGAACCTTCGCGTTCTTCAAAAGACAGAAGCATGACTACCAAGGGCGTAATGGAGCTGGACCCCGTTGAGTTCCACGAAAACCCCAGAACTCAACCCAATATCTGTTTTGGAGCCATCCGTGAAAATACGACAGCACGGGCTCAGTCGTACGGCAAACCATGAGTGAGCCTCTGGAATTTGTTTACAGTACCGCCTTTCAGTTATAGGATACGCGGGTATGGAATCAATGGCCATCGAAGGGATACCAACATCCATGTCAGTGTCAAGATTCCAACACGCACCCACCCACTCCCTATTGTGCCTTAACCTACTTATGGCTTTCAGGCCCTCTCCTGACATTAAAACATCTAGAGCGAGAAGATTCCACAGCGCATCAAAAACAGGGCCAGAAGGTGTGGGAAAGGCTCCAGTACAACAAATAGTCACAGTACTCTGTAGTGTAGACAGCAGAGAATTAGCCCCCTTGAGAGACAATCTTTTCCCCCAGACCAATGATGCGTAGGGTATTATGGGCCTGATCATTACCTTATAAATCCAACGGACTTTCGAATGTGATTATAGCTAAAGAGGGCAGGAATGAACATTTCGATATCCGTAAAGAAGATGAAACCAGAATTAGCTGTGACCTAAATCGATAATTTTGAGAAGTGTCCTGAATAATTTGAAGTTTTGTTAATGGTCAGTTATCCTTAACTTCGCTCAATGAACCTGCATCGGTCTGTAATCCGTGAGTAGTTTAAGGACTCAATTAATGTGGAAATTCATTGAATTTTGCTCAAAAATTGCTTGTAAGTATATATCCGTAGATTAGTGTCCAGTATTCGTCTAACCTAAGGGCATAATTTACTATTTGTGAGTCCCTATGAAAGCCTCAGCACAAAACCATATGTTAAAAGCTCCTCATATACTCAAGGCTGTAAGAAGGATCACTGCGTATTGCGGGATCTGTTTCAGATGCAATTTCACAGCCACCGAATTTGAGCAGCATCGATTTGTGTGAAGATTCCGAAAAGATTACTTCAAGAATTCATAAAAAGGAAGCCATGTAAAATAAGGATTAATAGGAAATAATCCAGATTCAAACCAATGTCTCAATGGAGAAATGACCTCACAGCTTCTCCAAATTGTCAGGATTAAAGGACTTAAGACTGCCTCCAAGGCCAACATCAATTCAAAAATCGCACCAGATTGATCCGAAAACGCACCAGATTGATCCGGAAATACTCCTACCGACGCTTTCTTTGGGATTCGTGAAACTGTTGGCAGTGCAAAAATTCAGCGGTTGTGTGTGGGCGTGTGCAATAGCACGAACAATTGCCCATCAACCCTCTACTCACCCCCTCCCTATGATCCACTCCAAGCAACTGAACTGCGGGTATGCAGCATATTGCCAGAGGAAAATGAGGCTCGAAGCGAACATTTTCACGAAAACCTTCGACTCGCATGTGGTCAAACACACACACACGCACACAGGCATGCACGCTTACAGCGACTTCAGTGCCAGCATGTAGTGGTGAGGTGCTGACGTAATTATGAAAACGATACTTGTGCGAGAATGTTTATGGAGCGAGTAGAAACGGTGTTCAAAGTTTACAGCTGCTCCGAGCAATCGCAACACTCCTAAAATCTAAAAGATATATTTGATTCGCTCCAGCGAATTCTATTAAGCACTCACGCACACACACACACACACACACACGCACGCATACGAGACATTCGTACGTGAGTGTTTGTTGATTTTTATGATTTCCAACTTTGTAATTTGTTTACTTTGAATGTTTTCTTTTAACACTCTTGAGTAAGTACGCCCGGCAACCGACACTGTGAAAAGTCCAGCGGAGTGGGCCTGCTGCTGATGCCTGGGGCTGGCGATGGTGCCAGTCTTGCCATTGAAATTTGTTGCCGTTGCTTTGGCGCACATTTTTCTAGAATTTTGGTGGAGCGTTTTTTGTGTTTTTTTTTTTCTTTTTTACACAAAATTGCCAAATACTGTTTTCCACTACATCGATTTAAATAGTTGCGCTGCTCTGCTGGAAACAACAATCACAAACAACAAATTGAATTAAACAAAAAGAAAAGTTCGGAAAAAGAGCAGAAGCAGCAAATAAATTGAGAATTATGCAAAAATAAATTAATTCTTCTGCATTTATTTTTAGTTGTAGGCATCATGCCCAGCAACAACACCAACACCAACCACAGCCCCACTGAAGGCGTGTTGAAATACGCTTACAAAATGTTTTCGCCGAATTTGTGTGTACTTGCAAGCATATTTTTGACTTTAATTACAAACACATGGAAATGTGTGGAATTTTCAGTGAAATCTTCATGCACTGAACATTCCTTCGTGAATTACAGGAACGAGGAAATACAGGGACTGATTCCGCTGCAGCTGAATTCCCTTCCGTTATTGCTGCTGACGATGCAAGTATTGCCTTCAATGCGAGCAACTTTCATTAAAGTCACTATCGGAGTCTTCCGTTGATACTTTAATTAAGGGAATCTTCCTTCCTTACGAAATTAGTGAATGGAAATCTGCCAGATTGCGGCAGTTGTGACTTCAGTCCTGACTAAATGCTTCCAGACTCGTATGAAGCGACGTGAGTTTGGAGTCAGTTACAGCATTCGCCAGCAGTTGTAGTCAATTGAAGCAATCGCAGTCGATTGAGTGAGTATTGAGAAGGGTTTCAAAAACTGGAAGCTAAATACCACGCACATGCTCGAATCATAACCACATTTAACCGATGACCACTTCATTTCCATTCAAACTTTTTCAGCCTGGTACGAGTAGGGAGTGCTTTATTATCAGACTTAAAGTATTAGCCAAAGAGATCGGATTGACTCCAAGTGACTTGAAGCGCTTTCAAGTATTTTAACTGACTTTCCATGAATTCATATTGATTGAGCTGCTTGAAAATTTACACTTCAAGTGATCACATTCTGGTGCCGTCCTTGCAATCAATTACATTAATCAGTGCCACAGAACAGCCAATGTGTTGCTTGCTGTGTACTCTCTAATGCTACGAGTATAATTCTATAATGATGCAGTGTTAGCCTTAATACATCAGTTCTATAGTAGATCAGACAGCAAAAAAGAAAAAAGTAGACTGGTGTGTTGAGGTGTGACTAAGCTGCCGCATTGACCATTAAGCAGTGAAGCGATGATAAAAATGTAGAATATAATATTTTGAATAATAAAGAGATAATGTATCCTTTTTATCATATCTTACACTATTATTAATTATGGGTGCCAGGTGTGGGGGGAATGAGTACTAGCTACAGAGCCCTTCGACTCGAAGAGAAAAGGATTTTATACAAAGAAGCATTTTGGAGACCAAGCCCGTGACAGCACTTGAACCTGCGACCCTCGGAGTGTGAGTCAGGCATGCTTACCAGACGGCAGGTATGCTAAATTATTATACGTGTAAGAGAACTACATGGCCTGAGTGCTTGTAGGCTCTCCGGCCTACCCTACTTCTGTGGCTCTGTGCTGCCTCCTTGTTTTGATTTCATTGATCCATTATGGATGCTATGGTTCTTCTTCTGATGCACAATATCTGCAGTTACACCACAGAGGGGCGGCCGAGATAATGTAAATAGAATCAGAACTACTCTATGACTTTTAGTTACTGAACTTTTGACATCTTCAGTAGACACCCTTCTGTGCGGTGCAAGTAAAACTAAATTGCAAATCATACGTGAATACAAGGGTGGACCAACAAGTTTTGAGCGTGAATATAAAAATCCTATTTGGAATTTTGCAGTCATGCATTACAATGCATCCCTGAAGATAACAGCTACAATTAGCATTTTATATAATTTCATGGGACATCTAAAAAAGCTCGACATTAATGAAAGAGCATGGTAATATTTTCTATTTCTGGAATTCTAACTTGTCCACTCCAGATCGAATGAGAGTCCCTTCCTGTTCAGCAAGTACTATGAAATTTCCTCTTCAGGAATAACACAAAAAATGCTGGTGAAGTGGACCTCTCATATGGGGCTGTGTGTACTTATAATAATAAAAATGCAGCGGAGGTACCATTGCGCAGTTATAGTGACCCAATGAACAAAGGGAGCCAGACTAAATATACGAGTATCAGCCGACTTCCAATGCAAAAAGTTCCTTAGTGATCAGACACACTTGGATGTAGTTACTTATATAGAACATCAAACCAGTATAGAGGGCAAACACACCGGTCCAATGCAATCGGTCTAATGGAGTCAGTCCAATGCAATTGGTCCAATACAATCAGTCCAATGCAATCGAACAATGCAATCGGTCCGATGCAATCGGTCCAATGCAATCGGTCCAATGAAATCGGTCCAATGCAATCGACCAATGCAATCGACCAATGCAATCGGTCCAATACAATCAGTCCAATACAGTGAGTCCAATGAAATCGACTAATGCAATCGGTACAATACAATCAGTCCACTGCAATCGACCAATGCAATCGACCAATGCACTCGGTCCAATGTAATCGGTCCAGTGCAATCGGTTCAATGGAATCAGTCCAATGCAATCGACCAATGCAATCGACCAATGCAATCGATCAATGCAATCGGTCCACTGCAATCGGTCCACTGCAATCGGTCCAATGCAATCGGTCGAAAGCAATCGCTTCGATGCCAACGATTCGTTTGTGCTGTTAAGGAGTGTTTTTGTATCGATACCTTAAAACCTTACCTACAATCCGTTTACCTACAATCGGTTTACCTACATTCGGTTCGCCCGTCTTCATTCATGGATCAAACCTGTGACCTGTGATCGGTTCGCTGCCATCATTCAAACGCTGCTTATCATATTTTGGCAGGTGTCGACAACTTCTTTCGATATACGAGTACATGACAAGTTTCGATTTCAAAATTGAGGTGGTGTCGCACGGCATGTGTGAAATTTCAAACAGCTGCAGAGATGAGCAGGTGAGCATCAGTTACTTGCGTCTGTGTGGATTTCCACAGTCTGGGCGCAATGAGCACATAAAGTGTCTCGAATCATCGCTGGTAGTAATTCTTATTAACTCATTACCGCAAGCGGTGGTTTTGTGACAGTTTCATTCATTTTTGCTAATATGCACATTCACATTTACGCAAGGGTTGTGTTCTGACGTCGGCTACCATTACCGTGGCAAGCAGACTAACAGACGATGCAGGTGAATGACATGATGATTCCTCAAATATTTAAGAACAGTCTCCGAATTGCAGACGAGTGCTTCAATGAAAACATCGAAATATGGCTGACATATTCTTAGCGCAGTGCTTTGCATTTCACCCCGGAGCCCACGCAAAGTTTGTGCATAGAAGCATTTTGATCCGCTCCCGTTTTTCGAAGCACTTATTTACATCCCCAGGGGATTTTTTGTAAAACTTGAGCAATGTTTAGTTATATTCAGCATTTGAGCCAAAGATTGACTTTGCCAAAATTAGAGCAGACCGGTGCATTTGCCGGTGGTGTCCTCACAGACCACATTTCCAAGATTCTCATTAGCTATGGAAATGGTTGTCGGAGTTGAACTTGATTAATGAGAGATTTATGCTGAACTCGCTGGCATGCAACATAAGAAACCTGGGGTATATACATATATCCCATGTACGAGTATATATAATTTCTTTTAACTGGAGCCCTTGCAACTGTACGCGAACTGAACGTAGCGATGTTGCTCTGTTATTAATACGCTAGTTTCCTTATGAAACAGCAGCTCCAGCACCTATAATTTTAATTCCACAGCATCAGCACCATCACCGCTCCCATCGTGTTCAGCTTCTTCTCTCTTTCCTGTGCCTGTGCCTGTGCCTGTGCCACACATTCCTTCAACCTTTTTTGTGTTTGTTTTACCTCTTTTGCTTTGCTTTGTGCTTTTAGACCACATATGCCGAGCGGTTCAGGTAACATACCACCGCCGTTTAGATACAGTATCTAGATACTGTTGGGGAAGCTGCGAGTGTCTGTCGCTGAGCACATTTTTCAGTGTTTAGCCGCCAGACGACCTTGAACTCTTATATTTAATTTTATACTTTTGCTTTTACAGCACACATGCATGCATTCATACACATGCATATACACACATTAACACATACATACACACACATTAACACACACATACATTCACCACACAAAATAATTCAAATTTAATCACTTCTCTAATATTTTCACTACTAAATATTTTATATTGAAAATTCTGAGCTGGCTCCCTTTGCTTTTTCATGCCAATACGTGCCCAGCATATCAGTCATTTGCGTCACTGTAAACTGGGCGTGGTGAGTGCGTGTTTGCTGTAAAAATAGATATGACAGTTATGGGGGACTTTCGTCAGAGTTGTCCACGAAAATTCCAACTCTCAGACGAAATAGTTTCGAAATCTTGTCCGAAAATTTGCCACGGTCCACGCCAGTCCCAAACGAGTTGGGCTAATTTTCGTTGAAGTGCTGTGTTGACTTCCGAGTGCCATTTGAGTATGCGAACCAGTTTCTTTGTTTAAATTCACGCATTTTAATTGCTTTATTTTTATTTTTATTTTGAATTCCATTCCCTGCACGGTCATGGATTCAATTAACAACAAAACAGAAATTGTCCAAGAGTACTCGAGTGACAGTTTCTGTGTTTCTACCTCACAATTGTAGCCGAATTGGCAAAGCCACCGCAAAACGAATGCAGGCAGAGCTAAATTATACCACATTGTAAGATCCAGCAGACTTTGAAGTTGCTGCATAACGCCTCCAGAAGTGTGCGTATATCTATATATCTGCTAATATAGCTCACAACTTATAATGAAATTAGACTCATTTTCGAAAAAGAACAGAGCAGTCAACTAACTTCAGTATTTCACTATGAGCAGAACCGCTTTTGAAAGCGTCTTACATGCTATGACACCAAAAGGAGTCCAGATTATATACAGAAAGCAGTCTGTTAGTTTTACCATGGTGGCTGGAAGGTAACAGTTTATCGTACCCAGGTCCTTCTACCAAACAAGCATCAATATAAACTGTTCCTTCCTCATACTAGTTGACACCACAAATATTATAACAGCCGCGAGGTTGGTTTAGAAATAAAATGGGTAGGTAGGTGAAGCGGCCACCAGAAGGGCCATCATTGACCCTTTGTGATACCGTATGAGACACAAGGTCCCATCCTCTTCAAAGGCCGACCCATTTAGAGCTTTTAATGGAGCAGTTGATGGAGCCAATCTTTTTCTATGAGATATCTCACAAAGAGTCCAGAAAGTGCTCGTCCAGGAAACTGCGCCTCTTTCTGGATAGCGCTGGACACGTGCATAACAGGTGTTCAATGGACTCTTGCCCCGCCTCGTCCATGCAACTCCTGCAGAAGTCGTTGGAGGCAATCACAAGCCTACAACCGTGAGCACCCAGGGTCCAGTGTCTTGTTAAGACACTAATTGCGGAAAAATAAAATAAGTCGTTATATTGTTAGCTCCCATCGCCCCCCGCACAAGTGATCTGTCCCATTATAAGCTCTTTAGAATCTACTCATGTGAATCTGGCCCATGATCCCCAAATGTTGCTTTGAACACTGCCCGGAAAACTCTTCAGAGTGTGAACACCAATGGAGACAAAAATTGGGAAATAGCTTTTGCTCTCACTTTACATTCCACGAGTATCTCAACAACGTTCTTTTGCCGCTCGAACAAGACCGTTAAATTTGCCGTCTTGGAGTTTAGTTTCAATGAATTGAGGCAGATCCGATTATTTTGCACTCGGAGATTTCTTCGACCAAAGACAATATACAGAGTATATTGTAGTATATTGTCTTTGCATCGACCTCCTTTCTTTCGTCATGTTGGAAACCACTCAATGGACAGCTTTCCACAGTTTTATTCAGCTTACGGAAGTAATGCTCAGTACGGCGAAATATTTGTGGCTTTCGTTTGTTAAGTTAACAGGCTATGGCAGTCTTCGCTTTTCTGACCTAAATTTGACCACAACTTCTGATATTAGATGCTCAACATAAAAATCTCAAATTGTATCACAAACTTTGCAGTTGTAACTCGAAAACTTGAGGTAACATTTGGCTGTTGCATTTATAATGAAATTTATACATCTTTCCTATCATTTCATCAGCCTCCGTTCATGGTGGTACCGATTTTGGTTTCTCGATGGTCTTAGCTAAGTTAAAGCCAAGGATCTTTAAAAGGATTATACAAGTGCATACGTGCTTATATATTCTAATTTAAAAAAAGAGCTCCGGATTGTGGCAGACTAGCCAGCTTACAATACTGGACTACCGAGGGAATAACACACAAAAGTGCGGACTCAAAAGGAAAGAGCCACGTTTGTGAGCTATGAAACATATTTTTGCATAAAAGCAAATGTCCTTATTTCATGTCAAAGAGGCGTCATTTGTGTGTAACAGTTCTATTCTATGAGTTACTCGCATTTGACTCTGAGCGAAACAGTTGCAGGAAATAAGGAACAAAATAATAAACAACCGATATTGGTCCTTATTTCCTGCGACTGTTTCGCTCAGAGTCAAATGCGAGTAACTCATAGAATAGAACTGAGCGAAACAGTTGCAGGAAATAAGGACCAAAATAATAAACAACCGATTTTGGTCTCTATTTCCTGCGACTGTGTCGCTCAGAGTCAAATGCGAGTAACTCATTACTCATTCGCCGCGCTTAGTATGTTGAGTTGTTTAGACACTTGCTCTCACAAGGACATTAAAATGACAGCTGTATCATATATCCATTATAGTTATACGTACTACCAAAGATTCCCAATAACATGTCGTGGCTTCGTTTTTTCTCATGGAGAGGGAAATGCCCGCCATTTGCCAGATTGCAACCGAATTGTAAAATGTTAAAATGGGTCAAAATTGTCATAAAAATTTCCTCGCAGTTAAATTATCCTTTTTTATAGTGAAATTTCCATCTTAATTACATATATATATATATATATATATATATATATATATATATATATATATAATAATAATAATATACCCCATGGCCGACACTGCGCCCTAGAAGATCCTTTGTGTCATACTACATTTGTCATTAGTGATCCATGTGATCACAACTGTCCGATCCACTATGCCCCATAGTTCTAGGCGTTTCTTCCCTAATGCCACAGCATTTCGTCCGTTTGGTGATGTCAAAGCGTCACAATTAAAGTCATCAGGCTATTTTCTATCTAAATGTTGCTTCTCTAAAGTAAGGTCAACAGTCAAGTCAGGTGACAGTCAATTTTCATCTTATTTTATATAATATAGAATGCAATCCTTTTAGTGTCTGAGAGATAATTTTGGGCCTTCCTGGCTTAACCATCTAAAGTTGAATTATTGTAAATAATTCGCATTGCTTTGTAGGTCTGGGAAAACGATAACCAAGGCCAAGTCACTATTTTTCAGTTATAACCGTCACATAACCTCTCAGTTGCCCCCAAAAGCTACGCTGTAAAAATTTTGACACGCTTCTGTCCGTAAAACTGATTAACCATGACATGAAAAAATTTGTTGGCTCAATTTAAAGCACACCAATACAATCTGCAGGCCATTTACGTACATCGAACTGGGTCTGCAGTTGCCTCCTCGTATCGGCGAAAACACTTTTGGCTTGGAATGTAAAATTAAGTTCAGGGAGGAAAGCAAGCGACTACCAGCAAACCAATGCACTTCTGAACGAGGAAAAGTGCGCCTGCGCCAGCGCCTGCGCGCGTGGGTATTCAAATCTCCGCAACGGGCAACTGGCGACTGGAGAGAAAGACCCTTACTGGCAGTTTTCCTCATTAGAAGTGCACTGCAGCGAGTAGGTGCGGACGGGCATGCAAAGTAAAAATGTGAGAAGTGGGCACTTTTGTTAGGAAAATGTGATAACAGACATACGAGCACGAGTACTCGTATGTCAGGTGGTGTGGGGGATTAGGTAGTGAGAGGTAAAACGTACTTGCAATAGAGCGATCACCAGCTGAATTGGACCGCAACGGACCACAACGGAGCCGATGGTGGTGGCGCGCAGTCCTGGCCCAGCGCCGCCGTCTGATGAGGCGATTGTGGCATTCGCTGCAGCTGCAGCCGCTGGAGCTTCACTGTGGATGCCGCCTCCTATGCTTCCAGCCGCAGCCAAAGCACTCGGAGTTGGTGAGGCTGCTGATGATGACATTGTTGGGTAATTGAAATTGTCATGTTGACGCGAGGGTGTATTCGAGATGTTGGAGCCGGAGTAGAGCGACGACATCGACGAGTCCAAAGTTCTGTGGCGCTCCATTTTCTGTGCCGGCACTCACGGTGTTGTTGTTGTTGTTGTTGTTGTTGTTGCTGTGGTTCTTGCTGCTAAAGTTGCTGATATTGTTACTGTTGTTGGTGGTGGTGTTAATTTTTTTTCTCTGTTTGTTAGTTTTTATTGTTGTTGTGGTTGTTGTTGTGGTTGCTGCTGCTGCTGCTGTTGTTGTTGTTCCTGTTGTTGCTGTTGTTGCTGTCGTGTCGTGTGAACCCTGGTCGTATAAAGCTGTCTGCCTGCTGAATGCTAATGCTGGTAACTTTGCTAATACGCTGGCCTGGACGTGTGTAGGCGGTGTATGCGCCTTTTCCTTCGTTTCCTCTCCTCGGCTGGCCTCTGATCTCCTCAGCTTTCGCTCCTTGGCTCGGCCAATATTGCTTTGCTTACTTTTGTGTCTTTCGTTTGTGAATTTGTTTGTGTAAACTATGTTACGGAGTCGTTTACTTATTTTTCTAGAAATTCTGTCGTTTCGTTACTGACTGCATTCAATTTTAGTATTCTCGCTTAAACTAATTTTGTTCATTTTTGATTTCATTATTTTGGAATTTGTTTTTGTTGATGTTGTTGTTGCGATTTTGTTCTCTTTTGGGTGCAAACTATTTACAAACTATCTACTAAACCAGAATTTGTTAATAAAACACGCGCAATTGATCTGATCAAGTTGAACGAAGTCTAACGAGAATTTTCGTTTCAAATACAAAAATTTAAATACAAATGTCGTTTTCAAATGCTCGCGCTTTCGCCGCTCTCGAGCGTCTGCCGACCATCATCGACCTAGGCAGCGATCATTGCAAGCGATTGTAGCCAGTGAGCAGAAATCTTCTAAAAAATCAGTATGACTTCATTCTGTTTTGAATAATTTTTGCCTGCCTGCCTGACTGTGTTCTGCCCGCTTCTCGACTTTTGCTGAGCGAAACGGCTTCTGATGCGTGCGTGCCGCCGCCGCCGCCTGCCCTGCCGCTCGCCTATGCTGCTCATTATATTCTGTGCTATTTTTACCAGCCAGCGAGTGTATTGTACAATATACAATCCAAGCAGCCCAGTTGAGCGAAATGAAACACAAAATGTTTTCAATTTGTTGTTGTTGCTTCTTTTGCGATACTTCTTCATACGTACTGGCTTGGCCCGCCCAAGCCGCCCTTCCCACCCTCTGCCAGCAATGCACACTAAACCATTGCTAATGTTGCAAAAACGTTTAATGCCGCTTATTATTTATTTGCAGCATTTGTTTGGGTGTCCTACGTTTATAAACACGAAGACGCCTGCGATTGCGGCCAAGTACCCGATTGGTAGCTGCACCCATGAGTCATGAATGAAGTTCAATAGCCAGTGGTATCAATGACACAACTGATGACGTGCCCGAAGGCATGTCATCGAGCAAGTCAGTATGGGCAAATGATTTCAAACGGTTGCCTAAATGTTTTCTTACGAGTTTCAGCTAAACAGACATCCACGGAATTTGGTATCAAAGACCGAACTGGTGATATGTCGTCTACCACATCAGTAGGGGCGAATGAGTGAAATTATTCCATGTAATATATTAGGTAAATTTGTTACCAAAAATCACTGTTAAGAATACGTCATCGATGACGCAACTAATGACCGCATATTGAAATTGGAATTTATAATGGGTCTCAAGAACTTTGCCGCTAAAACAAACTGCATGCAATGAAGTGCCACATTTCGTATCAATGACGTAATTGGTGTCAGAACCGATGACATGTCATCAATTAAGTGAGCAGCGGTCAATATGTAATGGCATTGCTGCCAAAAACAGTTGAGAGAGCCACGGGGCTCACGCTTTCCAACCGGGCGGCCACTTCGTTGTTTGTGCTTTATTGTGCTGTGTGTTGATCACGTCCCTTGAAGTACGTATGCGTCCGTGTGTGTGTGTGTGTGTGTGTGTGCGTGTGCGTGTGCATATGCGTGTGTGTTTGTATGTACGATCAATGTTCGTTGATGGCTTCGCATTACTTTGCTTTTTATTTTCGCATCTAAAAGATACATTTCTATTCATTGTAAACCGAAGCCATGCGTTCTTCAACATTATTTTCTTCTCTTTTCTTTTTTTGTGTCATTTTTCACCGTTTTGTTTCTTGCAGGTTCGTGTGCTTTGAACAAATGGGATAAGAAATATTGTATTTAATTGCAAATTTCGTGTGTCGCGCCCGTAGATTCAACTGTCTGTGGCGCTACTCTGGCGCAATTGGGTAATGCGCTCGTGAGCCAATATATTTGCAGACTTTTCTCTTCATCTATTTTTCAAATACATATGCATATATATTTATATATACATATATCTGTATAGTTTTTGCTGTATAGTGCCATCAGCATATGTTTGGCTGTTGTTTTTGGCTGTCGAGAGCACAGTTTTTGTGAATTACGCTATGATTGACGGAATTGAATTGGAAATTGTTTTGCATTTTGCACACTTTGCGGCAGAATCGGAAAATATTCTCAAATTTTATGCCGATTACATCATTGATACATGCTGGCAAAAAGAACCCAAATGAAATAAATAACAAATTGCTACCGACAACGGAAGCTTTTAAGACCTCCAACATGTGTACCAATTAATCTGATCCCAAAAATTCTGTGAGCGTTTGCCTGGTGCTACGGTAGCTGGCCATGTACTAAGCATGTTGATGGTCTCTTTAGACCGCGGAACTGCTCATAAACAGATTCCAGTTTGAATGGATTTTGATGACTGACGAACTGAGAATTGAATACGCATATAAACCCATCTCTTTCTTGGATATACTGCAGATTTCACATGTGGAGACACCAAAGTTCACATGAGGAGAAGCCAAAGTTCACATGTGGAGACACCAAAGTTCACATGTGGAGACACCAAAGTTCACTTGTGGAGACACCAAAGTTCACATGCGGAGACACCAAAGTTCACATGTGGAGACACCAAAGTTCACATGCGGAGACACCAAAGAGATTCTCTGATTCTGCAAATTATCATTCACAATATTACGGACAAACGAGAAAAGTCTTCTTGTTAGGCAAAACACCCTTCCCGTACTTTCAGGAACTGTTCAATAAGAGCATTGAAAACCTCATAATAATTTATCGCTAGGCCATGACATGAATTTTACCTGACACCCTTCCTAAATGCACCCAATTCATATGTCAAAAGGATACCCGAATAACCATATTGAGAACAATGCTGTCCACCAAAATTCTGATGACTACAGGTCGTTGAGTCCACTCTTTACATGCTGCTTCACATCTGGAGAGGCTCAACATTGATGTAAAACTTTAAAGAAGCACCATCTCAGATGGGTACATCGGTATTATCCTAGCAAACAATAACAAAGAAACCGCCCGTAAATGTTCTAAACTTTACTTATGAAAAGAAGTTCCTCCAATTTTTACAGTCGGTTACTACAGACTGGAGTGCCTGCTTGGAAGATATGGCAAAAGACAGTGGCTGCCATTTCCTGACTTTTGGAGATGAGGAAACAATTTTCCATACCCTTCGCGAATGTACGCCACTCATCTATCCACTGAAAAATCAACCATATAAAAGACACAATAATCAGGGGTCACTTGGGATTCATCAGGAGCTCATCAACGTTTAGGAATGAAGCATGGAATTTGAAGTAGCCCCAGGTATCAATGGGCCTAAGTGCATGGGATTTGAAGTAGCCCCAGGTATCAATGGGCCTAAGTGTGCTATGTACTGACCTAAACCCTTTTCTGTTGAATGTCTTTGGTATCAATGCAAATTATGGTGGAAGGACAGTTCAGAACACGAAAGCTCTGTCGAATCCACGGAGTGGTTTTCAAATGTAAACCTGCGATGCTCAAAGCTTAGCACGCGTGGGGAAAGCTACTTTAGGAGGATGAACTATTGGAGTACACACCAATCGGTACTTGAATGTTTGCGGTACACGTGTAAATGATAAATTGCAAAAAGATGAGTGCATGAACCGCGAGAAGAAGGAATAAAAAATGTCTGAGTACTTCCCTAAACACTTCGCACTTGTTTTAGTGTTCATTTGAATTAAGTGAATAGAGAAAAAATGTGTGGCAAGTATACGCGTTGATGTATATTGTTCATCAGTGCCACTTCGTAGGTCAATGAAGCCATGTCGCTCTGTATATATCTCTTCTTGTACGGACTAACTAAACGCCTTACTATGAAAGAGATATTGAGCTGGAATTCGATATGAAGCTGAGTTTCAGCACACAGAACAGCTGGATAGTGTTTTGTGCCCTTGAATGAAGCTGCTATTTCTAAAACTGTCAGAAGCCAAAATAGTTTTATTCAAAAAGATCGAATATTTTTTTAAAATAAACTCATAAAAATGATAAACAAATACAAAACTGAAAATCCCATTATAGGTAAATTCTAAGCACAGCACAATCCCTAAAAAAGTATTATTCCAGGAAGGTGTCGACACATATAGAAGTGAATAGATAATATAATCCCAGCAGTCAGGCATTGATAGCCATTGTATTGTGAGCCTGGGAAAGAAGCTGGGGGAAGGCTGGGATAGAGGAGTTACACCTTTCCAAGCTTCTTTGACTCTTTTATGAAACTCGGAAGGCTGTCCAGGGACATGAGTACCTTACTATCTTTCGCCGTTTAAGAAGTAGGTATCCCAGCACTCAGGCATTGATGGCCATTGTATTGTGAGCCTGGAAAAGTGTTGGGAGGAAGGCTGGGATAGAGGAGTTTGGAAAGGAAGTTACACTTTCTCAAGCTTCTATGACTCTTTTATGAAACTCGGAAGGCTGTCCAGGGACATGAGTGCCTTACTATCTTCTGCCACCGAATAAGGAGACCTCCAAGCACTCAGGGATTGATGGCCATTGTATTGTGAGCCTGGAAAAGTGTTGGGAGGAAGGCTGGGATAGAGGAGTTTGGAAAGGAAGTTACACCTTTTCTAGCTTCTTTGACTCTTTTATGAAACTCGGAAGGCTGTCCAGGGACATGAGAGCCTTACTATCTTCCGCCGTCGAAGAAGCAGGTTTCTAAGCACTCAAGGAGGGATGGCCATTGTACTATTCATGTCGATACATATAGTTGTATATATAATATATTGTGGAGTTGTATCTTTGTGATGGTGTTTCGTAGCTTCAGTTGTGTTTGTAACATTTTAATACCGTTATTATCTACCTGGACATTTGTAACTGATCTATTGAAGGAAGTTTCTGTATTCTTCTCGCATATTTTAATGTGTTTAGTCTCGTTTGTGGCAAAAGTTGGGTGGTCTCCGTTGGGAATTCAAATTAATAAATTTTCTGCCAAATTGAAGACCACATCTGTCGGTAGCATTTTCGCTACAAATCTATTTTCGGCAAATCATTTTAGAGCGAGTGTGCGTAGAACGCAGACAAGTGGTGATTTTTTTAAGAGAATAATTTGCTTAAAAGCGTGACACACTTTACAACGGAGGCGGGCAGGGCCCGAAATACAAAACTTCAACAACCGGGATATCGCTTGAACTATTCTAAACTGCTTTTACCTTGACCTTGTATTATCTGCAGCAATCGAGGGCCTTCCAACTGGTCGTGTGTAATCTAAATAGTTTCAGTAACCGAAGGAACATTTCTATGATTACAGTAAACGGCTTATGCAGAGTTCAGAAACATTTGTCCAAAAACCCATTTCTGTTCATCGTGATCCCCAAAACTGAAAAGTCTCAGTGAGATAGAAAAATAGCCAAATTGCTAAGTCAAAAGTGGTGCTGTAATATTATCCTGGTGGTATCACAATGGGACATTAGGTGTGCTCAAGTGTGCTTTTGGTAAACTAGGCTGCCACTCCCACCTACCTACTCTGGCATTAAAGGACACATTGCACATTGTGACCAATATTTATCTCTTACATGTGTGTTTATAATGAACGTAACTGAACATGAGGACTCGTAATGCGTATATCAAGATAACTGGTAGAGTATGTTTTGTTACAGATCCTGTATTATAACACCTCAGGATATGCTTCGTGTCAGATCCTGTATTATAACTGAAACTTTAACACCTCAAAAACTGCAGATCACTATGTGAAAATTGCCTCCAAGCATCTAAGTTCTGGTTTTGAGTATGCTAACAGCGAGGGAATCCTCGATTCCTTTACTTCGAAGAGACCCAATTTGCTGAACAGCAGACTAACTGACTTTGCTTATAATATAACCGTGCAACGCATCCTGTTCTATCACTTCATCTAAAGTTCAAGGCTTTGCTTTCTTCTGGAATAGTGACCAAATTCACAACCAATGAGTGCCTTCAACCGTGACCCTGGGTCCAACACGTTTAATTCGTTTATTTTATTGTTCACTAAGTGAAGTTCCCACTGAAACTCCATTGGAAATACAGATGTAAGATATTTTCGATAATTTTGGAACATTCCCTCAAGTCAAGTGGAGGCGAGGCGAGCGCTTTGAATTTGGACACATTTGAATTTATTTGAAATTTTTGTATTTTTAGTTTTTTTGTATTTGAAAGAAAACTTTGTTAGCATTGAAACAAAATCATTTAATTATCAAACGAGGTATGCTGCATAAATTAATGGCTAATTGTGTGCTTAGAAGGCGGAGCTGAGCATTTTCGCACAGCGCTGAGGCATTTGAAAACGAGGCACAAAAGTTGTAAATTTGATGTTGTTCCATTCGGATTGTTTTTAAGGGTTCCGGAGCGCGCCCCACAAACAGAACAGTGAATAAATAAATAATAAACTGCTAGTTTGGAAGTTTACTTTGGCTGAACGCACCGCATAATTTTGAAATTATGCCATTTCTGACTGGCAACAGCAACAACAACAACGAATAGAAGGTGATTTATTTGTTGTGGAGTGTTTTATTTGCCTGCTTTATTTATTTATTTATTTATTTATTAAACTTTTTGTTTTGTTTTTGGGTTTTGTGTTATTCAATTTTGTAGCTTGTGAAAACGCCGCACGCTCACAGCACGCACCAGAATCTCTTTACTCTGCTCACACGCGATTCACTGACGAGACTGACGAGACTGAAATGACTAAATTGCGATCTGTACGCTGGCTGATGCCGATTGTGGCGCAAAAACAGCGGAACACCACACCACACCACACCACAGCACAACAACAAAGCAAACACACACGAAAAGCTCAAATGGCACGAACAACTTAACCGGGCTGGCTTTGCCTTTGCTACTCGCAGCTCAAAGATACGGCGAGAGAGCCAAAACAGATAGCAGTCAAGAGCCAAGATCCCAGAGCCAAGAGATGTATTTACAGCGGAGACGCTTTTGTGTAAACAAATACCCGACAGGGAGAGAGCAGAAGAGAAGATGCAAACCAATTGGCCAACAGAAACGCGAGAGAGCCACCAGAGATGTGTTCAATGAATCCGGTCGGAAGGGTTTGCGCATCAGACATAAAGTTCACTGCACAATTGGACTGAAAGCAGTGAACAGCACTCCCATTTGTGGCGTAAATCTACGAGTAAATATGCACTCATGCTGATACCGTGCATGCCTCAAATGCGTATGCGATGTCCAACAGCTCCGTAGAGTCACAGATGGATATAATTGGCCTCTATACACACTTTTCCCGAAAAATCACATACTCGTATATCTATTTACATGTATATAGTGTAGAATGAACAAGCCCCTCGATACACTTTGGCCGCGAGAACTGCAGCACACAGCCAGGAACTGCACACAAAATGTTGCCGCCATCTGGAAGACACATCGCATTGCATGCCACGAACACGAAGGTAAGGTCTGGAAGCGCAACTCCGCGGCATATTTTACGGCTGAATCTGTTCCTTCAGGTCTGACTGAAATCGGGTTGCATACTTTTCGCTGTAACGCGCAATTCCAAGACTTGCTTTCGTTGCGTTTTAGGCCCGAATTCTCTAGAAGAACTAATCTTAGCATCCCTCGGGACTTTTATGGGGTTCTTATTAGAGCAATAAGGAAGGATGTGACCAGTATCCAGTAAAGAAATGTGGTGGCAGCGACTACGATGACTTTACACGGTAAGATAATTTATCAATATACGCCCATAAAAGCAAAGAAGGTGGACAAGTAAAAAGATGACCATATTGGACATATCTAATTTAATAGTAATCGTAACATTTTGCAGGACCTTCTTGTTCACTCACTTCTATGTTAGCTGATATATTTCTGCTCATATTTATCATTAAGTTTTATATTCCACATATCCTCCTCCACTATGAAAGATTACAAAGAGAAAAAGGAGCACACAATATTCGTGCGGTTGAGCTGTTTTGAAACTCCTCTAAAGAGGCATAACTATATATATATAAGAGAAAAAGGAATATACATTATTTGTGCGGTTGAGCTGTTTTGAAACCCCCTAAAAGCAGGTATTGACATGGCTATATATATGAGAGTAAAAGGACTGTACAATATTCGTGCGGTTGAGCTGTTTTGAAACTCCCCTAAAGAGGCGTGGCGGATATTGATATGGCTATATATATATATAAGAGTAAAAGGAGTATACAATATTCGTGCGGTTGAGCTGTTTTGAAACTCCTCTAAAGAGGCATAGCTATATATATATATAAGAGAAAAAGGAATATACATTATTTGTGCGGTTGAGCTGCTTTGAAACCCCCTAAAAGGGCGTGGTAGGTATTGACATGGCTATATATATGAGAGTAAAAGGAGTATACAATATTCGTGCGGTTGAGCTGCTTTGAAACCCTCTAAAAGGGCGTGGCGGGTATTGGCATGGCTATGCATAAAATACATAAATGAGTAGCACCAGTTCCTGCGTCAATTTGACTTTGTCCATCCGTCTGGTTGTCTGTCTGTTGCCTGCTTTTTATCCAAACCGTTAGAGATAACATCATTAGACTTTGCAAAACTGTAACCCGGACCCAGAGACAGGACCAGATAGCAATATGAACCGTATCGAAAAAAGGCCACTACTGCCTTCATTATATGGCACTGTAGGCAACTCATTAAAAATAAATACTGAAAAAAGGACTATAGGACTATAGGATTATAGGACTCGGTTCAATTGATGGTATAGGGATGAAATGTGGGGTAGTTAAGTGCATGTGGGTCGTTTTGGACTCTATGCATAATATAAGCAAGGGCCAATATAAAATTTGATTATGAACATAGTAACAGTAACAACGTCCACACTTGTATAGAATTCACCAATATTATCATATGGATATTAGCGTCATAGTTTAAGTCATACTCCCGTCTTATTGCGTACTCGTAAGTTATCTTAAGGCAAAGGCTATCTCGAAGTTAATCAAACCCTGGATTTATATAGTCCTGGTTTGTTTATAGATCTATGACCCCTCTGTGATGATTCTGACATCTCTAAAAGTGTATAAACAATTTGCAGAAGAACTTGAGTAACCCAATACAAGGCGATCCCCTGATCAAGAATATGCACTTGTATATAATTACCTCAAACCTCAAGCTGCAGCTTTGCGAGAACAGTGCCTTATGCATTCCGTAGACAAGTGACTTGCCTTATAAATATTGTTTTGAAGAATTTAGTATCCCATTCTATTGAGAGTTCCAATATTTTGGCAGATACCAGTACAAAAAAGTATGAATGAATATTATTAGAAAATCAGAAGCGGGAAATAATTTCAACCTTGTGAGATGTGGCGCGCCTTTCAATGAAACTTGTTAATCCCACCAAGGCGATGTGTTTGTCAAACATGAAATTTGCTGCGAGGTCTTTCTCTCAATACTCCCCAAAAGAAAAGAAAGATCTTCAGTGTCATTTTAATCAAATATATGAGTGCGCCGATTCCGCTGCCGCTGCACTGAACTTCTAAGAAATTTTGCGAAGCCTAAAGTTATGCTTCAAAATACCGCTCGAAATGGCGAATCTTAATCTAGCATCGCCACCACCTGCCCAAGGCGGATGGATGGTTGAACTAAAAAGCAAAATTCTAAATGAAAACTCAAAGCATTGTTACATCGGCTTTTTTGGACCTACGCTTGCTACTTCCCAGGATATTGGATTTAAAACTAAAAATTGATTAATTTTAATACTTATTTAGCATCCGATACTAATACAATTTTAAACCAGAAATGGGAGGAAACACAGAGCTATTGCCTAATTTGACAACCACACATAAAGGGCGGGAAGCAAATCCATAGGTATATCCAATAAGGATTTGCCATATGTGACATTTAGCTTTGGACATATGAGTCATGTCTGGTGCGGACGCCAGCTAGGGTTCCCAAGTAGAGTGGAACTGGAGCCACAAACAAGCATTGCTTCAAGTTTTGTTTCAAGTTGAACAGAAAATTATGTTTTTTTTATTAGTTTGACTTTCAAAGTGAATCATAACTGACTTCAACTAAGGAAATTCTGAAGGGTTTGCTTTAGTTGGTGGACATATGGGATCCTACGATAAACCATCATACGATACATGATCATACGATACACGATCATACGATATACGATCATACAATACACGATCATACGATATACGATCATAAGATATTACTTTTTTATGTACGAGTATATTTACAATCGATCAGAAGCGCAAAAAGACGATTGGTAGTTGAATGAGGACCTGAGGTAACTGAAGAGTGCTGAATTCATAGCAAAATAACTATACTTACCGCTGGTACTACCGAAGATGTCTTTGGCACTTAATAACACGAAAAATGCCATTCAGCAAATGTTGACTATCAAATCGACCCAAGTATTCGACCTCAACGACGAGTTGGAGGTCACAGAGATATTCTAACCACTCCTAAATATTTCAATACAATATTTGGCGCTTTCCATTCAACTCGAAAAAACTAAAAATAGTATACACCGTTCACTTGCATCCTCTATCATGGCAACATCAAATTACTCGTATCATATGTGTAATGCGTTTATCCGATCAACTTCAAAATAAATCCACTATGCCATCAGGTACTCGTTCTTTTGGGAGAAATACTCGGAATCAAAACTAAAGTCTCTTTCCCCCCTCCTTCTAATTCTCTTTTGTGCAACAGCGGTAACATTAAAGGAAGGCAAACATTGAGGCAGATCACTGAAGAAAAACTTCTTTCTCAAGTGGAAGAGTGTGAGCTAATTTCAAATGGATTAACAAATGGAAATGAAATGGATTAACAAATGGAATATCACATGATCAAGTCAGCAACTGGGTGAAGCATTAGGTTGGAAAAAGTTTGAATTGCCCAATACAATGTGACTTTATCGCCTTGAAACAGTTTGTTGGAAAGTAATATGGTACTAGTGTGACTGGACAGCCTTCTGAGAGTCATAGAAGCTTGAAAAGCTGTAACTTCCTTTCCAAAATCCTCGGTCTTCCCTTCCCCCAAATATTTCTCCAGGCTCACAGTAGAACGAGCATCAATGCCTGAGTGCTTGGAGGCCTCCCTCTTCGGTGGCGGAAGGTAGTAAGGTACTCGTAGTCCCTGGAAAGACTTCTGAGATTCATAAAAGAGTCAAAGAAGCTTGAAAAGGTGTAACTTCCTTTCCAAATTTCTCGATCTTCCCCCTTCCACCATATATTTTTCCAGGTTTACAATAGTCATCAATGCCTGATGGCTTAGAAACTTCCTTCTTAGGCGGCGGAAGATAGTAAAGTACTCGTAGTACCTGGAAAGACTTCTGAGATTCATAAAAGAGTCAAAGAAGCTTGAAAAGCTGTAACTTCCTTTCCAAAATCCTCTATATATAACTCTAACTAAGCTGTAACTTACTTTTCAAAATCCTCTATTTCCCCCTTCCCCCAAATATTTTTCCAGGGTTACAATAGTGCTTGGAAACCTCCTTCTTCGGCGACTCTCCGGCCTACCCCACTTCTAGCTTTCTAAGGTACTCGTAAGTCTATCATATGCTGTGCCAGAAAAATGGGGTCGTGTTTTTGACTTTTAGGTCATTACATTGAGGCACTTGTTCCATTTGAGTGCTTCCTGAGAATATGTATGTTCATCTGAAGTCGAGCTATGAGTAGCTGGCAGCCTTTGTTCCATCAAGAGATTTAGATAACACATGTCAACTTTTTTGGGGCACTTGCTTCCAGAAGAACTTCTCAGAGACACTCTCATGAAAAAATGCTATGGTCTGCGCACGCACAGCTCACTATAATCACTACTATCGGAATGTATACCAACTGAATCTTCCAATCGAACTTTGCAATTTTCCAACCAATCGACAACGCCTCACAAACTGAAGATGGAAAAACTTTTATGGTCGATGGGTGGATAGTGAAGGGACTCTTGTAATCTTGTGCCAATCACTTTAGAGGATTTTAAGAGTTGCCTTTTTCGATGGCTTGCTAAAATAGTACAACATCAGATGTAAATGTACTCAAGGGCCTTGACCGTAGATCCGCCTGAAAATTAGAATGCGTTGATACGAGTACAATAAAATTTGCTACTTTATTACATTCGCATTTACGTTGTTTCTGGAACAGATTTTGATGGATTAAAATTTGCTGTGGCTTATTTTCTAGAATACTCATCGCGAGCATGAATAATTTTCAATATAAACAACAATAAGTAAAAAAAAAGTTCATTTGGAATTCTCTGATCAAAAGACACACAGAAAAATAAATAAATAAGCAAATGATTTATAAAATAATTTAAATATTTTTAAATAACAAACCAGGAACGAAACAATTTCATAACGCAATAAATTTGATTTTTCACGTCCAAGCAAGCGGCACCGACACCAAAGTGAGGCATCAACGTACAAATACATGCAACAAAATAAAAGGGGTCGGTTGTTTATAAAAAAAAAACAGTTTTTGAATAAATATTAAAACCATTCATTAATTAAAAGTGTCCAAAGAAAACAAAAGTTTAAATAAAATAAAAACAATTCGATTAATAAAAGCCACAAAAAATTCAAAAATGTGCAAAGGAAAACTTAATAACATTTTTTTATAAAATTTTTATTAAAAACACACTAAAAAGATTCTACTTGAGAAGATCTAATAACACAGGGTGCCTGGAGTGAAGTGTCGCCAACTTACTGCGAACTGGCAATGGATGCGGGGCCAGCCACGGGGCCGACAAGTATTCGTGGCCAAACGGCTCTGGAAAAGCATTGAAGAAATAGACAGTGGCAGAGGACTGGCCCAGAAGAGACTAGAAGTATATGAGGTATGACACGATTCGCGATAACTTGGCTAGATAAGTGGAGAACCCCGGCATATTCCTATTTTATGGGACAGCAGAGCATTATGTGTTTCCTGTCATATACTGGCAGTCAGAATTGCTGAGAGTTCTGCCAGGAAGAGGGGAAGGCAGTTGACTAATACAAGATTAACTCACAACTTTCAAGATAGTTGACTTATTGTACGACAGACTGTCGTCTACAATGCGGTACAGGGTCTGTTGCAACAAGGGGCGTGGATCAACGTTCGTTTATGAGTTAGAATTAAACAAAAATCGGTTGACATCTAAGGGTATATGGGAAATAGTCACCAAAGTATTGAGTTTGGGTCATCACAGTGATCACTTTGGGATAATCACGGTGACCTACTCATGGTTTGAACCCATAATTTTACACACACTAGTCTGGAACCTTACAGTTTTTCCCCAATTTAGACTACAAATTTTTTAATAATCTTAAGCGTACTCAAATACTTTTCCAAGCCTTCAATGCCCGAGAGCTTGGAGACCATCTTCTTCGGCGGTTCCCCGGCCTGCCCCACTTCTATTCTGTACTGTTCTAAGCGTACTCGTAATATTATTATGTTTACTATTAGTGTACTACTATTATATACTGTAATATCGCGCTTATGGTTATTATAGACTACAGGGTGGTGAAATTTGGAGTCCCTCACAATGATTCGTGCAAAATACACAGATATGTGGTAAAGGGGAGAAAACTTCACAAGAAACACTACGAGTATGTCACGCTGACAATCCGACTGTGACTACTTCGGTGACTTTTGAAAACCTGGTTGTCGTTATGCACCCTTTATATGATTGCAATGAAATTTTTGAAGAAAATATAAAGGGCTTTCCAATAAGTTTTCCTCGCTGCACCCCCTTTATAACTGAAACCGGTACTGCTGATATTAAGTCCCACTTCCATGCGTTACGTCAACCTCTCATCAATATGGACTAATTTACTGCACGTTTCAGACCTATGAGTATGAGTGAAAACACAAGACTCATATATTCTCTATCTGCTTCACTCATACAAAGGAATTGACGTTGTTTATGAGGATAACGAAAGATAGCTTGGCAACTACACCTTATTCATACATGTAGGCATGTGCAGAGAACACAGAGAAAAGAAACTTAAACGTCAAACGGCAAAGCAGCGAAATAAAGCAGACGGACATTGTACACGAATCCACTAAAAATCGTGATGAATCCACTCAGGATCGTGGTAAAATCCACTCAAAATCGTGGTGAATCCATTCAGAATCGTGGTGAATCCACTCAAAATCGTGGTGTGTCCGCTACGGACGCTGGCAGCGAAAAAGACTTTCCCTTGTCTGTGTTCTCTGGGCACGTGTTCTATTGCAATCACACCTCCTTCTAGAATTGTGATTATTCTTATGCGTCTCAGATGGTGCTGGGTCTGGATTGTTCCAGATACATAATGCAATTACAATGGAGTAATAAGTATAAAATATGACTGATAGTCCCAATCTCTGGTAAAGCCTCTTAAAACAGATTAACTCAAAGGCAGAACAGTTTGGAACAATTCAAAGAGAGAACCATGTTTTGTGTACAACAAACTCGTTAAGCAAAGTGTACTGGAAGAATTACTGCTAAATATAAATTGAATCTACTCTCTTAAAGTTGCAGACGTTTGAAGCACACAAATCTCCCTGAGGCTTTTATCTGGTAATAGCTTTTCTATGATCTCTTGGTCGAAGCAGAACATTTGATTGGCACTAAGTCGCAAAAAGGCAGCTCATAATTTAACAAACCTCACACTTTTAGGGTGCACCCTTGCCCTACCTTACCCTACCTTGCCCTACCTTGCCCTACCTTGCCCTACCTTCCCCTACCTTACCTTACCTTGCCCTACCTTACCCTACCTTGCCCTACCTTGCCCTACCTTGCCCTACCTTGCCCTGCCTTGCCCTACCTTGCCCTACCTTGCCCTACCTTACCCTACCTTGCCTTACCTTACCCTACCTTGCCCTACCTTGCCCTACCTTGCCCTACCTTGCTCTACCTTGCCCTACCTTGCTCTACCTTGCCCTACCTTACCCTACCTCTTCGCTTTGACTCTACAGAATAATCCGAAACAACTTCAATCACCGATTCGCCGCACTCTCTGAGGGACACTGTCTCGATTTGGATTCTGATGAATCTGCGCCACTACTTATGGGGACCCCTGAAACACACGAATTGTGTAATTGGCCGTGCCCGGCACAGTTGGCAACATTTCCTGGCACGCACCCTGTACTTCCATAAATGCGTCCGTGACACATACTTAAGTTCATGATTAGCGGCATAGCGTCAAGCGTGCATATAAACTAATTTTAGAGGTTAGTTCTTTTTTGTTCGATGTGTTGTTTGTTCGTCCTCTTGTTTAATAATAAATAAGAAATTAATAATTAGTGCTTTGTTTGGAGCCAGCTGGGGCGCTCGCTACAGAAATCCTTTGATTGTCTGTTTCGTTATGTTCTCGTAGTATTTGCTGCGTCGCCATGCGGCATTTGGTTTGTTAGTGCGTTGCTGGCTAGCATTAGAACACGTGCTCACCTCCGGCGTGACCGATGTCATCGCAGACGGCGCCGTCTCGGTCAGTATCTCCATGGAAGGCGCGTCGGCAATGCATGATTCCAGCTCAGTTTCCGATTCGTTGTATGCGGCCTCGTACGTATGCTGGTGATCGCCAGGAGTGGGGGTGGCGCTCTGACTTCGAAGTTCCTCCACATCGGCTACACTGTCCTGGTCATGCGCAGTATTGGACATAGAGCGCTTTGAGGCTGGATGTGCGGAGAGCAAGCTGTGTTCGGAGCTGTCGTAGGACATGTTTATGGGTGAGGCCAGTTCATGCGGCATCTCAAATGCAAATGTGGAGTCATCCGCTTCGCTGGCGTCGAAAGAGTTTTTGCTCGACCCAATGAAGGAAGAAGTGCGCCCGGATGCCGTTTGAAACGACGAGGAGTGCGAGTATGGCGTAAAATTACCTTCCGAGGCGGTCGCAAACGACTCATCTTCGGTAGAGCGTGAATGCCAATCCTGAAAGACGTTAAAATGTGTATTAGAATGGAATTGATTTTGAAAACTTTGGCACTCACCTCACTGCTGTTGCTCCTCAAAGTGTCCAGTTTCTTGTCCGCCAAACCCGAGTTGGTCTCCAGAGCATCTGCTCCATCTGTTTGCATGTCACGTATTACAGCGTCCAGCGATTCCGCCACCTCAGCAATGTCGGTCAACTTGTTTGAAATGGCAGTGCAGGCGATGCCGTTGTTGCCGGTGGGACTGACGACAATTGTAGCGGCCGCTGCCACTGCCGCAGCCGAGTTCGCAGAGTCATTGCTCTGATTACTGCTGCGGCCGCTGTCGGCCGAGGGACTGGTTATGTCGGTTGCCAGGTCTTCGACCACAACACTGGAAACGTTGGGTGCATTTAGATTATTATCGAATGCAGTTTCTTGATTAGTGACTATCTGAGTCGCGGCATCGGGCATGAAAGTAGCAACTTGTTCTGGCTCAGCGGGAGAATCGCTTGGATGCAGCTCTGAGCAAACAGATATCCCTGAGCGTTTAATGGTAGTGCTTATGCTGCCGACCGCTTCAGGTGTGGTGTGTGCATTTGCGGAAGTTGAGGTATCAATTTTCAAAATATCATTTTCTAGGGCACTGTTTTTAATGGACCCTTCTATTGCCTGCTCTACCTTATTATCTGAATAACTAGCTCCATTTTCTGTACCATTCTGAAGCCCTAATTTAATGTGCGTCGGGGTGTTCGAGCTGTCGTCTGAATTTAAGCAAACCTCTGTTCGCGACCCTTCTGCAAAACTGCTCTCTTTGGTCTGCTGCCCGTTTCCCTGCACCTCTCCAGGGCGTTCTTCTACATTCTGGATGCCTTCTGCAGGGTGTGATTTTTCCGGTTTCGGCTTTGAAAAGAAATTACGAAATCTGGCAAACATATTCCCGGATTTTGGTCTCTCTTTGCAATGTAAAAAAAGAAAACCCCACTCCACAGTAACGGACCAACTTATGAAATTATCAAATGTCTATTTTTAGCTCGGAATCTAGGAAGTCGTTCTATTCAGACACATGTGCATACTAGTGCGTGTTGCAATGCTCTCAGCAAACTGTCGCGTGCACTCCTTGTCGCAAAGTCTACAAATTGGTATTTAGGGCACACTTTGTGGCATATCCAAATCTTGAGCAGAGTATTTCGGCACCACTTTTTACTGCTTTACAGCCGCACTCGCACTTCACCCCCGGCATGTACCGCACGCGCGCGCTTCGGGCCACTACGAAAATAGAAATTATGGAACAAGAAAACTTCAAATGGCGGTTTCACTCAACGGCGACAACGACAACGACCACGACAACGACCACGTCAACGCACGTTTGTCTTCTTGTTTTTATTGTACCACGCTGGACCGCACACTAAAATGGACTGATTTTGATATTTGGCTTTTCTTGTTCCTGAGCTACTGCTCCTCTACGCCTGTGTGGCTTTTCACAAAGAAAATCTCGTATGTTGTTTTCACGTCTGTCGGGCTTTCATTGTTGTTGGGAATTTTTCTAAATCGGCGCTACACAATTACTTGCAGTAAGCATTCAGAGCGGAGACACTACTATGCACGTAGTGAGCTGGTTTTCATTTCACCCAGATTCCAGAACAATTCAATGGAATAAAACAAGTGAGGAACACACTTCCAGAGTGTCGGCGCTATGTGCATGGGACCCCAATCCGTATCCCCTAGAATACGCCTGGTTGGGAACAAGTACAAACAATGGAGGACTCAATGAGCTCGAGTAGTGAAAATGGTCCATTGGATAAAACTATCTAAAACGAGAGCATAACCATCGGGACGAAATCATCACCCCCGAGGGGTCTTAAAGAATCCAAAGAAATCATCTCTGGTGAACAATAAAAACGACCAATAACCAAGTTTAGGAATATGATGCGGCAAACTAAGCATTCTGCTTAATTCTGAGGTACTGGGTAACAGGAGGATTTGGGTAACAAAATAGAGATATTCAGACCCAACCAAGAGTGGGAGAGTTTTTCATACAGGCAAAACGTATAACTGCGACTGATCGTCCGCCAATCATGATGATTGCATTCACGAGGATTATCACCAAGAGAATTTGCAAGATGTGACCTGTGGCTTTACGGGCCATTTGTTCTACATGGGAAAGAATCAGCAAGGCATGCAACAGCTAGCCATTCCCATTAAGATCGAGAGAAAACGAACGAATCCCTCATCCTTGGTAGCAATTGACTCTGAAGAACTGGTGTATACAATCAACCACCGAAACTCTTTCAGGACTCTTCAACGCATCGTAGGATACAGGCAGATCCCCAGCTAGCTGTCAGCTAGTTGTAAGATATTTCGAGTGTGTGGGCCAGAATAGAGAGTCTAATTAGGATATCAAAAGTACCACGAGTATTTAGGAGTTATTGCATAAACCATTATCAGGCTTCTCGGTAGCGTTTCATAGAGTCGAACTCGATCGACCGTAAAGTGCTTGTAAGTGATTCTTCTATTTGCCTTTTAAATATTTATATTATTTGCCGTCGAAGCGGACAGAGTCGTAAAACTCGTACATAGTTGGCGTGACGCAAATTGTCTCACTAGGTTAAGAGTGTCGCTCAACGTCAACGTAAGATTTGTATTTGTATTTTTAACCGGTGCCGTTCCCTCAGAAAAACAAAACTTTCCTGGCAGAAGGGAAATCTGGCAATCATATTACGGTGTGCGAGTATGCGTTTAGTACCGAAATGAGATGAGTTGTCAATGGCAACTTCGACAGTGTGAAAGGCGTGTTCCGCATTTGCTCGCCAGTTTCCTCTTCGGAGCAGAACTTCTCCGCTTAAGGTGGCCAGGAACTTTTAGGGTTAGGTTAGTGGGGTCTAAGCGGCTTAAGAGTGGTTCCACAACACTTTTAACCGAGTCTAGTCTTAGAAAAGAACCTTTTTTTTTAAACAGGAATAATATTTTTCAGTCGGAGAATGTGTGACAATACGGAGCTAGGCAGTGAAGGTCATCAAATCATTATGGACCTTTTGACTCCCGATCAATTTGCATAAATTAAAGAAATTCTTTTTCCAAAATCAGCGTCGGTGTTCAGCGAGCAGGATTATCGTTATAGTGAGGAGAATCTTAAAGCAATTCTGCGAAGGAGAACATACACCAAAGTGCGCTGTTTTATGTGTCGTCCAGCCTTATCTTCAATATCCTATCGTACAGAACAATGAAGAGGCAATTTTCTGCCCGGGACCATGGTGCAATGATGAGTAAATTTTGATGTCGAAAACTTTGAGGCATTGGCGTGAACCACATTTGATTTTAACAAATTAGCTATGTGCCATCTGCCCTGCACATGGCGGATGACAACATAGTTCCATAAATGGACCGCCAATATCATGGGATTTGGCTCCTCTGCAATATATCTAGTGGGGAGTTCCGATGACTACAGTTTAAACTGAACAACCAGAAATGATTGATGCTTTGTATGTTGACATTTGGGGCGATGTTAGTGTCTTTAGCTCTAAACCGAACTTCCCGAATCCCTTTCCTAGTAGCCCGGCATCGTATTTACGTGTTAGACTCCACAAAATTGGCCTCCGACTAAATCCACAACATAGATTTGTGAGTTTTATGCAAATTTACTCATAGAAATAAAATCTCCCTTTAGTGATACACTTTTGAAGCTCTCGTGTAACTCGCGTCAGTTCCCAAAGCCATTGTGGGAAAAGAGAATTTCTATAATATAAATCTCATTTCAGAAGCAGAGTATCAGATGTTGGGGGGAGTTCGGATTCTAAATCCATTTTACGTATCACCGTTAACATATTTTTATTATTGTGAAAGTAGATTATATCATATCTGATTCGTAGGCAGTCAACAACCTCGACTGGCAATCAGGGGAGCTGCTAATTAATATTCTGTGCGTATCTGAGTGCAAGGCAGCAGACAGAGCCACTAAACGCAAATTAATGCTAATTAAAAATGTGTTTAAAATTTATCACAGAAGCGATAAAAGCAAGGAAGGCAACAAAACTAACAATAGCAACGACACCCATTGCTCATGTCAGTCACATTTGCATATATGCAACACGATGTAATCACATCAGAATTAATTTATTTGCATTATGTGTACACACGCCATGATGCGAGTAATACTACGCGGCTTTAGCGGTAAAGCAAAAACGCATGGTGAAACTGAAGGTGGTAGACGCGAAGGACGACATCGCATATTCTAACTCAGCAGATAATGATTGAAGCAACAGCAAAAAGGGTGAAAATGCGAGAAATTACAAACAAAGCTTTTCCAATTCGCCTTTAATGGGAGCAAAATGACATACAGTAACAGAAACAAAAACAACAATTTTGGAGTCCCAGATCATGGTGATAAACATACGCTCAGTTGGCGCCTATACTGTCAGCATTGACCCACCTATTTTGACCACGGAATTGAGGCTGACCGACATTTGATGTATCTCTTTGTCCGGTCATTCCTTAGTTTCCCTGTGAACATGTTTCTCCTTTGGACTTGATAAGATATTTTTGGATTTTGTCGTTGTATTCATTAAAAAACATGACATCCCTATAAACGCAATGGAAACCTTAAACCATTTTTTTTGCGAATGCCCGGCTCTGGCGGCCGCAAGAAATAGAACACTAGGAAACTATTTCCTAGCGAGTTTATCCGATCTCTCGGATGTAAAACCGAAAGATCTTTTAAGATACCTAAACTCCACAAAGTGGATTTAGTGAACAATCCATCGTTTTCTCCGGCGTAAGGAGAGGTTGTGGTATCAAAACGTCGCTAAGGTGATAATTGTGATCCATGTGAGGACTGACATGGATCAGCCACTGAAACCAACCAACCAACCAACCATAAACGCCACCTCCTCATATACTCCCATCTATAGCAATTACAATGTAGGAAGTAAGGGTTGGTTCACAAACTGTTATTTTCGGAGTTGCTTTCCTCGACATTAACTACATCCGCACTTTTGATCTGCCACAGTCTGAGACGTTTCGATTAAGCCATCACCTAATGCCGTTCAGCCATGATTTCTACAGAAACCCCGAAGCACACCCCCATTTATACACTGTGGATGCAGCAACTAGGCTGATTTAACTTCTAAATATGCTTAAATTCTCAGGGGTCAGACAAAATAGTTTGTGCACGCTTGCTCTCATATTTGGGGTCAATTCAACTAAGAATTGAACTTCTTGAAGGGTTTGACTATGGCTTCAAATAAAACTGATAAATACCTTACAGGCCACAACCATCGCACTACTCGCATGCTATGTTATTTATAATCCATGATTTTCCATAATTTGTGAAGAGCTCACTATGCAGACACCACCGGGTATCATGTATGCCATGTGTGTGTCAATTACTGTGGAACACACTTCCAGAGTGTTGGCGCTATGTGCCTGGGACCCCAGTCATAAACAAAAGTTGCGCTGCAATTAAAGGCACTTCAGCATATGCGAGGATCCACGGAGGCACGGGTATAAGCACCGGCTCAACCTACGTGTGGCAGTCTGCGGCCAATTCCCAGTACTAGACAGGGAACAGCTCAAAGCGCCGAACAAATTAAATGCCTATAGGCACTTGGAGCCGCAGTGGGCTCGAAGAATGTTTAGAATGCACTTTGAATCCATGTTGTGGACGCCAATGTAGTGTCAGGATCTCATACGTGACTCAGGTTCCTGACATGTTTGCTTGTGGGTAAGTTTACTGGAAAGACTTCTATTGTACAAAGCTAGGTATACTTATATGAGCGTATGTACCCTGCTGTATGTTGATAACATATTTGGTATTCCGTAAAATGAGCACTCAAATAAGGAACAGAGTAACTGCCCTCAAAGCTGTTGAGATGTTTGCGTGCATATATAGCCAAAAAGCTACTGCCAGGAGCAAGGAAAGAAACACAAATAAGTAAAGTCAAATGTGGACAGATTAGTTTTGGCTTTTAAACACCAAAGTCAAAAGCCTATGAGTGGTTGCTCGAGGAGTATTGACAACTGTGGTACTATATAAAGCCCAGTTTCAGGTACTTCTGCTTCAGACTACAAACCGAGAACTACGAGTAATGTTCTGAAAGTTATATACAGAAGCTTGCAAAGCGAAGTGAAGAAGCCCAGTTCCCTGTACTTCTGCTTCAGACTACAAGCCGAGAATTACGAGTAATTTTCTAGCAAAGTGAAGTGAAGAAAATTGTTCCAGGACACTGCAGAAGGCCACTCTTTTTAGACATATCTACAAAAGTAATGCCTACCTCATACCCCATTATTTACCTTCCCCTAACTGACAAAATTCCATAAGTACTGCTACAAAAAATATACGAACTGATTCTTAAATAACCGTATTCACGTCTTAAAAATGCGTTTATTGCTGAAAGAACCCACGCGATCCTCCAGCCTGGTGTCCAACTTAGTGTTAATACTTCGCTCTAACACGAACATGACTATACGAGTAGCTTTTCCCTCCGGAGCTGTTGCCACTTTCATGCCGACCTGCACAGCTCGCAATTAAGCGAAATTCTAGGAGGAAAAGGAGGAGATGAGAGAAAATATATCTTGGCACAAACCTTTTGCCCGTGACGGCATCCAAGACGAAAGGCTCTTTCAAACGTGTCTTCAGTAACCTGCCCAGTCGTACCATGCGACCTACTTCCAGCAGCAGTTGCTCCCGCACGACCAGATACTTGCGGAGCTGCCCTCGGCGATCCCCTACTGGCTGTGCCACAACCGGCGTTGCTGGTGGCAGCGGCGCCGACGTATCGCCTCCCAACGACGACTGCGTCGAGTCGGATTCGCTGCTGAAGGCGCTGCTGCTGTTGTGCAGTTGCGTCAAACTGCGTACCAGCAACTTCAGCTCGTGCAACTGCTGACAGTACTCTTCGACGCTGCGATGAAACACGGCAGAGACGCGCAGCCGAGTCATGTGCTCCTGACTTATGGCCTGCATTGAGTGCCAGGTGCGCTGCAGTTCTTGCGACATTTTCTGCGTAGCAGCGTCATCGATCTTGCAAGAGACTCGCAACGCTTGAGAGGCCTCCAGCAGCTGACAGCCGTAGTTGTAGATGCTCTGCAATGGATAAGATTTTATGATGAAAATTCAGTTACTCGAGTTGGGGTTTAGTTGCTTTTTGCTGTTACTACGCGCGCTTATTTCACTCTGCACTTCCTCTGGCATGGGCACTTATGAAGTGGTGGTGCTGCTGCTTTCTTTCTCTTTTCAGGGAATTCGAGGCACGTGCTGCAAATGCAAAATACGAATGTTTTACAATTGTCTTCCCAGTTGTTCAGAGCTGCTGTAATTACAGCTCCATACACGCGGATCGCAACGCAACTTGAGCTCTGCGATTTCAAACACTTTGTCTCAAGTTTTGCGCCTTTCACTGTGGCTGCAATAACCACTTCCAGCACTTACTGTCTTCTGCGGTGTTGCCACAGCTGAATCATGAAGTCATTAACTCTGTGCAATGCAGTCTTTTTGGCTCAGAAGAAATAGTTTGGCTGGCATGAAGGCTTGGCCCAGAACTATGTTAACAACAACATAACTTGAGTGGCCTTTGCTTCATGTGCAACGATAAAACTTCTTTTAATCACCGACACCGACACTTGTTCGTCACTCACCAGCATAAGAGGTTAGTCTCGAAAGTTCTCGCCTCTACAAACCAACACTGTTGGATAATCTAAAATCCGTATGCAAGCAACAAGGAGAACACAATCGATGGTGTCGTGAAAGTTATCCTCTGGCGCACAAGGGATTGGGTGGAATCTCGGGTGGAATCAAATGAAATTTGACAGAGAAATTGACGATGACAGGTGCGATCGACCTTAAAGGACATGAAGACTTTTAACAAAACACTTCCGGTGGTATATATGGAAACACGACTATGAAATTTGGTACGAAAGTGGAAAGTTATGCAACTCCATGTAGAACAGACTATAATACATCACTATGGCTCGCATAGCAGGTTCTACCAGAGTGACCATCATTGCTGATCTCATAATTGCAACCTTCTGAAATTAATGGAGATGAGTTATGGCCTAAATTAAAGAAGGCTCAAGTCCGGTTGCACCGACTATGAGATAGCATATCTTTCCTTTTATATATTTTCACCAGCATCGCTCCTTAAAGAGATTCAATCATGTTCCCCCGCCTATAGCCAACTCAAAAATATATCCCAAAGAAATTCTAAATATACGATGTCTCTCTATATATATATGCATATACGAGTATACGAGTATGTATATAAAGTTGAATACATATTTCCACACCTGCTACTCTAAAAAATAGGCTTCACAAGCACATCTCAACCAGACAAACTGAATATAGCTTTCCCATTCTTGGGGTAGAAGACCTAAAAATACCTATAACAACGTCCCTCTTTGGTCGATCTACGTCACTTCGTTAACCAAGAAGGATTTGTGTTATTTTATCACGCTGAACTACATCCTTCGCCATCCTTCTGGCTGGCCATCATTTCAGCAGCACTCGTACCGTGAACGCGAACGGAAATGCAACCGCTTTAATAACGACAAATTCAGTCAAGCTGCTAATCTATTAACGGTTGCTATAGTACCAAGAACAATAACAACAACAACACCAACAACAATTGGCGAACAAAAAACAGCAGATCGCGAATGCAGATACTACGAAGCGAGCTCACAGTTAGTTCAGCTGCAAGTGCAGACTGAAACGGTAGGTCTCCCCCATGAGAGATTTACGAGGCCGGCACGCGGTGCCCTCACTGAAAATAGCGCTGCGAGTGCAACAATGAAAACAGAAACAACAACAACAACAACAACAACAACAACAACAGCAACAGCTACAAAAACAAAACGCAATCAGAAAGAAAACTGAAACAATAACACAAAAGACTCACCTTTCCGGTTTCTTGGAACGCTTGCAATTCATCCTTCTGCACCTGTATCTCGTGAATGTTGCAGCCAACGTGCGAATGGCACTTAATCATGACGTTGTACAAATCGTCCATCCACTTGATCGCCATTCGGGCGTCCTGCTCGTATGTGTGTATGTGCGACACCTGCTCCAAGGTGAGTTTTTGCAATTCGACGCTGTCGCTGAAAATGTTGCGCCGCGCTATCGTCGTCTCCAAAATATCCCGTATATTGCATATGTCGTCGCTGTAGTCGATGTGTAGGTCACGGCCAAGCGCATCTTTAACCGGCATCGCCAGCATATCGCTGAGCTTCTCCCCATCTTTTATGATTTCACGTTCGATGTTCGCTGCAATGTCAGGAATAAAACTATTTTATTGTATGTGTGTGTATGTGTGTGTGTATGTGTGTGTATGTGTGTGTGTGTATGTGTGTGTAAGATCTATACATTCGTTAAAAGTTTCAAATTAAGGGTCCCCTCTTACTATACGATATGCATACTATGTGCTTCAAGGTCATGCCGCGAACTGTGTTGTTAACCGTTAGGAAGTGTCTTCAGTAAAATTCCTAAACAGTTTTTGTATCACAACTGGAAGGCTTCTTACAGCTTTGGAGTGGCGCCAGTTATTCATTAAACTGCTCTTGTGGGGATGTCAGTTCAGCTCTTATGGGGATGTCGATTCACCTCTAAAGTGCAGAAACCCAAACGAATGAGCACAAAATATGACACTTGACTCTTAATGGAAGCACATGTTTAAGCCCCTCGGGTTTCATGCTGTCTATTGTGGAGCTCAGCAAGAATGCAAGCTTTGGCGCTAAGGAATCATCTGATAAGATTAGACTGAAAGTGTTAATTGTGTGGAAGGATATAGCTACGAGTACAGCGAGCAGTTGGCGCTGTCCTTCGGCTGACTATCACCATCCCAAGTAAGGGAACTTTTTAGTCAGTGCTTGAACGGCGCCACACCGTGGTATCACAATGGGTCATTAGGTGTGCTCAAGTGTGCTTTTGGCAAACTAGGCGGCCACTCCTACCTACCTACTTACAGTGAGCAAGATCAGCCAAAAGTTCCGAATGATTCCTCGCAATGATTTCGTACTCATTAAGCAATCATTTCGTATAAACTACTCGTATTGCCACGCCGGGTCATTTGTTGCCCAGCACCACTGTTTGTTCCACATGGAACGTCGTTATGACGTCGGATTTGCTGTCGAAGTTCAAACTAAATGTTTCTGGAATTGCGGATATTGAGCGAACGAATGAACCACTATAGCTGAAGCCTATTTTCGAACTTTTTTTGGAATTTTCAGCATATCATTAGATAAAGGATATGCAGGCTATATTGAATACAATATACGAGACTAAACTGAAAAATGAATTGAATCATCAAATCATTGAATCATTTAAAGGCCATAAACAGCAACTCTCTGGATTACATACTTCTATAGAAATTACTATGAAAATATATAAAAAGGACTTGACTTCATTTTCACCGAAATGGGGGTGTTAAATAAAAGTAAAATAGGGACCAAAACCGAGTACTCAAGTAGAGGCACCAGATGCCTAAGGATAGAATGTTTGGTGCGGGATTAACTCATAATTCTTCGAAGAATTTTATCAGCGCATCTGTCTCCAGAGAAATAAGGAGTAGTTATTGAGTTTGTAGTAAAATGTGAACCATTAGTAGGAGAGTCCAGACCACCACAGACACTTCCTAGTGATTTCTATATAAATGAGCTTAAGGCAGATTGGTTCGACATATTTAGGTATAGGCTTGCGATACTATGCATAGTAGATATATAACGAGTATATATGTATACATAGGAATAGGCGTGGCCTTCCACCACTGCCAGTACCGCCTACGAATATCGTGGACATATCTTTATGGCACTCTTGGTCACCTTTCGCCTGTGTTTGTGTATTTAGTATATGAATGCTTTATAAATTATGCTCTGTGTGCGCCTTTGTCCGACTACGTGGGAGCTTGAATTTATACGTGCGCACCAGCAAGATTGTATTCTTGCCGAAAATTAATAAATCACAATGCTCTGACTTTTATAGTGTTAACGCGCCGTACACATTTAACAAGTTGTCACACTCTCGCAGATGCGAGAAAGAGGCGGAAAGGCTTTCCGAGCAAAGGAACCATTCCGAAGTGGTTTAGCTGCTTAATCCATCATTTGATTTATGTGATTAATTTTCTCATTTACTCAATTCCCGCCGCAACATTGCGAATTCCCCTATTACACTATGCTATCCTTGTTCAGGATTAGCTGAAGTGTGAGTTCATCACACATAGTTCTCCTGGATTCCACCCTAGCTATGATTTTTACCGATTTAAAACAAGAGTTTCCGATTCGGCGTTTGTATATTCGACCGCGATCTGCCTAAAAACTGAATTAAGATTATACCCACGGTACATGACTTTCGGTCCTCCAAGAATAGTATTGGACTTGGATACACTCACAACAGTAAAAAGTGAATCCTTTAATTTTCACTCCTCTGAATTCCAGCATTCTAATTTATCGCTAAATTATCCCGAGGCTGCTAAAACTTCTCAAGAATACCAAGCAAACCAAGCTGATATGTGGGATTTTTCTACTGATGAAACAACACTGGACTCGGTCTCTTGCGGAGCACAAAGTGCACAATAAATTACATAGCGGTAAAAGCTAGAATTTGTGGCCTATGGCTGGGCTTCAATGTGATAGTCATAAATTATGTGTATCAGTTCATTAGAATTCGAACGAATCTTAGGATGGATTATGACTGACGAGCTACCAACCTTCCTCTGTGTACGGACAGATGTGAGGTTGGAATACCAATTGCCACCTGTAAACTAATGTTGATGGATAGCGTCGTGCGTGAGACCAATAGGCCTTGGGCAGACGCAGGCACTTGCTTAACGACTGCGCTAATGTGGTCGAAACTTGACAGAAAAAAATCTGGAGACTTGCTTGGTCTGTCGAGAGAAGACATCTCTAAGGTCGTGGCTTGTATAACCGAGCATTGGCTATTCGGCAGGCATGCTCTCAGACTGGGAGTATTCTCTTATGAATACTGCAGAAGCTGTGGAGATGAAGGGCATTGGCTATTCGGCAGGCATGCTCTCAGGCTGGGAATATTCCCTCATGAATACTGCAGAAACTGTTGAGATAAAGAAGAGAAGGAGACTGTGGAACATCTCTTCTGTAGGTGCCCGGTCCTAGCCAGCAGCAGAGTGGGCTCTTAGGCAAACACGCCTTCAGCTCTCTTTCGGAAGTGCCCGGCGCGAAGATCAAACAAATCCTGCGCTTTATTAGGACTTCAAAATGGTTTGACGAGTAAAAGTAGAGGTGGGATGGTATCGCAATGGACCCATAGTGATCTGAGTGAGTTGGTCTTTAGACTGACTACCATGAAAACCTAAACCTAAGCCTAGGATGCACTATAAAATTGGGAGGAAAAGATGATGATTTCGCTAACTGCTAGTCTTGTTGTAGAATGCTAACGTTTTATCATTTTTGGAAGTCGTACACATCGCACCCTCCTTACACTACACGTGCGAGTACCGCCTGTTCTTAAAAAAAGCTATTTCAAAGTATGTAAACGAAGAGGTCCGATTCTCACTAAATTTTCTACGGCTCATATGTGTGTTCCAATAAAATGGTTGCTTCTTTCTGTTCTTTAGATACTCCGATGGGCTTTTGTGTAGTAGGCATATACAAAGCGGGGGTGTGGTGAAGTTGGAACGAAACTGCATATCAAATTTCACCCCAACAACTCTTTTCGCTCTGAACAAAAGATGAAGATAGACAGGCGGATATGGCTGAATCGATTCAGAAAGCGACACTGATCAATCTGGTGATCCATTATAAACCAAAGCCCAATATGCACCAAAATGTGTGTGTATCAGATCAGATCGGAATCGAAGTTATATGACTCACAAATTTTTCATATAAATAAGGATCTTATTTCTTGTAAAAGAGAACCCAAAACTGTTAATTTTCTTTTTATTTTACATGGAAATTGTGGCCAATAGTTCCATTCGTTTTTCGTGGTTAACTTTTCAGGATTGCGGGTTTCCTCCTTCTCATTTCTTTGGGCAAAATACAATGTGAAGAATGCCTGATAATGTTTCCCTTCAGAATCGGCTCAAAATCAATTTACAAATTTGGACTATTTCTGTAAAAGACTTTTGTTAATACAGGAAGAACGCCACCAGTAAAGAAGGACCCAAATTGAAAGCGGCCTAAGGAACCTATGATGGAGGTGTTACAAGTTGTATTTCCTTACTATAATACTCGGAATTCCCAACAAAAAATAAAGGCCATAAAGGCAGACAATTAAGAGTCGTGAATAACGGTGTGGCATTCAACGAATGTGGACCAACGAGATGCTAAAGTGAACGGGGGTTTCCCAACTGCTCCACTTTTATGTATTTTGGAGTATTGTTGTGGTTCTTATGGTACGAGTAACTTACATCGTTATTAGTTAATTACAATTTCTGAGGAAATGAATTTGGGAGGACCTTATTTAAGTCACTTTCTTTGCTTACAAGAAAAGTGTCTCAAAGTTGAAGGGCATTTCTGGAGCGCTAATTGTAGAATCGAAGCCACTGTTTCCTTTCTTTCTTCTTTACATTTCTGGGTCTGTTCTATAAATTTGATTTTGAGCGTTTCATAATATTTAGACCCTGTTTTTGGAATTAAGGGTGCATGGAATGGTTTCAGATGCGATTGTGGGTGCCACTCTGTTGTGTCCTCCAATTATCTACACAACTTCGAAGGTTCCCACACGTTCACTACTTTCAATCTTCATGAGTGTGTGAGTGTGTTTTCTTTGTTTTCTTTTTTTTTTAAATTAAAGTGCTAAAAATACCATTAAAAGGGGCAAAGAAAAAGCCACAAACTCACCCAGAGTCGACTGACTATCCTTGAGTTTTTGCAAGTTCCCAGCAGCCGCTTCGAAATCCTCCGTTTTGTTGCCCATGATGAGTGACTCGAAAACCGCAGTTGTACGATCGAAGTACTCAGTGACGAGACGGTAAAACCGCAGCGAAGTAATCAAGACGTTGCGTCTGCGCTCCAGGCGCGTCGCAAAAGAACGACACACGAACTGCATAAAATCCTTCTGCGAGATGAGGTCCTTGTAGGCGTAGCTATCTTGGCAGCCCGCAAAGGAATTGATTTTGTAGAGCAGCTCCGCGTAGAAGCCGTACGTCTCGCGGCACTCCAACTCGAACGCGTCGTGGGCGGTGCGCAGCGCCTCGCAGGCACGCACATCACAGCCGATCGCTTGCTGCCGACTGAGCAGCTGTTCGGCGGTGTTCAGTATCCAATTGGTGACAAACGCGACGCCCTCCTCCAGTGCGGTCAGCTCGCGCGCCTCCCGTATGCTCTGCAGCAGCTCCAGCCAGGCGGTGCGTATGTCAGTCTGCTTCTTTTCGATTTCGTTGAGCCGCAACTCAATCCGCGTGCGTTCGCAGTGCAGATCGGGCGGCAGCGTGTGCTTTGTGGGCACGGCACCGGCATTAGTTGAGGCAGTCGCTGCGCTTAACACTGCGGCTGAATTTGGTGCCGCTGTTGTGCGCAGCTCCGCACCACTCGTTGCTGGTTGATTTGAATGGGGTGTTGATGGTGGCGGCGACGGCGGCGGCGGCAGCGGTGCTGTTGCCAATGGCGGCGGCAGTGCATACGCTTCAGCGAGACGCGTCAAGATGCGATTACCTGCATGAAAGAGGATTCGCGAATGAAATGAAAATTTGCCGACATTAGATTTCTGGTGAAATTGGATACGCTAAATGCGATTTCTTGACTTGTGGAAGCGGCGCTATTTGTAGGCTTACAACTTTGGCCGGTAATCGCTGCGGTTTCACATACGTACGTGAGCAATGAAATGAAATTACTAGAATGAAATTGTACGCAAATTAAAAATGTTTATGTAGGGTGCACGTATAAAGACGCAAGTTGCCGCAGTAACTGACTCTAGAGCCGCCTTAAGGCAAAAACGGCCAACTTGAATAATTGGTCCACATTTGTGTGAAATGAATCTCAAACCAGCTGTGGCCGCACATGCGCATGCATACTCGCACGCTTTCATTTCCTAATGCCGGCAAACAAGCTGCAGGTGAAAGGTAATAGCAGCTCGTAGCCTGCCACGGAGCCGTGTGGACCCGACCAAATGCGTAACTACATAGTATATCAATTGATAAACGAAATGTGTGCCACCAAAAGTTCACAAAAATGTGGAAAAATCAACAAATAAAGGAAAAAAAGCCGAAAACACCAAGTACAGTGGTGCAGAAATGGAAAACAACAACACTGTAAATAAAATATCCAGAGTCTGCGACTCTGCATGAGGTTGGGTTAAGTTAACCAGGTAGCTTGCGAGTTACGCAAGTTGCACTCGGAGGCCCATTGCCACATTGTGATACCTGTTTTTGGAGAGAAACCACGCCCCCTCCCCTCCCTATGACGACTTGGCATTAGGATAGACTACAAAATATCAGAAAATGCCTTTCACCTGAAATAAATATCTGCAGGACAACTCCTAACGATAATCTGAGGCAAACCATGCCGTCTTAAATAAGAGCATTTTGTGGCGGATATGACTCTGGTGGCATAAAAGTGGCAGTTTAGTGAGGAAGTTCTTGTGGATAGAGTCGTACTTTTTTGAGGGTAAATGGAGAGTGGATACGTAATATGGACGAAACTAACATGGAGACATTTCTGGCCACTCCAGGCGGGAATAAACGTCCTTAAGCCTTGCAAAGCAAAATAATCGTTCTCCTAATCTAACAAACGACTTATATAGAAAAAATTCGATTTTATCTGGTCACCACCTTCTCTGGACATGAAGCCACTGCATTTGTTTTGGGAATGGCTCACATGAAAAGTTAATATGAATGAGCCATAGACAGGCGCCAAAATCCTAAAATGTGTCCTCTCGCTTTTCCCTCTGAAGCAGCCATTTGCGAGATACACTCATCATCCTCCACAGCAGATAAAAGTGAATCTCCAAAGACCAGAATCAATGTTTTTGGGAATTCTATTAAAAATTAGAATTGAATTTTCTACGTTCGTTTAAAAAAGATGTGAATCAAGTGACTGAGTGCTACCATGCCCCTTGTTAAATGTTACCAATATGGTGCCAAAGGAAGATACAAACATATTTAAGAAAATTTCATTGTACCGAGGACCTATAAATTTTGTTTGTCTTCGGATATTTGGTGGAAGGTTCAGATTCCGCCCACTTTTCACATAATAGAAGTGCTCGCATCTATATCCAGATTCTAAGCGTCAAAGTATAGCATTTTGCCAATTTAAATTTAAACTTCTGTGGGCGTATCTCTGACGATTTAGTATAAAATAATTGTTCGAAATGTCGCGTGCTGCCCACGACCACTTTTAACACTTTTGGGCACAGGCTGCGTGGATTTTCAACACTGTGCACTGCGGCTCGAGTCGAACTCTGAATGTGTGCCACAAGTGTGCTGGGAACAGCCCGTTTGGTAACGCTTGAATGTGTTTCATTGGAAGCCGATTTTCGCAGTCGCAAATACCAATTCTAAATGCCGCATGGTTTGCGCCGAAAACTCGTTTTGCGTGAATTCAAATAAGCCCCCAAGGAGAAATGTTAATGCCGAGGGCAAATTTCACGATATGACTATAGCCAACGTACAAACGACGCAGACCCAACTAAACACAGTGGCAACGGCAATTAGAGAACTTAATAATGCTCGCAGTTTAGAAGCTTTTAGACCCATTGGCATGTGCCCCACCCCACGAGTCTCTGCGAAAGACCACTGCGTGCCCTGTCCAGTTGTGTCCGAGCCGAACTGGAGAGTCACAACTAACACCATGACATGACGTACGACTCAAGCCTCAACGAGATGTCAGCGTTTTGTAACCCGTTCTCCAATTTATACCCATAATTTATTTAAATTAGGCTACTTTAGCATGGAATGGTAAAAGCAGATTAAGCCATAAATTTATACGGTTTTGGTTATTACGCAAGCCGAACGCTGCTGGTCAAATGCCACGCGTGAGGTCACAAAACGTGGATACCAGTATAATTATGATTCTGTTCGCCCGTTTATCTTCAGTCGTATCTGGAAGCAGCAGTATCCGTCCCTCCTCTTTCTTGATACCTTACTCCGCGTTACTAAGAGAGTGGATAGCGATCCTGCAGGATACCGCTTGCATACGAAATATTTCAATATATGTACCAATGTTTGTTTTTGAGGCTAGTGGATTCTTTTTCCGCGATCCTTGAGTTAATTCAAAGTTGTGTTTTAAACAAATTGGCAGCAGTTTTGTATGAAATTGAGAATGGAAACAAGACACGAGCCGAAGAGTTGTGCTAAATTTGAGCATCATGTCATATAAAAATGGTTTGAATGAACCACGGGAATGCGATCATTGTTAATGAACATGTGGTCGAAGGAATTTGTGCCAACTTCAGAAGGGATGCAGAGGTACTTAAGACTACAGCAGATTTTCTATACAATTTGACTGGCGGACAAAGAGTGGGGTTTAAATTACTAGCATAATTTTAAATTTGATCGCAGTTCCACAAAGCAACACTCTTGAGAGCCTTTCTTAATGACAAACTCGAAGAGGTGCTTGATCCAACCCCAGCACTGCTAGCGGACGTAGTGAGAGACCCTCCTTAATGACAAACTCGGAGAGGTGCTTGATACACTAATAGTGCTAGCGGAGATAGTAAGAGCCCTCCTTAATGACAAACTCGGAGAGGCGCTTGATCCAACCCTAGCAGTCGTTCTAGCAGTGCTGGCATAGATAGTGAGAGCCCCCCTTAATGACAAACTCGGAGAGGCGCTTGATGCAACCCTAGCAGTCGTTCTAGCAGTGCTGGCATAGATAGTGAGAGCCCCCCTTAATGACAAACTCGGAGAGGCGCTTGATTCAACCCTAGCAGTCGTTCTTGCAGTGCTGGCATAGATAGTGAGAGCCCCCCTTAATGACAAACTCGGAGAGGCGCTTGATAAACTAATACTGCTAGCGGAGATAGTAAGAGCCCTCCTTAATGACAAACTCAGAGAGGCGCTTGATTCAACCCCAGCACAGCTAGCGGACGTAGTGAGAGACCCTCCTTAATGACTAACTTGGAGAGGTGCTGAGCCAACCCTAGCACTGCTAGCGGACGTAGTGAGAGACCCTCCTTAATGACAAACTCGGAGAGGTGCTTGATACACTAATACTGCTAGCGGAGATAGTAAGAGCCCTCCTTAATGACAAACTCGGAGAGGCGCTTGATTCAACCCCAGCACTGCTAGCGGACGTAGTGAGAGCCCTTCTTAAGGAAAAACTCAAAGATAGGAAGTCCACGTAAGTTCGACTCTCAGCCTGGTGCGAATCATGCAATTTCTTGTGGAACATGCACGCCAACGAGAATAAAGTTCCTCTATGAGAGCATTGCAAATAGCACGTCTACCAAAGCCCTAGTACTGAGTTCTGAGAGATTCTGGCGCAACCTCTGCTTCCTGGCAGCCTAGTAGAGGCAAGCAGTATGAGTTGTGCTCATGATACTTGGTAGCTCTGTCAATTTGTGTGTCTTCTCTGACTTGGTGCAGACCTCTTGGATTATGTACAGCTTTATCCGCGTAATTGTTGTCAGAATCAAGACCAGTGCATTTTAGTGTCTGCAGAATCACGGGGTTGATTACTCATACCGCGCCTGATGGTTTCTTAGATAAAACTACACATAACTAGCGGTTGCTTGTCCAGGATATCTGCGTCTTACGTTAGCTCTGTGTGAGCTATTATCTCAGTTCATTCCTGAGCTGGTAACTAAAGAACTAGCAACTTATTATTTTGTGACGGTCGGTTGGAACACAAGCTGCCAATCGATTTTGAATCATATTCGTGTTTGGCATAGCTTTGCTACCGATAATTACGACTAAGCTGCAGAACAGTTGTCTAGCTTCCTTTAGGCCTCTCTGTGATTTCAATGTGGTTTTTCGGGGACCTGCAGCTGGGGGCCGTGGAGTCATGTTCATTGATCATACACACCCGTGAATAATCAATGCAGACTCAAGTAATTTCGAGTCTTTTGCCAGAGTAGAAAGTCTTACGAATAGATAAATGAAAGGGTGACGAAATTTCTGCGGCATCAATGATTTTATTGCAGTTTTCATTGAACATTAAGCAGCTGCGCGTGCGCCAACGATCGCTCGAGCGCTACTGCGAACGCTAAACACAAACGTCGCTGAAAGTGTTTGAAAGTGGCCCAAATCTGACTAAATTCAGTGTATTTGTCCAAGCTACTCGTGTGACCACAGAGTGAAAGAGAGAGAGAGAGGGAGAGAGAGAGAGATAGAGAGAGAGGCAAATGTCTGACAGCGGAAATGGCTGTTGGAAAGTCTCAGCTATTCCACTTCGCATTTGCCTAATTAAAGCCATTAATTAAAAGTTACTTATTTAGGTTAGTTTCTGTGTACGTGTACGCACCCATTTCGATGGCCCCTTCTATGCTCCGCTGCACTGTCGCATGCAGCTGGGCGCATTTCTTCAATTCCACATCCGCTTCCGTTGGCCGCATCGATGTGTTGCTCAGCAGCAGTACATGCAGATTCTCCATCGCGTCCAGTGTTTTCTCGTACGTCTGCTGGAACTCGTCGATGGACTGCAGTGTGGCCCACAAAAACCCCAACCAGTTGGCCGCACAGCGAACACGACGACGGAAACATGAAAAAGAAACACAAAGAGTAAGGAAAAAAGAATGATTAATCTGCACATTGGAAATGTCAAAAAGCGCTACTTTACCTTGCGCTGCTGCAGCCATAGATCATAATTAAATTGCAACGTGCCGCCGAGCTCCTCGGGCAAATTACTCAATTCGAAATATTTTGACAGACGCGCCTTTGACAGTACAATGGGCTGGCGTGGGAACATAGAAAAGAGACCACGCATGGCGCGCATGAAAGGCGAATTATTGGCATGAAATGTTGGTCAAAGGGGCACTGGATGCCGGTGCACGAGTGGCTTACCTCGCCCTTGGTGTGTGATTTGGTGCATGGCTCAACGTGCTTCTCCCAGAAACCCTCCGCTCTGACTAGAAATAAGTTGACTGTGATATTGCCAAACAATACGTAAATTGTGCGCGCGTGTGTTCGTGTTATGCGGGAGCTGCTCTTCTGTGCATCCACCACGACTGTGACACCCTTCTGCAGTATCGCCGCGCTGTAATTGTGTATGTGAATAATTCAGTTCATTCTGGTGCAGATAATCTGTTACTCGTAATATTTGCTATCTTAACCGAAACAGTGCGCATGCGCAGCTGGAATGTGTTCCAGGGTGCCAACATGCAAACATAAACACAGAGGAAAAATGGCCTTCTGTTATATGAGTTTGATCGTTTCAAAGAGAGAATAACACCAGCGTAGAGTTTGATCGTTTCAAAGAGGGAATAACACCAGCGTAGACTTTATTGTCAACCCAATTAGGATTCGAAAACAGGGTCCTAAAAATCCTCATTTAATGGTAAATCTCTAAAAGCTTCTAAAATCGATACTCGTAGCGGCAGACAGACAGAGACTACTTATATATATATATGCCTTCTATCAATATATATTGAGTAAACATGAATAAACATTGTTGTTGTTGAACCCGCTCCTATTACGTTCTGTCTAATTCTACAAGCCACTAGTGTTCTGGGATGACTCTTTCTCTTATACTATGAGGAATATACTGTGATAGGGAAGTGATGGGAACTTCTCGAGTACCTTGGAGAGACTCCGAGAGCGGTGAAAATAAATCAAAAGGGTTAAGATCAGTTGCTACTCAAAAGCAGCAGCGCTGAAACTAATTTAGCAGTGGAAAACTGAAAATTGTTGTACTGTTGCCAACTATTTCTCAACTGCACTGCAAAAATACTGTCATTAAAGCTAAATAATCACATAAAGGTACTCGTATATATGCCATCCAGTGGTCTGAACTATCAGCATAAGCTAGTTTCAGTAACAATTCCCTACTTATTGTATTTCCAGGAAATACTCGTCAGAAGCATTTTGGTGTGTCTTCAGTGTGAACTGGAGTTTGCCTTTACAAAAATTGCTAATAACTCTTCTTTATTACTTCCGTTCAAATCGCTATTTTTGACATTAACACGGTATGGAACGGCAGAATTATGGTTGAGAGAATACCAACGACAACAATTTATGAGTAAAGAAGTCTTGAAAAAAGGCATGATTTGTTAGGGCCACATTCCCATGTTCTGCCATGGTTGTTTTCAGCTAGTTTCCAGTCTCATTAAGCAAGTTGTGAATAGATTTGATGCGAGTATTGACTCCGGGTAAGGCAACTGCTTCTTTCATATTCCCCTATTTTCATGAAAAAGTTTCCAGATTTGCCATTCAAAGCAACTCAAGGAAGTGAAAGAGATAACATTAGAATTCTACGTTTCTACCCCATCAACTTGTATGTCATATCCATGGCATCCATGATTTACTCTCTCTTTCAACCGATTAGAAGTCAACAATTTCTGATTTAAAGTTATCTCGAGTGCTTTAAGTCGCTGTGTGCGAATGCTGATGTGGATCTATGGGAAAAGCCTACAAAGTGGTCATGAGTAAGCTAAAAGGGACCAGGTCACCGCAACCAACTGACGCCGCCCTGATGAGAACTATTGTAGATACACTCTTCCCACAGCAGACGGATAGAATGCCCAATCGTATCAAGGGTCCAATTACCGACATCCCATGTATTACCAGTAGCGATGTAATCATGCTCCTGAGGAGTATTACCCGATCTTCACTCGATTTTTATATTAGATTAGACCGGATTAGCATTCTATCATCATGACATTTCTGTAGCATCAAAGCACATTTCTGCCTTCATTTGTGTGTAAACAAACAAAAGCGTTCCATTTGCCGTGAAGTTGTCATAGAAGACTCATAATTCCATGTTGGAGGCATCTTCAGACCTTGCTTGTTTCGTGACGAACAGCAATTATTTGCTCGAAATTTCCGTGAAATCAAAAAGGAAGGAAGGAACACCGTATTGCCCCGTCAAATCTATGGAGTTATGGGTGGAGCCATTCCAATTGGCCAACAAAAATCATGCGAATCAAGTCACTAGTCTGTGCCGAGAAGGCTTCGGAAGCTAACATTGTCTTCGTCATGGCTCGAAAAGAGGTTTTCCAGAGACATGTAAGCGATGGCCAAGATTCATATATGCCTGAAGTTACCTTTAAATACTGAAGTCATAAAATAATGAATTAAATGAAAGTTGTTGAGTTTTTCTTCCAAAAGCTTGTTATACTCCCAAAAACCCTGTTTCGAGGAATCAGCATTTTAAAAATATATTTGGAATTTATAGAAAGGGTTTGTCAGTTTTGAATAAGTTTGGACAATTCCATTCTAGGAGCTGCGAGTAGTTCATGAACAAAAATGGTACTGAAAGTAGCTTCGATGTGATCACACCTCGCGTCAATTACTGCCTAAAGTGCAGTTCATGGGAAGAGGCCAAGCTTCATGGTAAATCATTCGGAAAATATCCGCACTTGCCTACAGGGTATCAAAGATAGACATACGGATCATTGGACAGACAGTGAGGGAGCGCCTAAGATGGCTCTAAGATAATGTGGCAGTGTAGTGTGTAATCTGCCACAATATGGTGACCTCACTTCAGGGCTGGCAGATCTCCTCACTATCTATGAGTATACTCACACTTCAGTGTGCGAGAGCATTCAATAATCGAATCGACCACAAGTTCTACAGAAGACTGTGGTTGGATTTCAGCAGGTAATTGTATATGTGGCAGGGGCTTAAAAATAAGTAGCGATATGTTCTCACACCCGACTTACCTGAGTGATCGCTTCAAATAAGCAATTGATAGCTCCAAACATTTTCTATTCCACAAGTGCAAATCGTTGATGATGTTGACGACCACAATAATTTTGCCCTCCCGATCGAAGCCGCCCGGTAAGTAGGCCGTGCGCGTTTGTAGTGCGTTCAAAACGTCTTCCTCCATGCTCCGGCTGACACCGTTAAGACCGCTGCGGTGACGTTGAGGCTGTTTTTCCGGTCAACGGCAGCTGCAGCAGTCGCTCAATTTGGTAGTTGTAAGTTTCACAGCCGCAACAACAACGCAACCAGAACACCAACCACACCAGAAGTAGCCGCAACTTGTTGCTCGAAATCAATGTAATTTATGCAAGCATTCTCTTGACTTTCTTGAATGTTTCCTACCAGAGTTCTGCGGCCACAACTTTTTCCACAGTTTTTCCTCTTTCCGCTGACAAACTAGAAAATATTTTCAAATTAATATATGGCAAGAAATTACAACAACACGTGCAGGCAACGGGCACAGTTATGCAGCCATCAGCAGCCAGTGTTGCATGCGTTTCTTTCCAATGGCGCGGAACACGTTTGACAAGTCCGCTCGCGCCAGCCGCCGCTTAGACAAAGTTTCCCATTTTTTCCTACAAATATTTTATTTATTTAATGTTTTCTTGTGCTTCTCTCGTGTGTGCTCCAACGAACTCCCTCCCAGTGAGCTGAACACTGTTCCACTTGTTTCTTAATAACCACAAAAATGTAAGTTCAAATATTGCATTTGACATAAATTGCTGCCCCTTCGACTGTTCGCTCGCTCGCTCGCTCGCTGCGCCGCCTTTCACGGAGCAGATAATTAAAAAGCAAATATACGGGTACGTATGCAGATACTCTTCTGCAGTGGAGACACAGGCGCACCTCATTGTGTACGATTGTTTACGATAGTTTCGAGAGTCTTTCCAGTTTTTGGACATTCAAATATCTCAAATGTCATTCTCCACGGCGTCAGATGCTGGAAACGCTGGCCGAGCGATTGAACATACTTAGAGGAACACAACAATAACGACAATAACAAGTCCAACAACAGCAATAACGGCAGTAGCACTTACCGCAGTGCAGCAGTGTTGTCCAATATCGTCATCGTTATTCGCATTCGTTACTTTCCGTCCGTGCTGACTGAAGGTGCAACCAAAATAGACGAAACGTAACGATAGCGATTGGACGAACGTCTGCGCTCGTTTCGTCGATTTTGACGTTGAACCCAAAATGTGACGCTATCAACCGCATCGATGGATGGCTTTTTACATAAATTCCGAGCTCATCTCTCACAGCGGCGATTAAATCGTAGCCAATCTCCGTCATTTTAATATTTTTTTGTGTGAAAATAACAAACGCATCAACCGAGCAGCGTTGGGACGAGTAGCAGACGTTTGCAGTTCGGTTCTTACGGAACAGAACGTCATGTCTAAATGTTTCGCTCAGTTTCGATCCAATACGTACGGCCATTTTGGTTATTAACATTGATTCACATATGCTTGAACTTGCTCGTTACGTCTCGTCTCGTCTATTTTGGTTAGCCCTTTACTCGTTACGTCTCGTCTCGTCTATTTTGGTTAGCCCTTTACTCGTTACGTCTCGTCTCGTCTATTTTGGTTAGCCCTTTACTCGTTACGTCTTGTCTCGTTTATTTTGGTTCTACCTTGACTCTTTGTTACCAAGCGATACGGTGATGCTGAGCAACATTTGGTTTTTCAATAACGCTTTGCAAGGGTCTTCCAATTCATCGCCAAGCATAATTTCACTGACTAAGGTGCATTTTGGTATTAAGAAAGGTTTCGTTACTGAGTTACAGTTCGTCCTAATTACATTTCGCACGTACATGCATTACTGGCCACGTTTCGTTACTTGGATATGTTTTGCTGAAAAGTACGACGCGAGCTGAACTGAATGGAACACTAAGAAAGTTGAAATGTTGAAGTCAACCAGGTGACATTTCGTTCCAGACTGCTCTTTCGTACACAATTAACAATTGGTCTGTTGACAACACTTGGCCGCGTTGTTACGCTTCGTCACTTAATTGCGTTACTGCCAAACGTCTCAAGTAACATTTCGACAATAAGTACCGATTCGTTAACAGCAACGCTCCATTTAATTAAGTAGTTACTTTCGTGAATGAGCGACGCTTCGTTTCTGCGTAGCAATGTCCTGCAATTCGGACACAACTGAACAGCAAGTTAGCAGTATCAACTACCTACGCGTACGTACTCACTGCAGTACTCCCCGCTTGCAATGTGTAACGCTGTAACGAGAAACGTTACAAATTCGACGTGCCTACCATGCCTATAGACGCGAGCACACAGTCGCATGAGTTTGTTTTGCCTGCAGGCATCAACCCACCTCAACTGGTCTATTTGCAACATGTACCGCAAATTGCTGCATACGCTGGTAAGTGTGAGTGTGATTTCGACCAAAGCAACAAGTCCAATTATCATGCGCGCTAAAACGTTGCCAAGTCGTCCGAGGAACGTTACGCACGTAGGACAATCACTTCTCTCATACTCTCATGCAAGTGCGGCTGAACAGTTAGGAAGAATTGTACAGAGTAAGGGGCGAGAGAAAGGAACTCAGTGAATACGCTTTTCGCCAATCACACGAAGGTGGAGAGAGAATCAGTCTGTACTACTTGTATGCAGAAAAGCAGTGGCGGAAAACAAAACCTTCCCATACTGGTCTCTTAAGAGCCAACAACTGCAGATGGAACCCACAAGCTGATGAGCCAATGCAGTGTCCGTCAAGATCAGGGACTCGGTTTCAAAGTAGTCAGTATTGGTCAATAATGAAGTTCGCTGTTAGTTCTGTGAGAAGATTTCAAGAGCAACGCCTCACACTCTAAGGCTGACAGGAATATGCTTATGTGAATTCCAGACCTTTTTTTAAAGTTCCCTCAGCTTGTGATGCAGCAAAACAACCTCAATGGAGATAATCGTAGTCTAAATTATTATTATTATTATTATTATTATTATTATTATTATTATTATTATTATTATACCTTACACCATAATTAATTATGAGTGGCAAGGTGTTGGGGGAAACTAGCTGCAAAGGAAAGCCTCTGACTCGAAGAGAAAACGATTTTATAGAAAGAAGCATTTTGGACACCAAGCCCGTGGCAGGATTTGAACCTGCGACCCTCGGGGTGTGAGTCTAGCATGCTCACCACTACATCACAGAGGGTGGCTAATCTAAATTGACGAAGGAGTTTATGTGGGAAAAATGTCACCTGACATATCCGAACCGGACACCAAAGTATGAGGGCACAAATCAACGAAATCAGCAGGCATCTGAAAAGTACTTGTGTGCATATTTGGTGCCGACAACACAGCATAACCTCAAATTTTTCCAAAATAACTGAAACATTTAAATAAGTTTACACCTGTGCGCCATTATTTCCAATAAGGAAACATTATAAAGTAACGGTTAAGTTAAATAGTCATACCACAATCACAGCTTGAAGCATGGGAATGTCTGCAATTGCCTCCTTTACGGCGGAAAGTGACCGGCGAGCATTGAACCTACCAACCTCTTCAGTTACAAAGACGGAGAGAAGTGTGACGGCAATGGTGATCTAGCAAAAGCGACAGAAACAAATGCACACTTCAAGCAACCCAGTGAGAAAAGGACTACTCCGTTGCCCAATACTCAGTCCAACAGACCATATTACGTTTATTAATGCAGCCGATAACAAGTTCGTTCAAGTTGTTCAGCACAAGTGGGATAGTTTAGAAGAAGTACGCTGAAATTATTCCATTGGATGCCTGACAAATCCACTTGCAAACGAAGCGAGAGAGGAAGATGTTTAGATAGCTGCACTGAATTCACTGAGGCATGATTCACGTTTTTCTCATTGTTGAGGAAGGGTGGAAGAATATGTCTGATAGGCAAATTGCCAGATAGGCAGAAAATTAACTTCCTTTCATACTGGAACAAAAAGGAAGACTATTTTTAATTAAAAAACCATTGTTTTCGCATATGTAAAATACTCAAAGGATATTTATTTGGGTGTCTGAACCACTTTGGAAATTAGTCAGCGGGACCACCATGGTCCCAACAAAGAGTTGACGACTTGTTTACGCAGGCAACTACAAAACTGATGTAACATGACAGTGGATACTTCACGGATATCTGTATGATCTTGGGAAGCACCCAAACTTTGACAATCCAAGCTCTTGATTGGGGTAGGTAGGTAGGTAGGAGTGGCCGCCCAGTTTGCCAAAAGCACACTTGAGCACACATAATGGCCCATTGTGATACCACGGTGTGGCGCCATTCAAGCACTGACTAAAAAGTCCCCATACTTGGGATGGTGATAGTCAGCGCAAGGACAGCGCCAAAAGCATTGGGGACTACAACTCAAAACGTGCAGCTCTATGTCTACAGTTAAGCAAAAACAATTTGAAAACTCTGACAGGTTACCTCACAGGCCACTGTCGGTTAAGAAGCCACCTCATGAAACTGGGACTCACACCAGTAATCACGTGTAGAGTCTGCACGGAGGCAGAAGAAACACCAGAGCACCTTCTAATGCAGCGCGAAGCCTTAGCTTGCAGTTGGCAGGGGTCTGGGGTATTACTGGTCTGGGGCATTACTGGCCCGAGGGCAGAGACATTAGAGCAATGAACCCCAATTCAATACTAAGCCTCCTTAGAACTGTTGGACTAATTGAAGACATTTAATAGGTACATGCAGGAGGAGTACCATAGATCACATTGGTCGAGATACATTTTCCCTCTTTTCATTCATTCATTCATTCATTCATTGGGAAGCATACCAACTATGAAGCTTAGAGGACAATAAGACAAGGTAAACTAATTATGTAAGTTTCACTACGACAATTGACGATGTTAGGTGCCATTTATCCATGTAGTCACGTTCTTATACGTTTTGAAATGCGACCTTAACAAAGCAAGCTTCCTGGGGGAACAGAGGTGGAGGGAATACCCCCAGTCTATAGAAGGAAATTAAAAGAACAGAATTGAGCGTGGAAGATGATATTGGCTCTATTGATGGCGAAGGTCCTTGTGCTAGAAAGGATTAAGTGCTCGCTGTGTGGACATACTTCATATATACATTGTGTGTATTTATATGCATATACTCGAGTACAGTGTTCTGCACCACCAATGGAATACATCCAGTGGTGGGGTTCAAAAAACTTAACAATCGGTTGGGTACACCCTTAAGCTTACAGTGACCAGTCAAAAGTCCGGTCAGTATTCTTAAGCTGTTTTTGGGCAAGTCAATGCAAAATTTGAATCTTTTGCAGTTGTAGTTGCCCAAAAGTAGTTTTGATTGTCTTAGCCCAATATGACTTGCAAAAAGTTCCTGCCTTTTTTGCCTTTCTTGTTCCCTAAGTACTTCTTGTCATACTCCTCTGCCTATGCCACAGTAAGGTTCTGAGCCTATCATTGCCATGGAGGCCCCTTTTCAAAATAGATGGAAACAAACCAGTCCTTCAAATGTAACTTAATAATGATGCCAAATTACAAATTATTCTCCCATGAAAGCCACTTGACAGAAAGTTTGTTCTATGTGGGATGAGCTACTCCAAATACTCGTATTTGATGAAATCCACTGTATCCATGGAATTCTGAATATTACGTGTTTTTTTGCCTAAAGAAATCCTAAAGCTAAGAGGGATGATCCTTAAACGTAGGTTCTTGAAAGATGTTGAAGGAAACATCAGCGGAACGCAGGGAAAAAAGCATGAATTGCATTGTAATTGTAAAGGGTTTTCCAATAAGAGGTGTTATTTTGGTATTCAAAGAAAAATGCCATTTTTTGAGATAAATGATCGGATGTTTATTTCATAATAAAGAGGAAGGTATGCCGTTAATAATGAAAAACAACATCAGCCAAATGGCCACCACGACCACGCTTACAGGACCATATCCTTTTCATGAAATTTCCCATAACCAAATCGCAAAGTGGCTGCCCTATGTCCTCGATAGCCTCACGAATTCTATCTTTGAGGTCTTGAATCGACGCTGGGCTGTTGGCTCCAGTCGTCGCAAGTCGCAAGGTGTTAAATCACAAGATCTCGGTGGCCAATTGTGATCACCTCTTCGAGAGATAACACGGTCCGGAAACTTTTCCCGTAAAAGAGCAATGGTTTCGTTGCTTGTGTGGCACGTAGCGCCGTCTTGTTGAAAGTAAACGTTGTCCAGATCAATACCATCCAACTCCGACCACAAAAAATCATTAATCATCTCTCGATAGCGCAATCCATTCACCGTAACTGTTGATCCAACCTCATTTTCGAAAAAGTAAGGTCCAATGACCCCGCCGGACCATAAACCGCACCAAACAGTCACACGTTCAGGATGGAGAGGCTTAATAACTCTTGGGTTTTCCGAGCCCCAGATGCGACAATTTTGCTTGTTGACGTAGCCACCGAGGTGGAAATGGGCCTGATTTTCGATGGAATTCCGGATCATTTTCATGCATTTCAAGGACCCAATCAGCAAAGACACGACGTTGATGATCGGCCGGCTTGAGTTCTTGTGTTAACTGAACTTTATAAGCCTTAAGACCCAAGTCTTTATGCAAAATACGGTGTAATGACGTTTGTGGAATGCCCAATTCCAAAGAACGACGAGGAATGGACAAACCTGGGTTTTCTTCAACACTTTGGGCTACAGCAGCAATATTCTCAGTTGTTCTTGAGCGACGTGCACGGGTTTTATTCTTCACATCACTAACTTGTCCCAACAGCTCCAATTTTTCCACCAATTTCTGTATTGCGGTCCGAGAAGGTGCTTCACGACGACCCAAAAATAGTTTAGTTTTGCGAACTGTGACTGCAAGATTTTCACCATTTTTGTAGTGAACTTTAATAATTTCAATGCATTGTTCAAGCGTGTATCGTTCCATTTTTAGTAATGGCGTAGTTTCTACTTTTCAAATGTCAAAGAATAAAAGCTTAAAAAGTGACAGCTACCGAAATACCGGGTGATTCAAAATAACACCTCTTGTTGGAAAGCCCTTTACAAGAATAATAAATGTCTTAATTATTCCGTGTTTCTATTCCAAAATCATCATCAAAGATTAAGAACTATTTCCGGCCTCAGCTATCCATAAAACGGTTGTGGTGGAATTTGCTCTATAATTACGACGAATGAAGTCGTTCCTTCTCGTTGACTGGCGAAATATGTGCAGAAATTGTAATACTCTGGTTTCATGAACAACCAGTTCACCGAACTATCAAACATTTGGGAAGTGCTGCAACAAAACCGGAGGAAGCAGCGGAATCCCACCACTGCTTTATCCATCGCTATGGTGCGCATGCGTTAAAGTAGCATAAAAATTGTGATAGTTGTCAAATGACCATAAAAGTCGCCTAGTATTTCCCTGCATCAACCTCCAAACACAGACCACCCCCCTCCCTCCGTCCACTGACCACTTAATGGAGGACGGGATTCTTAGCGGTTTCAGTTGGCAAAGTGTGCACGGGCGCGAGCTCCTCAACAGCTCCGTATTGGATTACAATTACTCTGTATAAAATGCTTTCAACGTGAAGGTTTGTCATCTGCTGGCGATGGTGCTGTGGCTGCTGCTTTTGCAGTTCCGTTGTGGCCGTTGTTGCTGTTGTGCGAGCTGATGGACAACATTCCTGCCAGCTACTGGAGTGGAAATGGCAAGAATTGCGCTCTAAGCGGTTTGCGTGGCTCGTTTATTTCTGCGCAGTTCATTTGGTGGGCAAAGTTTTTCTGTGTTCTATCCTCGACTGAAAAATTTCTGATTCGCTGAGCGGCCGACGACGGCTGACGGGAGACGGGCCAGCAATTCGCAAATAGCACGCAACACGATTTCGAAGTATTCCACGAGTTTTTCAATTTTCAGACATCTCAAAAATTTGCTCTGAGCAGCTGCGCGACTCAATATGAAAACAAAAATATTGACACCGGTTTGCCCAAAGGTGCAGCCGCTGCGCCTGGCGTGAGTGGGTCATGCGTTCACTAACGAAAGGCATGAGGCGAAAACAGTTTAGGCACCGCACCTGTGTAGCACAAGAATTTGGAGCAGCACACAACCGCCGGGACAGTACAGAACTGAGTGAACGCAACATGGAATGGCTGTGTGCTTCAAACTTGGAATTGGTGTGCCGTTTACCAAGTCATGAGAATCGAACCAGCTGACCCGTGGCGTATTGCTCTCATTCACAAGAGTTGAAGACGGACATCGACACTATAACTAGAACCTCTATAAAATTCGCTCCCTTGCTTGCACACCTACTGAATACCTTAACTATTCGCAATTGTCACGCACAATGTCTGAACTAAACCGAAGGGATTCTTCTAATTAGTGTCATTATAGATGGCTCGGACACTTCGCCACAGACAAGGCAATGCAATTATTAGTCAATTAACACTATTTGCTTACTTTGTCTCGGATGTGGGGAAAATGCATATGGCAAACTTAAGTCTAATAGGGAGTAGGAGAGGCAATACAGCGTAGCGCAACCTATCAGCTATTGACCCAGAATAGGGTGTATTAAAACCCTCTATGTTGCTTGATGAACACCAATCGTAGAACAATCTCTGAGTTGAAAGGTGACAAGAAACTGAAAGGTACCATAACTACAATAGTCAAGTGAAAATGGGTCATCGAATTCACAGCATTGCTTTGTTCCAACTATACGAGAAATTCTTGAAGATAATTGGTTGGACCACGGATCCAAACAAATACTCGTATCTTCGTGGAGTCCACAATCTGTTCATAACTGTTTTCTTCACCATTCTGTATCCGATGCATTTAATCATCGGAATTCTCCAAAGCGAATCTGAACTGGAGGTGTACACAAATCTCTCCATGAATTTGTCAGTTTTACATGAACTTTAAAATTGTTCACATATCGCTTCAAGCTGCGACAGATGCAGAAAGTGATCGATTTGTTCGACCAGTTGGATGGCAGGGTCCAACATCCTGAGGAGGATGCATACTTTGGGCACGTTCTGCGACACAAAGCGTACTTCATTTTCAAATTTTTCGTGTCCATTTATTGTGCTGTGTGCCTGTTCACATTTGTTGCTGCTGTAATGGGAGCCGAAAGGACATTGATGATTCCAGCATGGTTCCCCTTCGATTACAAGGCATCGACTTTTAAGTACTTCTGTGCTCTGTGCTACCAATCTTCAGGCTTGGGAATACAGGCTGTGCAAAATTGGATAAACGACATTGACCCGCCATTAACTTTGTGCATGTTGGCAGGACACATTCACATGTTGAAAATTCGGATTACAAAAATTGGCTCTGATACGAGGGTCAGTCCAGAAGAAAATTATGCAGAGCTCACCGCTTGCGTTGAGGATTATGAGCGAATAATGAGGTTTGATAAGTTTGTCCTCCATTTCAGAATGATAATGATTTCACAATTCACAGGATTTATGGTATCATTCGGGACATCTTTTCGTGGAGTATATTCCTGCAATTCATCACCAATGCCATTACTCTCTGCATCTCCTGCGTTAATGTTCTGTTTTTTGCCAACAACCTCTTCCATTACATTTCTTATACTTTTATTCTGCTGTCCATCGGCTTGCAATTGTTTCCATGTTGCCACTATGGAAGCGTCTTAGAGTTCCAATTCAACGATATGCAGCAGGCAATCTATTCTTGCAATTGGATAGATCAGAATCGCGCATTTCGATCAAATATCATTATATTTACGGAAATATCGCTGAAGGTGGACACGCCCTATGCAGGAGGAATGATTGCGATCAATTTGGACTCTTATATAGCTTCCTGTAAACTGGCTTATTCATGCTTCACCCTCATTTTGAGTATGAAGTGAACATTTTCCCAATATAAAAACATGTTCTGGAAGTCTCAAGAGATTGTTCAATATAATTCCATGCACCTCTTACAAAACACACTTATCTGATACTTTAGTCGAAACAATCCGTCACAAAATAAAAGGATAAAAATATTGCATTAAGTAGGTCCGAACTGTGTATCTTAAAGTATTTGCATACACGTCTTACGTCTTGATGTTGACATCCCGGCTGTGAGCTGGAACTCACTTTCCCTTTTTCAGATCCGAGTCAACAGCCGAACCAAGGTAACGAAAATACTTCTAGTGGAACGCGCTATAGACTTGAAACATTGTATATTATATATCCTAAATCCTAGAACTCCCACAAAATATTTACATATAAATATTCTTATAATGGCCTTCAGTCATCCCTGCAATGCACCACAATTTCCTTAATACTCGTAAGGAGCACACAAGAGTTCTTCTAAAAAAACCTAAATCCGAACGGAAGTGTGAAGATCACTACTGAGAGTATACAGCCAACCAAGCAAGGTCGAGGTAGGTAGAGCACTAAGTAAAGAGGAGCCGCCAGAAACAGCTGGGTAAGGCTTTTCAAACAAGAGCTAAATAAGAGAAAGCGAAAGCTTACCTGAAATTATCCAAGGATAAATTTCAACACGCTTCCAGAAGCGGCTGTTAAGAAACGTTTCCAGAAAGAAGCCTCTAAGAAAGCTGCTCAAAAATAATCGCATGCAAGCAAGGATGCTGTAAAAGGATCAAAAATAACAGCTTAACAAGGCAATTCCCAACTAATAATAATGCCAAATTCGGAAGTACATTCAAGACTCAAAAGCTCAATAATCAGACAAACGCTGTTCTGAAGGCGTGATTAAAAGCCGTGACTAATAACAACATTGTAATATTTATCCAATAAAGAAAGCTGAAGGCGGGTTTGATCGGCGTTTTTCAGATAACCACTGTTCTTGTATCTTTCTAGGCACGTTTTTCATACTGATGAATTCTATGTGTAGATGGGAGTGGCGCCAGAAATGTTACGCCCACTATGGTTACCAAGATCGAAATTTGCCATTATATCAAATTTCGAATAAGAATCTTCTATAAATCTTGAGTTATGCATAATGTTCACCCGCCTATTATATGTTGTCTTTTTGATACTGATACTGTAATCCATCTTGTATAGTTTCATAGATGAGTTCCAGAAGTGAATATTTGTGAATTGTGGGTGAGGCAGTGGAAGTGTGTTGCCCGTTTTCTGTGGGTAGACTAGTGTAGAGCTAATGTACATTAGTACTAGATTTTATTGATATATCATCATTAGGGGTAAAGCAAAGATCATTTTCAGTGAGGTCCCCAGAATTTTGAATAGGTCGTCATTTATAAACATATATATATAGAGGGCATGGGGCTGAAAATAACCCACCCATTTTTTTATTCGAGTTTTACAGCAGTCAATGAAATTACACCAGCAACATTCACCAAAGAAACACAAGACTCGTGCAAACAAACTCGTCCCGCGAAACAACTCAGCTCCAGAGAGATTCAAATAGGAAGTCAGAAGCAATTTCAACAAAAGTAAATAATGAGAACACATAAAAAAAGCCCTAAATACAACAATAAGCTCGGTCAGATAATGTAAGAGACAGACCTCTAAAACTTTCTGAGATGCCTTGAACACAGCTAAGAAGCAAACTGCCCATCTACGAAGAACCCACTTGCCAAGCTGTAGTTATTGAGAGACGTATTTCAATAGGAATAGTGAGCACGGAACTCATTCAAACCCTACAAATCGCGAGGATCGAATGACATATACACAATTATATTAAACAACCAAAGCACATCATTTAAGGGGCAAACTGGTGTATATGTTTAGATATAGTTTAAAGGTGTCCTATATACAAACAAATCAATGGCGGTACTAAGGGTAGCACCAAGATCTCAAGCGTACCTTAATCATACAGATCAGTAAGGTCGTCATTCTTCTAGAAAACGATTGAGAAGCTTTTTTTTGAACCGACTTACTACAGAGTAAAGCCCTTCCTAGCCCCTCCTATAATTGGCTTATCATAGAGGAGAGTCAAGAAAGATCTTCGTTGATAAACGTGCAACTAACAGAGAAAAAGCTATAGAGCCATTAAAGTACCCTTATGTGACTTCATGGAAATATTTAGAAATGGATTTTTGATAAAGCAAGCTATCAATGAATAGTCACTATATAAAATATATAGATAAACTGCAAGCTTACTTACTGGAAAATACTCATAATATCAATTCTAGACAAGGCCACAATACCAGAATATATTATTGCGATTAGAGAATGCCTACAAGGAGACATTCTTTCTCCATTCCTCTGGCTAATCCTGTTACGTAGGCTTCATATATTACTATTCCATAATGCCACCGATCATCTCTACGAGCTCATCGCAGTAATTATAAGTGCAAAGCAGGACGGAACAATCGGCCGAACAAATAGCAAAACAAGGTACTTAAATCAACAAATTCTAAGAGGAATACCTTCCTATCCATAAAAAAGTGACAAATTAGCAAATGAGCAAAAATATCAAGCAGAGCAATAAATAATTGCGCTTAACTAGAAAATAATCTTTCAACTTGGTGCAGAAAGGGTATGCGAACAGGGTTTGAAAACTCTTTTCAACCCCATGTTGTAAATTCACGTGGCCCCAATGGATGTCTATGAGAATATTTCCCAAATTAGTCAATTAACATAATTTCGATGGAGGAAAAACAGCTGCAAACTGAAATCAAAGTAACAGTCGGAAAAACGAGAAACAGATCCAATCAAGTACGTACCCCTCCACCCTCGTACCCATCCCTCACCCACCTCACCAACCTCACCCACCGCACCCAGTGTAGAGTTCATTAAAGCTTCTCAAATGAATCGCTACTTAGTCGAAGCATATCCATTCAGTGTGAGGTGACCATCAACTTACAAAGGAGCGTCCACTAAGACATCAAGCGAAGATGATTCTCGATGTTGACAGTGTTGCTGTGTTCGAGCGATATGGAATTTTCTTGAAGATGTTTGGTTTGACAACGAAGCCGAACAAATACCTCTGCGGAGCTTATAACATAACAATATGCGTGTTGTTCACTTTTCTATATCCTGTGCATTTGCTGGTCGGACTTCTGGAGAGTGAAAACGAAGTGGAGATATTTAACAACCTCACCCTGAATATATCTGTAGTTTTGTGTACATCCAAGCTCGTTGTTTACCTATTCAAATTGCGTCAACTCCACACAGTCACCGAATTATTCGGTAAAATCGATGGACGAGTTCATCACACCGAAGAGCGAGCTAACTTTCGAAACGTTCTATTACGCCAATCACATTTCATCATCAACTTATTCCTGGTGATATACACTAGTGTGGTGCTGTTGACATTGATGACTGCGGTAATGGGTGGGAATCGAGACTTGGTGTACCACGCCTGGTTCCCTTTTGATTATCGTGCGTCAGGGCTCAATTTCGCTGTTGCTGTAGGATACCAAGTTATAGGATTGGGCGTAGAGGCCATACAAAATTGGATAAACGACATTTACCCACCACTGAGCATGTGCATGTTAGCAGGACACATTCATTTGTTGGCAATTCGAATCTCAAAAATTGGGATCAACAAGGATTTCACTCCGGAACAGAATTATGAGGAGCTGACCGCTTGCATTGATGACTACTACCATTTAATGAGGTAGAGTCTTGTTTCTCAGATGTTGTTCCCAGATTCCTTGACTAATGTCAATATTTTGCAGAATTTACGATATTATCCAAGACATCATTTCCTGGGTTATATTCACTCAATTCGTCGCCAACGGTGTCAATATCTGCATTGCCGGCATTAACCTCCTCTTTTTGGCGGACAACTTTTTCGATTACGTGGGTTATGCTATGATTTTCATCGCAATCGCTGTGGAGTTCTATCCAACTTGCTACTACGGAAGTTTACTGGAGCTAGAACTGCAAGGCATAAAGCACGCCATCTATTCTTGCAACTGGATTGACCAGTCGCCCGCCTTCCGAACGAATATCATAATTTTCACTGAAATCTCGATGAAGGTGAGGCCGCCTTATGCAGGAGGCATGGTTCCGACTGATTTGACCTCTTACATCGCCTCTTGCAAAATGGCTTATTCGTGCTTCACCCTGCTTTTAAGCATGAAGTAGGCAAAATCACGGTACGACTGCTAATACATTCTAAGAAGACTATTTTCATATCGTTCACAAAGAGACCATTTAAAATAACAACAAACGAAGCTGTGAACAAAAACTATAGAATAAACATTAATGGAGGAATTCTGATATATGGATACGAGTATTTCGTCTAGTTGGAAAACAAGCTTGCCTGAGAACCTAAACTTAATTCGGTAATCAAAAAGAATATCTATAGATGTATATCCTAAACAAATATTGCGGAATCCAAGAGTCTCCCACATGAGTCTTGCCTCGAAATCGAAGGAGCGATCGTCCACCATATTTAATTTGTACCGCCTCTATAAAAATACCTCTGCCTACTCAAATTTCATCATTTCCGCATATCCTTACTTAGTCACACATCACCCCACTAACTTGTTAACATGAGCCTATCGTCGGAGTAGCGCGCAATTCCACATCTTAATGGATAAATAATATTAGAGGTCGGTTCGAACATATTTTTTAATTGCTATGTCAAGGCAAGAGTTCGCTCAATTAGTCAATTGCAACGATTCAGCTAATCGTCTTTTCTGTTGGATGGAAGAAAACACAACTGCAAAATTCAGTACAATTAGGGGAAGAGGCAAATACATGCGTAGTTCAGTGCGGAGTGTAAGCGGAAGAAGCAAGCGAGTGTAAGGCCAATTTAAACCCAAGAACTTTACTGCTGAAGGATAATTGGAGATTAGCCACTGAGTGGGAACGTGGCAATAAACTGTGGACGATCAACAAATTTAGACTCCCGCAAAGATGATGCATCGAGTTAATAGCATTGCCATTTTAAGGCACTACGAAATCTTAATGAAGATCCTTGGTTGGAACACGGAACCGGGCAAATACTCGTATCTTCGCGGCGTCCACAATATTTTCATAACTGTTTTCGTCACCATTCTGTATCCTGTGCATTTAATCATCGGAATTCTCCAAAGCGAATCTGAAATGGAAATGTTTTCAAATCTCTCCGTGAATTTGTCGGTTTTTACATGCACTATAAAATTGTTCACATATCGCTTCAAGCTGCGACAGATGCAGAAAGTGATCAATTTGTTCGAGCAATTGGATGGCAGGGTCCAACATCCCGAGGAGGATGCATACTTTCGGCACGTTCTGCGACACAAAGCGTACTTCATTTTCAAATTTTTCGTGTCCATTTATTGTGCTGTGTGCCTGTTCACATTTGTTGCTGCTGTAATGGGAGCCGAAAGGACATTAATTATTCCTGCATGGTTACCCTTCGATTACAAGGCATCTACTTTTAAGTACTTCTGTGCTACCAATCTGTTGGTTTGCTTTTGCAGAGTAACCAAAATTGGATAAACGACATTTATCCGCCATTAACTATGTGCATGTTGGCAGGACACATTCACATGTTAACGATTCGGATTACAAAAATTGGCTCTGATACGAGGGTCAGTGCAAAAGAAAATTATGAAGAGCTCACCGCCTGCATTGAGGATTATGAGCGAATAATGAGGTTTGATAAGTTTGTCCTCCATTTCAGAATGATAATGATTTGACAATTCACAGGATTTATGGTATCATTCGGGACATCTTTTCGTGCAGTATATTCCTGCAATTCATCACCAATGCCATTACTCTCTGCATCTCCTGCGTTAATGTTCTGTTTTTTCCCAACAACCTCTTCCATTACATTTCTTATACTTTTATTCTGCTGTCCATCGGCTTGCAATTGTTTCCATGTTGCCACTATGGAAGCGTATTAGAGTTCCAATTCAACGATATGCAGCAGGCAATCTATTCTTGCAATTGGATAGATCAGAATCGCGCATTTCGATCAAATATCATTATATTTACGGAAATATCGCTAAAGGTGGACACGCCCTATGCAGGAGGAATGATTGCGATCAATTTGGACTCTTATATAGCTTCCTGTAAACTGGCTTATTCGTGCTTCACCCTCATTTTGAGCATGAAGTGAACTTTTTAGAGGAGTAAAATGTTCATATCATACTTTTGCTTAAGATTGCCTGAATTGGACAGTTTCGCTGTAGGCAGAAAATCCATTCTCAAAATAATGTTCATTTTTACACAATAATAAAGGCTTTGAATAAAATTCGAATACACGGTTACTGTGATTAGCTTACCCACCAGCCGCGATTGTTTGTGCTAATCGAACGGCACTGACAATGGCTGGATGATATATATATAGATCTGAATAGCGTTTTCTACAACTTAAATCAGTTATTTAAATTTGAATTGGACAACGAACTCTAATTACTACACAGTACACTCTCTATTTTCCTGCTTAGTGCAGCTGTAGCAATAGGCATATAAAATGGGAGCGTTTCTTTTAGACTTGGTACATATCTAGAAAATCGATTGCAGAAAGGTCTCTCAGTACCTGCGCTATGTCCACTGTATGTCTAAGACTTTTTACGGACCACCGCCCGCCACTGATTTGAATAACGCCTGCCAATCAGGTAGAAGATTCTGAGATCATTCTCTCATTGTCTGCGGGTTAAAGGATGCGAAATCTACATCTGTGGCTACATTTCTCCAATTATTTTGAAGTATTTTGATAAAACTTTGCACAAACAACGCCTTTTCGATCAGACTGAAACATACTCCTTTATAATTATGAGCCAAAAATACCCTCAATCTGCTATTTCTTGTGCTATCCAAGATCCAATATCGTAATCGTTTAATTTTTTGACCGACCTCGATTTGTTTAAGCAGAAGTTTCTAGTGCCAAAAATTAGGGGAAGCAACTTTCAGTTCTGGTGACTATGTCATAGAAATCAATTTGCCCTGAAATTGCAGAAAATATCATCTTCAATGCAAGAGTCCTTAACCAACTCTCCAACCTCCCAAGTAATAAATGGCTAATTACGCTTAAGTAGAAAATAATCTTTCAACTTGGTGAAGAAAGGGTATGCGAACAGGGTTTGAAAACTCTTTTCAACCACATGTTGTAAATTCACGTGGCCCCAATGGGTGTCTATGAGAATATTTCCCTAATTAGTCAATTAACATAATTTCGACATGTTCTGCACGATGGAGGAAAAACAGCTGCAACACTGAAATCAAAGTAACAGTCGGAAAAACGAGAAACGTATCCAATCAAGTACGAACCCCATCCCTCACCCACCTCACCCACCTCACCCACCTCACCCACCTCACCCACCGCACCCACCGCACCCACCTCACCCACCTCACCCAGTGTAGAGTTCATGAAAGCCTCTAAAATGAATTGCTAGTTAGTCGAAGCATATCCATTCAGTGTGAGGTGACCATCAACTTACAAGGGAGCGTCCACTAAGACATCAAGCGAAGATGATTCTCGATGTTGACAGTGTTGCTGTGTTCGAGCGATATGGAATTTTCTTGAAGATGTTTGGTTTGACAACGAAGCCGAACAAATACCTCTGCGGAGCTTATAACATAACAATATGCGTGTTGTTCACTTTTCTATATCCTGTGCATTTGCTGGTCGGACTTCTGGAGAGTGAAAACGAAGTGGAGATATTTAACAACCTCACCCTGAACATAGCTGTAGTTTTGTGTACATCCAAGCTCACTATTTATCTATTTAAATTGCGTAAACTCCACACAGTCACCGAACTATTCGGTGAAATGGATGGACGAGTTCATCACTCCGAAGAGCGAGCTTACTTTCGAAACGTTCTATTACGCCAATCACATTTCATCATCAACTTATTCCTGGTGATATACACTAGTGTGGTGCTGTTGACATTGATGACTGCGGTAATGGGTGGGAATCGAGACTTGGTGTACCACGCCTGGTTCCCTTTTGATTATCGTGCGTCAGGGCTCAATTTCGCTGTTGCTGTAGGATACCAAGTTATAGGATTGGGCGTAGAGGCCATACAAAATTGGATAAACGACATTTACCCACCACTGAGCATGTGCATGTTAGCAGGACACATTCATTTGTTGGCAATTCGAATCTCGAAAATTGGCACCAACAAAGATTTCACTCCGGAACAGAATTATGAGGAGCTGACCGCTTGCATTGATGACTACTACCATTTAATGAGGTAGAGTCTTGTTTCTCAGATGTTGTTCCCAGATTCCTTGACTAATGTCAATATTTTGCAGAATTTACGATATTATCCAAGACATCATTTCCTGGGTTATATTCACTCAATTCGTCGCCAACGGTGTCAATATCTGCATTGCCGGCATTAACCTCCTCTTTTTGGCGGACAACTTTTTCGATTACGTGGGTTATGCTATGATTTTCATCGGAATCGCGGTGGAGTTCTATCCAACTTGCTACTACGGAAGTTTACTGGAGCTAGAACTGCAAGGCATAACTCACGCCATCTATTCTTGCAACTGGATTGACCAGTCGCCCGCCTTCCGAACGAATATCATAATTTTCACTGAAATCTCGATGAAGGTGAGGCCGCCTTATGCAGGAGGCATGGTTCCGATTCATTTGAACTCTTACATCGCCTCTTGCAAAATGGCTTATTCGTGCTTCACCCTGCTTTTAAGCATGAAGTAAGCAAAATCACGTGTAATGAGTTCGTCGGGATCGGTTGGGGATCGGATTGTGATAATCGAGTATAAGTAAATGAGTGACTTCGGAATATTAGAATATGTGAAATGTGAAGTGATTATTTGGAATTAAGTAGCTTAAAGATGACACTGGATGATATATTAAAAGAAGATTTCATTCATACTCACAAAATGATTTCTACTATGAATAGTTTTTAACAACAGTCCTTGATGTGGAATGACTCAAACAGCTGCTAGATATTCTTGACAAAACTGCATACAAGGGTTCACCTAAATATCTCTGTTATATCTGCCCTTGATGAGTCTAAAAATCTTGAACTAAAGGTGGCTTATTATCGCACCTAATTGAATTATCACGAGCAGAATAGGTATAGCAAGAATTACCCACCCCGAGGAAGGCGTTGCAGTCAACGAGAATTTTGTAGCTACACACCTTGAAAAGAACACTGTCAACCGTGTACATTGTGGGGAAGAGTAAAGGTAGTATTCATTCCCAAGGCAGGGAAAATCGGTCTTGAGTCAGCCAAGGGCTTTAGGCCGATTAGTCTTACTTCGTTTGTACTGAAGACGGTGGAAAGGGTGATTGGATTACATGTCAGATCGGTAGTGGAACATTTGAATATCACAAAATGCCAGCGTGCTGATGAGGAGGGTAGATCCACGGAAAGGGCCCTGCATGAGGTCATTCGCTTCGCTGAGATATCAATACATTTTAAGCAATATTCGTTGCGGGCCTTTCTAGACATTGAGGGGACTTTCAACAACGTAAGCACTGAAGCTATCCTAGCTTCTCTCAACAGGGTCGGTTTAGAAGAGGATCTCAAGGATTGGATAGTAGAAATGCTAAAATCTAGGCTAATCCACGCAGAACTAGGCAACATAACTCTGGTAAGGACTCCACTGGGATGAGTGATTTCATCACTACTGTGGCTACCGGTCATGGATAACTTTCTCAATATATCAGAGAAAACGGGGGTGAAGGTAGTAGCATACGCGGACGACATCGTGATAATTGTATTAGGAATGTTCCCAAGCACGATAAGCGAGATTATGCAAGTTTCTTTGGAGAAACTCTCCACATGGGCTGTAGGGTGTGGTCTTAGGGTACATCAGGGTAAGACGGAAGTTATGCTTTTTACCACTAAAACCAAGGCCCCAATCTTCAACCTCCCTGTACTTGACAGGCAACAACTGACACTGACAATGAAGGCAAATACTTGGGGATATTACTGGATCCAAAGTTGAATTGGAAGCCAAATATCGAGTTGCGGGTCAGGAAAGCCTGGGCGGCCTTGTACTCTTGCAGCAGATTATTTGGCAAGAGATGGGGTTTCGCCCGTGCATTACTCACTGGCTGTACACGGCAATAGTACGACCAATTTTAACTAACTGTGCAATAGTCTGGTGGACGATTCCCTGGGGGTACCAGTGCCGGTCCCCCTGGGAGTCGTGATGAGGGACGCGTACCTGCAATGTCTTCAGCTGGCAGATAGGAGGTTGAGGTTACTAACATCCTGTAAAAACTCACGCGCGACGTGGCCCTCATACATTGCAGGCAGAACTCGCAAGCTAACTAACAGGGATCGAACACAAACGACAAGTCTCACGGCAGTTTACACTGGGCACTGCTGTGTGGGTATTCATGCAGAGAGACTGCGTATCCCTTTTAACAACCACTGCAGAAGCTGTGGGGACTTAACCCAGAAAGAAAGACTCTTCCATTATCTTTGCGAATGCCCGGATTTGGCAAGGATAAGCTATAGGTTTCTATGAGAGTTCTTTCTTGACAATCTATCTGACTGCTCGGAGGTTAGTCAGAAGCAATTACTATGTTACCTAAACTCTACGGGGTGGGCTTAGTATCTACAATAACTCCGATACTCGGTGAGGTATCAAAACGGCGCTACAGCGCTAACTGTGATACACATCTAGCAGATGCATATGAACCACCAAAACAAACCGGTGTACTTGGAAGAAACAAGCGAGCATACGTTTATTCTTCAGTATACTAGTAAGACCTATTTTAGCCTCTGGAGTGCATCAAGGACAGCATCTTCGTAAAACAATACAAAATTTTGCACCACTTGAGTGGTAATATCTCAGAATCAGGTCTAAATTGTTGGAGATGCATTTTTCCTTATATCCTGGTAAATGACCAGTGATTTCCAAGGCACGTCTTCAGCCGTTACTTTATTTATATAAAAATAGCTGCTTAGGACCTTACTTCGGTAGTAGAAGCATTAAGGTGTACTTATGCAAGCAGGGGAACACTGTCTAATTCAAAAAAAAGCATGTATTAGCCCTAGAAGTCACCCACCGTGACTCATTGAATCAGAGCAGAAAAAGGATAATAGTCTGTGACGGTATTTTAAGCAACTTCGTGCACACCCTCCCTGATACCCCCAAAGATTCGTTAACTTCTCTTTGAAATCAAAGCTCATGAAAAATATTCCAACACAGAAGATACAGGCCCATTGTGGCACCGAAACCACCACCCTCGAGTACAGTTTTCCAAAAGGAAATTCCATTTATTGTCTGATGTTCAACGGACAAAAGGACCCATTTGCAAAGCTACCTCCATTTTGAATTGCTTTTGCAAATCCTTTTAAGGTGAAGGTAAAACCCCTCATCCCACCAATCCACCAAGAGCATTCATAAACGTAATGTACACCGATGCACGCATTAGTTTCAAATTACTAAATGGACAGGGAAGAGTGGCGGGCAACTTCAATGTAACCCCACAGCTATGAATGTCGTAAACGTCCATCCTTGGCTATTTGGCAAATTACTTATTTCCATGAAGTACGAGAACCAGTCGATTCCTTAGCGGCGCATAGAGAGAGCTGGGAACAGGGAGTGCAATAATTTTGGTTTTTAATTACATGCTCGAAGTCTGCGAAGGCGAATGCACGTGGAACTAATTATATGTCTCCTAATTAGTCAATAATGACTTGGCGATTTTCTGTGGGATTGGCGGAAACACAGCTGCAAGGACTCAAGTGAAACCGAACCAACGGGGAAGTGCTCGAACCCCAAACTGGCATATACTGTCCCAGTCTATTTTGAATGCGCGCTGCGTAAGTTAACTGAGGGACACCAATTGAAAATAATATCTGACGATTCAACTGACACGAAACCTAAACAGGACAACAAACTGTGAAGTCAGAGGAAGATGACACGTCGCATTGACACCGTTGCCGTGTTCCAACGATACGGAATCTTCTTGAAGATGCTCGGTTTGGCCACGGAGCGGAGCAAATACTCGTATCTTTATGGGATCTACAATGTGCTAGTTACCGTATGTTTCACATTTTTTTATCCGGTGCACCTGATCATCGGAATCCTCCAGAGTGAAACTGAATACGAGGTTTTCACAAATCTCTCCATAACTTTGGCGATTACGACATGCACCATCAAATTCATTATGTACCGCTTCAATTATCGGAAAATGCAGAAAGTAATCGATTTGTTCGAGCAACTGGATGAGAGGGTTCACCATACGGATGAAATCGCCTACTTTCGGGACGTTCTACTGCGAAAAGCTCATACCATCATCAACTTCTTCGTGGCCCTTTACTGTGCTGTTTGTCTGTCTACGCCAGTGACGGCTGTAATGGGAGACGAAAGAAGTCTAGTGTATCCTGCCTGGATTCCCTTCGATTACCGTGCATCGGCTTTCAGTTTCGTTTGTGCTGTGGGCTACCAATCGCTGGGCATGTGTGTACAAGCTGTACAAAATTGGGTCAACGACATTTACCCACCACTGAGTATGTGCATGTTGGCAGGACACATTCATATGTTGACAATTCGCATTTCCAAAATCGGCACTGACACGAGTATCAGTCCAGAAAAAAATTATGAAGAGCTCACCGCTTGCATCAAGGACTACAAACGATTAATGAGGTGCGAAGTCATCGCTCAGAAATCACACGCGGAATTTTCAATTGTTTGAATATTTTCAGGATTTATGACATCATTCGGGACATATTTTCTTGGAGTGTCTTTGTGCAGTTCATCACCAATGCCTTCACTCTTTGTATCGCTTGCGTTAACGTTATATTTTTTGCAAACACCCTTTTCGATTATATCTCGTATATCTCGATCCTGTTGTCCATCGCACTGGAGCTATATCCGTGTTGCTATTATGGGAGTGAACTAGAACTGAAGCTGAGCGACATAAAGCACGCCATCTATTCTTGCAACTGGATTGACCAGCAGCGCGCCTTCCGATCGAATGTCACAATTTTCACTGAAATCTCGTTGAAGGTGGAGACGCCCTATGCAGGAGGCATGGTGCCGATTAATTTGAACTCTTATATCGCCTCCGGAAAATTGGCCTATTCGTGCTTCACCCTCATTTTGAGTGTTAAGTGAACTGTTTCGAAAACTTGAAAAGATGTTCCTGAAGTATCAAACAAGGACTTAAAACACACTTTCGTAGAACTTATAAATGTAGCAGTTACTCACTAAATAAACTTAGTATGAGCATGGTTGAAATGAAGAGCATTCTCGAATAATTGGCAACGGAACATGTGGTAAATATATTTGCACCGAGTGTTGTTTGTTCATTGCAATCCTGTCAAACCAGAAAATTGTGTAGCTCAGAATATGTCGAGGCCTAAGTTTTTCTTGCTGCCCATTTTCCCGTTTACCTATTATAGGGATGTATCACTAAGTCAGTATTGCAATCCTTAGGTACTAAAAACATAGAATCAAGTTTTCAACAGAGTTCTTACGAGTACGTGGCCTTTGAGATACATATGTATAATATGCATACGTAAGTGAACAATAGTTGAACAATCGTTGTATATACTATACAGCTATATTCGACAACCCTGGTGCTTAGCCGGCCTCTGTGGTCAAGTGGTGAGCCTGCTAGACTTACACTCCGGGGACCTTGGATTCGATTCCTGACCCGGGTATGGTCTGATAAATGTTTCTTTCTAAATCTAAATGTTTCTTTCGACCTAAGTTAGTTGCTAGTACTCTTTCCCTCAACACCTCGTTGACATAATTTATCATACTGCAAGGCATAATAAGCACAAAACTCCTGGTGCTTGGAGCCATACCATCTGCACTTTGCCATTTTAGTTCCACTTTCACTTTTCGTAGTCCGGCATTTGGTACATTTCCTATCGGCATGGTTTAATGCCTCTTAATGTTTGACAGTCCGTGGCGATCTTTTCCTTCCGTACATTGTCTGCGGTTTTATGAGCTCTTGGGAGGAACTTCACGTAAAGGTTTGCTTCAAGTTCTGCTGCCATAAGGTGGCTTAGTTACTACAAAGTCTGTTCATGGACTAAAATTGAGACTGTTTGTTTAACATTTTGCCATGCAACATTTGATAGTGAAAAAGAAGAGCTACTTCGGCTAGAGCGTGGATACTTATTCTTCGTAAAAGTCGTTTAAAGTTAGATTTATTAGAAGTGCAGCCTCTCGAACATTTCTAGTTAGCGGTCCTAAACAAACTTGGTACTACTTTGTAGACCAAAAATAATGCTTACACTTTGTAGTGTAGGTGCGATTGCCATGTAGATATTATCCCAAGCCGTCATTCCTATTCTTAAATCTCTTGGCATAGAAAGTCTTCTAGCTGGTACTCATCCCTACAAAGCTTTATAGATAGGGTATAAATAACTATTGTGGATACCATCAGAAACTAACTGACACACCTTCTGTTGAAACACTTAAGAATGTAGATTTGGGAATACACCTTTGCGTGTACGGGGCTCTTCAATAGAAACCCTTCGGTGCAGTTAGTATCGAATCATCTATATCGGAATGGCCATATTCGAATGGTTTCATGTGTTTCAAAGCTGCAAGTGGATGCAATTGCTGATGTTGAAAACCAAACGTTCGACTTCAAGTTTTAATACATTATCGGTGAAGATGTTGCAAAAATTGTAATATTTAAAATCAGTCTTACCAATGATTGAATATCCACAACAAGTGAAGAAACCTGACTAAACCAGGTCACAATACAAGCATAACAAGACTTCCATTGAAAATCACTTCCGTCCTTAAATAATCGGATACCAGGTACAAGATTCTGCAACAGAAGTTGTCTTAGGAACGCACGATCCAGCTTACAACATTGCCTGCCTATGTCCGTGACCTAGTTACTTCCACATATTTTGTCGATGAGAACGGGGGTGTGAATCGGCTCCCTAACTAGTCACTTATAAATGCCCTCAAATACCCGTAAGCACTTAATTAGAAATATTGCTAATTGCCCTTGAAGGACATACGGAAAAGAGTTTGCAGCGCTGTTTTAATTGCTGGCTAGGCCACGTAGTCGACTCTATATCCATGCGAAAATTTCCCCTAATTAGTCAATTAGCTCGATTTTCTATTTGAGGGAGGAAAAGACAGCTGCAGAACTCAATGCACTCGTACAACGTACAAACTTCCACCGCTCCGGTGTAATTGGAAGAAACAAGCGAGCATGCGTTTATTCTTCAGACCTATTTTAAGCTCTGAAAGTCATTATTGGAGAACTGTCGAAGAATAACCTTTCCTTGGCAAGTGTCAAGTGACTAAAGAAAATCTTTGACTCAGAAAACAAGCGAAGATGATTCACGAAGTTGACAGTGTTGCTGTGTTCGAGCGATATGGAATTTTCTTGAAGATGTTTGGTTTGACAACGAAGCCCAACAAATATCTCTGCGGAGCTTATAACATAACAATATGCGTGTTGTTCACTTTTCTATATCCTGTGCATTTGCTGGTCGGACTTCTGGAGAGTGAAAACGAAGTGGAGATATTTAACAACCTCACCCTGAACATAGCTGTAGTTTTGTGTACATCCAAGCTCACTATTTATCTATTGAAATTGCGTAAACTCCACACAGTCACCGAACTATTCGGTGAAATGGATGGACGAGTTCATCACTCCGAAGAGCGATCATACTTCCGAAACGTTCTATTACGCCAATCACATTTCATCATCAACTTGTTCCTGGTCATATACTGTGGTGTGGTGCTGTTCACATTAATGGCTGCGGTAATGGGTGGGAATCGAGACTTGGTGTACCATGCGTGGTTCCCTTTCGATTATCGTGCGTCAGGGCTCAATTTTGCTTGTGCTGTAAGCTATCAAATTATAGGCTTGTGTGTGCAGGCCATACAAAATTGGATAAACGACATTTACCCACCACTGAGCATGTGCATGTTAGCAGGACACATTCATTTGTTGGCAATTCGAATCTCGAAAATTGGCACCAACAAAGATTTCACTCCGGAACAGAATTATGAGGAGCTGACCGCTTGCATTGATGACTACTACCATTTAATGAGGTAGAGTCTTGTTTCTCAGATGTTGTTCCCAGATTCCTTGACTAATGTCAATATTTTGCAGAATTTACGATATTATCCAAGACATCATTTCCTGGGTTATATTCACTCAATTCGTCGCCAACGGTGTCAATATCTGCATTGCCGGCATTAACCTCCTCTTTTTGGCGGACAACTTTTTCGATTACGTGGGTTATGCTATGATTTTCATCGCAATCGCTGTGGAGTTCTATCCAACTTGCTACTACGGAAGTTTACTGGAGCTAGAACTGCAAGGCATAACTCACGCCATCTATTCTTGCAACTGGATTGACCAGCCGCGCGCCTTCCGAACGAATATCATAATTTTCACTGAAATCTCGTTGAAGGTGAAGCCGCCTTATGCAGGAGGCATGGTTGCGATTCATTTGAACTCTTACATCGCCTCTTGCAAATTGGCTTATTCGTGCTTCACCCTTCTTTTGACCAAGAATTAAAGACATCAAAGTACGTGAAAATTTGAGTACTTGAAGGAATGTGTCAGTGGGTTCTTAGAAGTAACTTAGATGATCCACAGCACCGACTCACAGCAGGTCTCTAGAGCACCAGCGTAGTTAGTAGTTACACTTGCAATAAATTTATGTTATGTTCCATTGCTTACTATTTCAGTGGATGGGCAATTGGCGGGGAAATGGTTTAACATCACCACAAGGATGAGGAACAAATTCAGTAAGGATAGCTAAATGGGAAATGTTCGGTCGGTGTTAGCCAGCAAACATTGACGAAACGCTGATTAAATTGTGCAAACTTATTTCTAGGGTTCAATTCTGATTTAATGGAAAACTGTTTTCGCCTGAGAAACGAGGTTGTCCCCATGAATAAATTATGTTGGGAGCCTCTGAGCTGGAAAATGGAAACGCCAATTACGAGTAAAATGTGCAAGCTTGCTGCAGACAGACAGATTTTGTGAATGTGGAGCAGGAAAGTCGAGGTAAAGTTTGCCTGTCAAACTGCGTAAATACTACTTCCCAATCGGTTTGATTTATCTGTCGTCTGACCTACTTAGTTTAAGCAAGGACCTCCAATTATGCGTCATTGAATGCTATCAATGCGTCACTGTTACATTTATTGTGGCACCTCTTTTGCTGTCTCGCAGTTTTCGTGTGGTTTTGACTATCGGAAGAGACCATTGCTCACCTGTTGTGCACGTGTCCTGCGCTGTCCAGAAGCAGGCGACTACTTTCTGGACTCCTTGGGAGATATCTCAAAAAAAAAGATTAGCTCCATCAACTGCTTCATTAAAAGCTCCAAATGGCTGGACCTTTGAAAGGGATGGGACCTGTTGTCTCATGCGGTATCACAAAGGGTCAATGTTGGCCTAAGTGCGCCCTTCGGGTGGCCTCCTTACCTACCTACCTACCTTGACTATCGGACTCCACTGACTACCACATAATCTTGCACATAAATACAAACAGTTTCATTCCATATTCAAAGAGAGTGCAGTGGTCAAGATCCTTTCTTTTAGATTGGAGCTTATGGTGACACCAGCTTAGTGCAATTTACTGATAAGAATAGAGGAAGAGGGTGCGTTTTGTGTAGAAAAAGTAAATCCTTTATGGTTTCATTGGCAGTTGGAGACTAAGAGAGTCGAAGCTCATCACACCAAACTCACCGCAAAGTATTGTTTTTACGAGTGTCGTACGTCTCAGTGGAAAATTGATACACAAGTATGTGGTGTCAAAAGTCACAGAGGGCTGGGCACACATACACATGCAAGGACTGCACTTGTGTATGTGTGTGACTGATTTGCGTGCAACGAACTCCTGAATTTGAAAGCTAAAGTTTCTTGGGGTCCGACTGCACCACCACGGAAAGTGTATCCACTATGATAGCAGGTAAAGTCCACTAGGTAGGTACGTTGGACAGCCGCATCACCAATAAACCAGTGATGCCACTTAGGCCACCAGTTGGGTCCATTGTGAGCCGCAGATGCGAGGCATGGCTACGCCAAAAGTCCACTAACACAGCCAAAAAACCTTTAAAAACGCCTCTCCGGCTTCTCATTTATTATCACCAGCTGACTTTGACTTACATACCCGTATGTTTCGGATCCCTTTCAGTGGATCGATCGCCGCTTTAAGATGAATTTGACCTCGGTTGGCATTTCCTTTAATTGAAAGTGCTTGTGGAAGTACGAGTGAGTGTGCTTGCGACTCGAGTTGGAAGTTTCTACTGTCGCTACTCAAGCCACTTAACCCAATTCCATGTGACATCTGCAGCGATAGTTCGGCTGTTGTAAATGAGGAGTGGGCGGTAGTGGGAGAGAGTGTAAGTACGCAGCAACACAACAGTTTCGGGTGTGAGCGAATTTTGTGCTCGTGTAGCAAATTTTGCGGTCGCAATGCCAGAGAGTTTTCAAAGCCGAACGTCTTGAAATGCAATTCTGATTATAATGGAAGCTAAGGTGGCGGGCGGGGCAGCGCAAGCAAACAATAACACCAACACCAGAGGAGGAGTGGACACTAATCGATCGATATACAGAGAAGCACACATTCTACGCGCCTGATCTTCTACCATGATTCCGGCGAGATTCTGTGGACTCAAATTGCAAGCGAGCGGGCGAGCAAATCACAATCACTCCTACGTGGTCGCAGCGGTTCAGTATTTTTTTTGTTGCTTTTTTAATGGAACTGTTTATTTGCGTATTGATTTGTTTTTTTTTTTTTTTTTTTGTTAATATTTTGTTTTGAAATTTGTATGGCCATAAAAATACGCTTACTTCTCACATCTTTGGCAGCTTGCGGCTATAATTTTTTTAAACGCTCTGCTATATCAGGTAAAAGTTTAATATGAACAACTCAACAATTACAATAAAAAATGCTAGCAACACACTCGAGGTTGTATGCGGTAAATTCGTAGGTATTTTTGTTTTATTTTTGAAATTCTTTTTAGCAAAACAAAAGAAAAATCACGCACAATTTATACATTTTTTGTTTGTTTCGCATTCAAGCAGACACACCAAAGTAAAATTATTCTTTTTTTATGTTTGAACTTATTCACGATTTGAAATTTAAACCCATCAACGGAGCGGTTTACGCGCCCGCCACCACGCACTGTCAACACAATCGTACACAGCTAAACGCCTGCGCAACTGGAGTTCGTTCCGAGCGAGCACAATTGACAACTGAGCCGCCGAGCGCTGCGAAAGCTACTAATCCCGGCTTTCTGGCCGAAAGTAATTTCAGCTGTGCCACCAGTGATGCCACCTATCTGAATCTATTTTCTTACTCCACACGTCTCTCCTTACTTGGAGAGTGTCTCACGGAAAAGGATATTGTGCTATATATTCCTTTGTGAAGTTCCGACCACAAACCTTCTTGGAAGGAGCAGATCTTAAGAACCAAAGTAACTCTTTCGCCCAGTTCTATCGCCCGTATGCGCTGATGGAAATTAGTTGAAAATTGGACTACCATCTGTACATACTCCTGCCTGTTTCAAAGAGAATATCTCAAGAACTAAAATAATCGACTGTGATCTTCGTCAAGTTTGGTGAAAACCAAGAACAAATTATCAGAGCTGAAAATAACACATTCATATTTCCTTCGAGAAATCATTTTTAAGAACATCCACGCTTCCTTTTTTTTAACAATTATTGTAAATTATTAAATTAGCATTCTGACATTAATATACGGTTGTGTAGTGTATTTGTAGTAGTCTGCAGGACCGACTATAAATAGTCATTATTTGTGTTTCAATGCTCTTTACTCGAATTCAATAGATAGTGATATCAGTGTCTTTCTGTCAGACTATAAACAGCCTCAGCAATAAGTACCACTTTTTCATCTTCTCGTCCAACCAACAGAAAGCCTGCATATTTTGGTCCTAAGTGACTTCATTTCTTGAGTTGTCATCATGATCGCGCAAAGAAATATGAGTTTGGTAGAAATACCTGGCGACCATGTTATTCAGTCTAAGTAAAAATCATGGATTTAGCAAAACAGATTTTTTACTTCCAGAACTGAATACGACCTTATTCGATCCGAAGCACAACTTCTTCCACTTGGTAGGAAATAATCTATAATCCTTGTACAATAAAAATGTGTTTCCTTCTTATGATGATTCTGCAGACATGAATTGTTCTAATGACCATTATCAAATCACTTGCCTGCTACATTGGAGACCTATTTCTGTGGCAGTATATTGGGTAATATTAAAAAAAGACAAATGGAACCGGAGGTTATATGGCTGTCCTAAGACTCACTTAGGCCTGTTCAAGGCCCATTGTATATAAGAATATAAGTTTAATGTAATTTTAATTATGGTAAATATATAAATAATAATAATGCATACTTAAAGTCTGACTCTTCGGAAGGCATTAAAATGGAAGTGAACATACACAAATTTTCTAATGATATTTTCGATGTTGGCTTAATAGAAGACTGAAGCCTATCATCATCTCTTGAATAGAGGAGCGATCAGTGACAAATTTCCCACTTTAAGGTTTCTGTTCCATATTCTTAATTGTGAGTTCTGTTCCTCAGAACATTTGTTCACAAAAATATATGTTAAAATTTATAATTTGTTGTTACATACAGAAAAATTAGATAGCAGTTCAGACACTTAGTGACATCTGCCAGTCTAGAAAGTAACTGTGTATATAAAATGTATATATCAAATGTATATATATATATATATATATATATATATATATATATATATATATATATATATATATATATATATATATATATATATATATATATATATATATATATATATATATATATATATATATATATATATATATATATATATATATATATATATATATATATATATATATATATATATATATATATATATATATATATATATATATATATATATATATATATATATATATATATATATATATATATATATATATATATATATATATATATATATATATATATATATATATATATATATATATATATATATATATATATATATATATATATATATATATATATATATATATATATATATATATATATATATATATATATATATATATATATATATATATATATATATATATATATATATATATATATATATATATATATATATATATATATATATATATATATATATATATATATATATATATATATATATATATATATATATATATATATATATATATATATATATATATATATATATATATATATATATATATATATATATATATATATATATATATATATATATATATATATATATATATATATATATATATATATATATATATATATATATATGTAAAATTATTACGAATAATAACACACAAACTTGAAGCACTTCCAGCAAGACCGCAGCCAACGAGCTATATCAGTCACTATATCTGTGCCGATTTCTACATCAAGCCCCTTTAGTTTCTTAGTATTTGCATTTTGTACTATTGATTCGCTAAAATTAGTCCATTATTTTGAACTCCATTAAGTTTTTACGTCCTAGAAGCAGACGCTGAAACATGCAAACATTCAGCAGAAAGTTTGTTTTGCGATGTGTGAAACTAAATCATGTGAAATCATTAAATCATTTATATATCCATATATACAAGTATAACATTATTCAATGACGTGTTAAGATGATTACCGATCTTAAGTACAAATCAGTGAACTCTACGGCTTGTCACAGGCAGCTAAGAAGGCATTTGTTAACCATCGAATATAGCAGATCACAACCGGATCGGAAATCTGTGCCTGGACACACGTTGCAACATCGTGTTGTTTATGTGCGCTGGCACATTTCCCACAGTGGTCCGTGCATTCCGAGTTTGCGATCGGCTGAATGCAAAATCGTTAATGTGTCGCTCCTGCTTTCATACGAACTCCTTTTTATGTGCCCGTAAATAGAGAATGCACAAGTGCCGCGAATGGCGTCGATATGGCAACACTCCGTAGTCTACATGTTGTGCCTATGTTTGAGTTCGAGACGCACCTATCCCCGCGTTCGCACAGTGCGATTCGAAAGTGCTGTCGAACTGCAAAGCAACCGCTGCCGCAGATAACACTCGCAGTCGGCTTGGGCTGCACTGTTTCGTGGCTGAGCGGCTGACGAGGTGGGACTGGCAGCAGTTCCAGCTGATAATGGAGGTTTTACTGGCAAGCGAGTGCTTTTGCTCTTTTCTTGTGTGCATTGATTTTGTTTTTCCCATTTGGCAGTGCGCTCGCAGCGTTTTGTTGCATTGGCGCGGTGCGCTTGCGCAGCTACTGCCCCTACTTGTTCTTCAGCTCATTTTGATTTGTTGGCTAAATAATCGTAATGATGTTGTTCGCCTGGTAATTACTCGTACAGATTCCCACTTTTTACACGCCTGGCATTGAGAGAATGCAGTTTTAACTTATTTGAACTCATATTGTTTTGCCTTATTTCGATTTGCCTTTATTTGTTTTGTTCCTAATTTAGCAGTGGGCTGAAACACGATCTGCCGGTTAACAGCGACGTCGCTGGGAATTCAGTGGGCTAGATTGAGTGATATATTGTGTCAAAGTATGCCTATGCAGTAAATACACGCAAGTGCGGCAAGCGCTCCACGGACGTAGCGTCACATTTCAAATTCAAATTTCTATTTTTAAATTCGAGCATATTCCAAAGGTGTGCGGCTGTTTTGTTCATCAGCGGCGCATGCCAGTACCTACTCAGTTTCATTTTTCGTTTCAGTTCTCTACAAAGCATCCAACGCAGGATTTGAAACATAGAGTCATTATTTCTGCGAGGAATGCATCAAGAATTATTTACCTTGCAATCAACTAATCAACTTACAGAGGTGCCCAAGAAGCATGATAGATAAGAGTATTCAACATCCCATGAACACTTCCCTTGATCCCTTAATTGCAATTTGCATGTATTACATGCGGAATACCACATTGGCCAAATGGCACCCACGGCTTCGTTTGGTGGTGTGTGAACGGGAATCGGGAATCGAACACTTTTTGCACTGCACCAACTATCCCTATTCTACTTAAGCTCTCCCATTGGTGTTGCTTTCTTGGTGCAGAGAAATGATTTAACAACCCCAACAGAAGAAATGCAGTAGCCATAAATCGCATCTTGGTGGTCAGTTCACGTCACCGTTTCGCGAAACTATGCCATGTCAATATGTCGGAATATAAATCACACATCATACATATCTCCATGTAGAACTGTGAAAGTCCATGTTCCTGGGACCAGTGAAATATTTGAATTCACCTTCGCTGAGACTTCAATTGTGAAACTCGGTTCAATCGTAGTGAGCGTTGTCAAAGAACATTTCCATACAAAGATGAGTCCATGGTCCATGTAGAACTGTGAAAGTCCATGTTCCTGGGACCAGTGGAATATTTGAATTCACCTTGGCTGAGACTGCATTTGTGAAACTCGGTTCAATCGTAGTGAGTGTTGTTAAAGAACATTTCCATACAAAGATGAGTCCATGGTCTCTCAAAATAGTTTCTTTTCAACATTATTTTAGTAAATACTGAAAACGTGTTCCATTTTTTTCTTATCATAGTAAATGTGTTAATGGAATCGTTCCTAAATTCATGGTAAATCAACCAAACCTGCTAATTTTATGAATTCAGGCTAAAACTAGTTTCAGGTGTAAATGCAGTTCAAAAATAGTCTCTAATTTTGTATTTCCAGTTTAAAACGGTGAGTTTGGACTCACTTATCAGCACAGCAGCCAAATTACAACTGAACCGCTGGCCTTTTGTGGCCACTTTTCGATGTCGAGATCACTCTTCCATATTCATATTGATTAGCACAAAAAAGCTGGATATAAATACACAGAATCATTTGAAGCTTCCCATATCAGTAGAACACTGAAATGAATAACTTCATTAAAAACTTGTGCCATTAGCGAGAACGTGACACTTATCAGTTGACACTATGCAGTTTTTCCGTAACATTTCAAACACATTATCTCAATCACTAATTTTGAAAGTCACTATTTAAAAATGTTCACAGACATTGTGGAGCAAGGAGCGGCTTAGTATCCCATATTGAAATTGGGGAAAGACAGTACACACTTCTAAGGACAACATCAGCACTAGCCTCCCAGTCGAATGCATTTTTATATCCAACAACAAGTCCATCAAAAAATAATTGAAAAAGTCATTTCCTTTAATTCTGTTCAGTTTACTCAGCAAAGCTCGACAGATTTACTGACGCCAAAGTCTTCTCCTTAAATAGGAAGCAACTTAGGTAACAATCATCCGTGTTATTTATTTGCTTTAATCTTTCTCTTCCTACATGTAAATAGCGTTGGAAAACTAGCGTGAAGTAATTTAGTTTAGTCGGGCAACCACTCTGTTGCAGATCTGTCTTGAAAAGGAATGAACTACGTACGAGTATGTTTCTTATTATTTAGCCGGGCTTTTCTGATGCTTCAACATCTCAGTTCTTCCGACTTTATTCCAATGATCAAAGTGATGTACAATGAAAATATGGCTTAGAGTTCCAGCAAACACCTCCCCTAAGCAGTGATATTAGCTGAATTGTTATGGAGGATGAACCGATAAAGTTGTGAAATAGGGTAAAAGCAAAAATGAAACGACCCTGCCTGTCGTGGTTGTCGCCTATTCCAACTACAGTAGGCACTTGATACAATTTCATCTCTTATGAACACAACGCCATTGTAAACGTAATTACCTGAGCTACTTAAGTATTGTAGGGAGGCATGTGTACTAACCACCAATTGGTGTCTTTGTCAACGACCAAGTTAGCGAGTTACACTGGATAATCGTATGATAGTGCAGGCGTCTTCTACTCGCACTTCAAGTTTCACTCATTTTACATTTGACGCTATGGCGCTGGTGCCTTGATAGTTGGTCCACAAGTTCGTCCAAAGGCTTAATCACTAATTTCCGAATAAACCTCATATTAATTGAATACAAAAGACATCGGCGAAGTAAAAGATTTCCACGCTGCAACGCTTTCTTCTCAGCAAACCCACCATGCACTCACGAGTATGCTTGGATGCGTGTGTTCGTGCGGCTTTGTGTTTCGGTGCCTGAGTGTGTATGTAAATAAGCGGCTTTTTAAGATGACCGGTTCCATAGCATTTAACAGGCACACGTATTCAAACAACAAACGCCAAAAGAAGCCACAATTCTTTTCACTTTACTTTCAAATACACTTGTCCGCCAGCTCCGCAGTTTACGACCAGCCTGGCCCTTTGTCTGACCCAAATCCAAGAGACCTGTAAGCGCGTGTGCTGTGACTTGTGTGAATGATTGTGCGTGCGTGCATGCGTGTGTGTGAGACATGCGCACAACGAAACCGGCTCGTTTCGTTCCAGGTTATTTGAGGAGATGAGCTCTATTAGAATTTATATGTAAATTGGTTTCATTTCTATTGCAGTTGGCGCATCCACAATCGATGATTTACACCTACGTACTCGTGTGAGCGACCCTGCACAAGTGGCCTGCTCAGACAACTCCACCAGTTGCGCTCAAAAGTGTCCGTTTCTTGTGACATTGAACACCTCTGGTACGCCTGTGGGCGGTTCCTGGGCATCTGTGTAAATAATGCGTGCATTGATGACAGAAAAATAAAAGTGTGAAAGAAAATGTTGTGCTGCATTCAGCATTTGTGTCCATGCATACGGGTACAAAGAGATTCTCGTGTTCTGGTGTGATCCGCAGCACGATTTGATTTCCCTTTTTAGAATTAGCTCATAATATTTGGGCAAACGAAACTTAAACTAGCGGAACAGATGGTAATCGCCTGCAGAAATTTACCACCTACCATGCGAGAATCAAGGAAAAACTACTCATAATAAAAAGATGGTGACCAAAATGTCATTGCCGTGCCACGTTTTAAGTAACAGAATCCTATGCTCCAACACCATGGATAGAGCAGCAGAATAAGACTGTTTGCAATAGCAAATGCAGAGAGGGAGGGGAAGTTTCAACATTTCTAACTCAAACCCAAATATTTTGAATCTTGAATGGGTAAACAGTGAGGCATCTATTGTTCAACACACACCAAACATATTTCCAGGTCCTCCTCCCGTCCAACCACAACTACATTTTAATGACAATGATGCACTTTCATCTTGTTTCAGAGAGATTGAGAAGAGGCGTACAATCTGGGCGTACTATTCGGCAGATTTTTACTACTGCCTGCACAGCTCACGAATACCAATGAAAGGTCAGTGTAGTTGCTGTTTCAGTTCTTGAACTACATACGTTCTTTTCAAAGACGAGATACCAATTAGTATAGCTAAATGATTGTGGGACTAATGAAGAGTAACTACAAATATCCGTCGAAACTCTTTATCTGCATTTCTTATTGAACTCTTCTGACTCTACAAGAAAGCTTAAAAGATCCAGTTCAAGAGAACATAGAGTAGTGATAGGTAGGTAGGTAGGTAGGGCAGCCGCATCACCAATAAACCAGTGATGCCACTTAGACCACCAGTTGGGTCCGTTGTGAGCCGCGGGTGCGAGGCATGGCAACGCTTCCCCCTCCAGATAGAACCACCCTGAGCCTTTTACAAAGCGAAGAAAGTTGTTAACACCTGACTGGCATAGACCATCTATACTTGTTAAGAAGTGGGATCCTAGCAAACGCTCCCTATTTCTAGCAAAAGCTGGACATGTACAGAAGAGATGCTGGATCCTTTCCAGTTCCTCCTCGTTCCTGCAGCTACGCCAGAAATCATGTGTATAAACTCCCATTCTGCTTGCATGATTTCCTATTAGACAATGTCCCGTGAGGGTGGTCAACGTAGAGGTAGTGATAGGTTATAGGGATCAACGTAGTAGTGATAGGTTATACAAATATGTTCGTCACGGTGGAATATTTAACATAGAACTATACTCACTCATGAAACGAAAGAAGGTCCCAGAAAATTTCAAATTCTAAGAAATTTCAAATGGAGATGAGTACAAACAAAGACTCGTCGTTTCCTAATACAGGCCTAACTAAGTGATTCGACAAAAGATGCAAACTAAACCCGTAGATGAGGGTTTTTATTCCATGCTATTCGAATGAGGTAATTGCACTACATCGTCCCTGAAGTAAACGTGACTTACTGCATAACTCACTCTAAGACTTTGTCAAATATCCTTATGAAGGCTTCTTTAAGGAACTTGATTAGAGCCATTCGAGTGTTGATGTTATTTAACAATGGCAACAAGTCTTAAAGGAAAGTTCGTTCCGACGCCTATATACTCGTAGATCGGGACATGCAAATCTTTTGAGAGCTGTCAGTCAGAAAATGTGATCCATCCATCACTTCATATCAAGCTTGGCTTAGGTAAAGTGTTGGATGAACATGGTGATTCGTTCAAATCTCTAAATATCCCAATAGAAGATATTGCATTTTCGTTGGAGCACAAATGATGGAGTATTTCGGTACTATTTGGGAGCCGCTGAAACAACATCATAGTTTGCCTTCTCGGATATTGTCAGAAGCTTTCGTTACAATAAATAAAGTCGCCCATGAAAAGAATTCTTCCAAAATATTGTATATAGGAGTGAAAATGTCATAGAGAAATTACTCCTGTGGGAGTGATGAGTGTGCGCAACGTTTCCAGCAATATAGAAAGGATGGCAAGGGTGTCATAACTTTGGTTTTATTCATGCCAACCATTGTTGTTAATATAATCAGGGCATGGCTGAATAAAATTTTCCCGACTTACTGCATTTCCGTTTTTCTGATGTACATTTTTGGCACAGTTCATTACAGCGAAGATAGAAGAGGGGAGAAATTCCTTTAAGAATCACAGTCTCACAAACTTTGGATGTAAAAAGTCGGTCGTATTATAGTAAAGCAATGGTCATGAGATGGGAGATAATATGACACTGGTACATTTCGAGTTATTTTTCGTCATGTATCGCACCCACAACTGTTACTACCTTGCATTCAAAACATTGGATACGAGCTCATCTGAGAGGTGCAATACTTTTTACTGTCTAGGGCAGACTGTATTTCTGATGCAATCCTGTGTACCTGCTCGTTTCGGCTCAAACGGCTTTTCTCAGAAGCCAAATTGATGTTGTGGTCTTACATTATGAGTCTAGAGAAACGCGACCAATAGGCCTATAAGAGGATGGAAGCGTGGGATTTTAACCAGGTTTAAGTATCACCGTGATTTGCGAGGTCTTCCAAGCTTTCGGATAATACCCCAGTCTGATTACTGCATTGGATATGTAGGTAGGTATGCTGCCTGGCCGCAATTCCTGTAAGCTCGATAATCATCTTGCTAGTTGTGAGGTCACATCCAGCTGCCTTTCTTGGGTGTAGTTGATTGTTTGTTGCTTTAGTAACTTCTCTTATTTTTAGTTCTTCCGAGACTGTTGAAAAATTTTGTAAGCTCTTTATAAGGTATCTTGAATTTTGAAGGGTGGTATTTGCTGATATTGTTATTTTTTCATCCCATTCCATTAAGCAGATGGAAGTTGCTTGAAGGTATTCTAGGATAAAATGATGAGAATTGATCAATATTCCTGATCCTCCTCGAGCTTCATCGTTTCTGGTTTTGTATCGTAGAACAAGTATCCAATAATTTTGAAAATATTCTGTTGTTCTTTCAGAAAATTTTCAAGTTGAAGCTCGTGTTGTTTAACTCCATTGGTATGTTAATGGCCGAGTAATTGAAGAACTTGTGGCTGATTGCATCTCATTTCCTGCGTATCATATTTTGGATGGAAGTCATGAAATGGGTCAGGGTTATAAGCATTCCCTCGAGGTTTTGGGCGGCGGGTGGAGTACCCTGGTATGCGAAATATTTGGTTGTATATGAGGTTGGGGTTCAGTATTCTCAAGAACTGATGTACTTGTTTGAATTGTATCGGTTGCTGTTTGCTGCTGCGTTTGATGCAACAGCTCTTTTTGCCTTAATTCGCTGTACACCGGGCATCCACGGTAATTATCGGTGTGTGATCCAGAACAGTTCTGCATCGTTTTGCCTGCAATTCACAGTTGCGCAGGTTTCCGCAAATAACCCACACGCTGGGTAACTTACAGTCAGACTTGGTATGACCTGGTATTGCACTGGTCCTAGACGGCTTCTTGGTTCTTCTACTATTATTTTCCTATGAAGTAGATATCTGAGGTTATCTACTAATCTCATATATATCTACTAATCTATATAATCTAATTTTTCTTCAACTTTATTATGGTTGGCTTCTCTAACTCTACTCGGTATAGTGGTTGTGGAATCTTATTTCTATTAATTATGTTATAAATTCATTCGTCTCCCCTCTGTGAAGACCCGTGGAACTGTGCTTAAAGCATGTTTTGTGTTTAAACTCATGAGTGATGAAAGAAAAAGTGGTTTTTTGCTTGGCATTCCTGCAAGAAGAACAAGGAATTTCACTCCCTTATATCTCCATCCTTGTAATCGGAACTATTTGGATTTTGCGCCATTTCGTAGTGCGTGCTTTGATTTCAATTTAGTTTCGGAGATGATTCGTTTAAATGAATCCAAACATTTGTTGAAATCGAAAATAACACTTTTTCTTTCAAACCGCGAGTAGATCTCTTTATATATCTTCATATATCTGTTGAACACCCTTCCTAAATCGCTATCAGTCCTTTGAGGCTTAGCGTAGCTGTTAGGTTAGGGAGGTGGTGTTAGTGAGTAATCTCACACTCTTGGGTGGTGCGTACCCCCTCGTGTTGTTTGAAGATTTCCCCTCCCCACGGAAAAAAAACTGATCTGGTTTTAAAACAGTCTTCACAGTCTAAGGCGTCCTCTATCTCACTTGGAGTAACTCCTGGTTCAATCCCCTTCAGAATTACTGATAGCACTTAAAGATAATCTCAACGAGTCTATGGATTTGCTCAATTGTCCATGATTCTTCCGAAATCTGAACTGATGGTTCGGGATGATTGTGTTCCCTTCCATTAAGATGCATTCGTTTTTAAACTTTTGAGATCATTGGAAGCAGGCTGATAGGACGACGGGTGGGCACACTTTTACCAGGTTTTAGAATCATCTTTCGAAACACTTGTCATGTAACGGGAACAGCTTTGAAATATGAAGTTCCATATAAAAAAATTCATGCATGCATGCTTCATGCATGAATAATTATTCGATCACGCATGGGACAATTCAGTCCTCCGCGGACTTTTTTAGTCATTTGCATATGAGAGAAACTTCACTTAAGTCGCCAATATTGTTTTGCTTAACTGATTTTTAGGTTCACAGAAGATGTGGAAGCAACCTGATTGTAGAATGAGGGACTTGCACTGAAAACAATTTGTGAATCTCGTTGGGAGAGGATGTCTGACCTAGTAGAAGAGATTCACAACTCAGTTTCAGCATCAGCATCAGAGGCGCAGTTACTCCCTTAAAATAATGAGCAATTTGTGTTTCTGCTCACTCCTGTAACTTAATGCGATCTGGTAAAGAAAATCAATATTATGAGTATATTATGTGGAGAGAATCGATGAGTTTGGGACGGAGAACATAGAAACCAGTCGCATGCCAGAATCAAAATAAAACATATGTATCTAAAATAACAATACAAATAAAGGAATGTTTTAAATGAATGAATATCAGTGTAATCAGTGCAGAGCAGTTGTTTCAGTTAAAAATATTCTACTCTTTTGATAGACACTAAAGGAGTACAAATCAAAGAACACAGAGAAAAGAAACTCTTTTTCGCTGCCAGAGTCCGTAGCGAACACACCACGATTCTGAGTGGATTCAACACGATTTTCAGTGGATTCATGTACAAAGTCCGTCTGCTGTGCCGTTTGACGTTTAAGTTTCTTTACTCTGTATACTCTGGTGCAAATATTCCACCAATGAGGACACGAACTCTAAACATCTTACAATATGTTTTCTATGTATTTCATAAAGTATTGAACTGTCTGAAGTTCTGACATTGTTCTAACTAAAACATGTGAATATAATTGTTGCAGACATGTATTGCAGAGTAAATAATGCTCTCTCTGTGTCTCTTGTGAGGCACATTAAACATGGCTTCTTTCAGCAATAACCCTTCACTTTTGTGTAGCATGAAGGTGCCGATCGAAAACTCTCACTAAACTTTTGCTAACATGATTGTAGATATCTCTGCATAGTCGTGGCTGCCTAGGAACTCATGCTGAGCTGGCACACACTCATATGTACATATGTAGTCATTTGAACGGGTGATTGATGGCAGCTCCAGCGGCACAGAAAACTAGGGGCATGTGTGATAAATTCAGGAAGAACTAAATTTGCTGTCGACTTTTTTTCTAATAATAATATTAATCCGGCAAATACGATATATAAATATTTTACTTGAAGGCTCTGCTGCTGCTCTCTCTCTCTCTCTCTCTCTCTCTCTCACTCTCTTTATCGCACTACGAACAGCTTTATCAAATGTTTGTTTTGCTCGCCGATCATCGCAACTCCATCATGCACACGTATTCTCTGAAATTGGTACTGCACGGCAGCAGCCTCAGCTTCCGCAGCCAGTACGAGCAGCAGCGGCACCACCACCACCGCGATCAGCACCACCCATCCACCGTTGCACCCACAAAACGAAAATAACTGAACGAACGAACGCTCATCTGAACGAACGGTTTTCTTGTCTAAACGTTGGCAGTCATGAATATTTTTAAATTTTCATCTGTGAGTTGGTTCGTTCTCTTGTGGGATTCAATTTTCCTCGAAAGCTTATCCCAGATACTCGTACAGCTGAAAAGTGTGTGCGCTGGTGTAGTGCGCTCAACGGGATTATTCAACGTTAGAATGGACTCTGGCCATGATAATGGTCCAGAGACAAATTGGTGAACATTTATTATAGAAAATTTTCAATGATTGGCTAAATTGTTGAAACATTGCACAACAAAAAAAGAAAAACAATTGAAATTATTTAATGGATTGTATGGTGCGGTGCGCGACAAAAACGGTCGGTGTTCTTCGCTGCTCTTGTTGTTAATTGAGTGGAGTATTTTTTGATTGATACGACGAAATAAGGAAGAAGCATTTGTTGCATAGATTTGATTGAATCGCCATTGCAGTGCGTACGGAAAATTTGTGACTTCCAACAAATGTCCAGATGGGAAATCAACCAGGAAAGTTGCACCATCAGAACCAAAGTGGCCGACCGAAGAAGAATGTGCACTGGAAATCGGCAGGTAAATGTACCACCCCCAAGTGAAAATCGAAAAATATGCTTACAATTTAAAAATTTCTTCATCTAAAAACTGAAAAACTTTTTCTTGCTAATTCGAGCACAGTCGTCCGCAGTGCCAGACGGTGGGAGCGCCTAGCATACGCGTTATTTTTAGACATTTTCATACTCAAGTGGTTGACCGTTTGGCTCGTCTGTAGGCATTCACCGCGCTAAACATTCGTTCTATCTGGCCTAGCCTACACACTGTGTACCTACGTACAGACGAGCACAAATAAAAACAAGCAGAGAGGCCGCCGAATGCAACATTCTGTAGAGTGGATGTGTTTATTTTAAAATGATTTTCATTTTTGGCATTTTCCTAGAGACACTTACAAGACCAAGACACAAGATATGGAATGCTCGCACGCCAGTCTGTGAAATAGAATACACGAGCAAAACGGAAGGGAAGAGCGCAAAAGTGCAGCAATGCAATTAGACGCAAAGAGTTTCGTCCAGTTTTGATTGTCACAATCCTGAGCAAAACTGCATGGCAATAAAACCGAATATACTCGTATTGGGCCGAAAATATGCGCATTCCTAAGATGATGTCTGTGCGAGTATTCTGACCCACTGTCTTGACAGCACGTGCGACAGCGCTCCACACAAATGTTTGGGTTTCCTGGGGAACTGCACGGAACTGTGTCGATCTTGAAAGCGGCGAGTGGACTCATTACTCGCACAGTTCCGGGGAACTTACAGTCCAGCACGATTGCTTGTAGCTAGTGCGGACTATCGTAGGCCACACGTCAGTTTTCATATTTCATATTGATTTGTCGCATGTGCTTGTAGAAAGCAGCTTATATGCCACAATTCCAAGTTAATTATGTTGTTGCCCATTGAACTTGCGCGGCCAAACAACGTAATGGAAATTTCCATGCATCGTTGCGATGATTTGACGGTTATTATTCCACAGATATTTTTGTCCACATTGTGCAGAACTAGATCAATTATTAATCTGCTTAATGTGATTCAGATGAATGTCAATCAGTGACTATTCTATCATAATCGACTCAAGTGGAGGCAACGGAGGCCCACTCCTTAAATTAGCTTGTGAGAACTACCTTCAAATCACTCTCTGGCATCATTCCCTTCAGATGAATGTCGATCAGTGACTATTCTATCATAATCGACTTAAGTGGAGGCAACGGAGGCGACACTCCTTAAATTAGTTTGTGAGAACTACCTTCAAATAACTCTCTGGCATCATTCCCTTCAGATGAATGTCAATCAGTGACTATTCTATCATAATCGACGCAAGTGGAGGCAATGGAGGCGCAACTCCTTAAATTAGCTTGTGAGAAGTACCTTCAAATCACTCTCTGGCATCATTCCCTTCAGATGAATGTCGATCAGTGACTATTCTATCATAATCGACTTAAGTGGAGGCAACGGAGACGCCACTCCTTAAATTAGCTTGTGAGAACTACCTTCAAATCACTCTCTGGCATCATTCCCTTCAGATGAATGTCAATGAGTGACTATTCTATCATAATCGACTTAAGTGGAGGCAACGGAGGCGACACTCCTTAAATTAGTTTGAGAGAACTACCTTCAAATCACTCTCTGGCATCATTCCCTTCAGATGAATGTCAATCAGTGACTATTCTATCATAATCGACTCAAGTGGAGGCAACGGAGGCGCCACTCCTTAAATTAGCTTGTGAGAACTACCTTCAAATCACTCTCTGGCATCATTCCCTTCAGATGAATGTCAATCAGAGACTATTCTATCATAATCGACTTAAGTGGAGGCAACGGAGGTGCAACTCCTTAAATTAGTTTGAGAGAACTACCTTCAAATCACTCTCTGGCATCATTCCCTTCAGATGAATGCCAATCAGTGACTATTCTATCATAATCGACTCAAGTGGAGGCAACGGAGGCCCACTCCTTAAATTAGCTTGTGAGAACTACCTTCAAATCACTCTCTGGCATCATTCCCTTCAGATGAATGTCGATCAGTGACTATTCTATCATAATCGACTTAAGTGGAGGCAACGGAGGCGACACTCCTTAAATTAGTTTGTGAGAACTACCTTCAAATAACTCTCTGGCATCATTCCCTTCAGATGAATGTCAATCAGTGACTATTCTATCATAATCGACGCAAGTGGAGGCAATGGAGGCGCAACTCCTTAAATTAGCTTGTGAGAACTACCTTCAAATCACTCTCTGGCATCATTCCCTTCAGATGAATGTCGATCAGTGACTATTCTATCATAATCGACTTAAGTGGAGGCAACGGAAGCGACACTCCTTAAATTAGTTTGTGAGAACTACCTTCAAATAACTCTCTGGCATCATTCCCTTCAGATGAATGTCAATCAGTGACTATTCTATCATAATCGACGCAAGTGGAGGCAATGGAGGCCCACTCCTTAAATTAGCTTGTGAGAACTACCTTCAAATCACTCTCTGGCATCATTCCCTTCAGATGAATGTCGATCAGTGACTATTCTATCATAATCGACTTAAGTGGAGGCAACGGAGGCGACACTCCTTAAATTAGTTTGTGAGAACTACCTTCAAATAACTCTCTGGCATCATTCCCTTCAGATGAATGTCAATCAGTGACTATTCTATCATAATCGACGCAAGTGGAGGCAATGGAGGCGCAACTCCTTAAATTAGCTTGTGAGAACTACCTTCAAATCACTCTCTGGCATCATTCCCTTCAGATGAATGTCGATCAGTGACTATTCTATCATAATCGACTCAAGTGGAGGCAACGGAGGCGCCACTCCTTAAATTAGCTTGTGAGAACTACCTTCAAATCACTCTCTGGCATCATTCCCTTCAGATGAATGTCGATCAGTGACAATTCTATCATAATCGACTTAAGTGGAGGCAACTGAGACGCCACTCCTTAAATTAGCTTGTGAGAAGTACCTTCAAATCACTCTCTGGCATCATTCCCTTCAGATGAATGTCAATGAGTGACTATTCTATCATAATCGACTTAAGTGGAGGCAACGGAGGCGACACTCCTTAAATTAGTTTGAGAGAACTACCTTCAAATCACTCTCTGGCATCATTCCCTTCAGATGAATGTCAATCAGAGACTATTCTATCATAATCGACTTAAGTGGAGGCAACGGAGGCGCAACTCCTTAAATTAGTTTGAGAGAACTACCTTCAAATCACTCTCTGGCATCATTCCCTTCAGATGAATGTCAATCAGAGACTATTGTATCATAATCGACTTAAGTGGAGGCAACTGAGACGCCACTCCTTAAATTAGCTTGTGAGAAGTACCTTCAAATCACTCTCTGGCATCATTTCCTTCAGATGAATGTCGATCAGTGACTATTCTATCATAATCGCCTCAAGTGGTGGCCACGGAGGCGCCACTCCTTAAATTAGTCAGTGAGAACTACCTTCAAATCACTCTCTGGCTCATACTTCTATTTGATGTAAGAAATCCCCTAGAGTTCCAGAGCTGATTTAAATATTTTCAACAAGATAAGGTTATAAAAAGTGGGCGTGTTGGTGGTAGGATTTTCACAAATCAAGAAATTTCAGCAACATTTGCCCAAGTGAAATATACTCTTAGACTACAAAATGCCCCTGATGTAAGTTTCTGCAGCTATTTCGGGACTAAAACACCGAAGATGTCTTCAAAATGTATTACCTACCACTTTCACTGTTCTCTCGTGAATGCAAATGTCATGTTTCCCCACCCCTCATCCTACAACGCAATCAAATAATGTATTTTCCATAAGTCCCGGCAGCTAAATTCTTGCATAATTTTCAGAACGTCCCTCACCGCCAGGACGTCCCATATTAATACCGCTATCTGATCAACAACCGGATGTCGTCAACCTGCGCTGGGAGCGTCCAAAACTCGATGGCGGCTCTCCCATCACGGGCTATGTCGTCGAACATCGTCGAATGGGCTCACCGCATTGGGTGCGTGCTACGCCCACACCAGTGCCGCAATGTGAGGTCTCAATCAGTGGTTTAGAGCCGGGTTGGCGCTATCAATTCCGTACATTCGCTGAAAATGTTGTCGGTCGCTCCGACGCCAGCGAACTTTCCGATCCGCTGACAGTGACATTGCAACGCAACGCAATCAGTGTGCCGCGTTTCATAGACGAACTACAGGATACGCATGCCGTCGAAGATGAACGCATCGAGTTCCGGGTGCGCGTGTTGGGACAACCGCCGCCGGAGATTAATTGGTTCAAAGACGGCTACGAGATTTTCAGTAGTAGACGAACGAAAATTGTAAACGATAACGACGCTAGTGTCTTGATTATTCACCAAGTGGCGCTCACCGATGAGGGTGAAATCAAGTGCACAGCGACAAATAGAGCTGGCCATGTGGTGACAAAGGCCAGATTGATGGTGCAAGCACCACCAAAAATACGTCTGCCCCGCACCTATGAGGACGGCTTGATCGTAGAAGCCGATGAGGTTTTGCGTTTGAAAGTGGGCATTGCAGGGCAACCACCACCGAATGTGATATGGTTGCACGAGGGTGAAGTGGTACCGAACGAGGGCCGATTTGAGGTGGTTAACACCGAACGCAATTCGCTACTTAAAATTGACAATGTGCAGCGAGACGATCGAGGCGAGTACAGCATCAGAGCATCGAATAAACTTGGTGACGATGTTACCTCGTTCCTGGTGACAGTAACCGCTCGGCCAAATCCACCTGGCAAAGTACGGTTGAATATGTCTTTTGGAAAGTCGGCAACTTTGTCCTGGACGTCTCCGATCGATGATGGAGGCTGCAAAATAGGTAACTACATTGTTGAATACTTTCGTGTGGGCTGGAATGTGTGGCTGAAAGCCGCCACTACAAGGTCACTTAGCACTACGTTAAACGATTTAATTGAAGGTTCCGAATATAAATTTCGAGTCAAAGCTGAGAATCCGTATGGGTTGAGCGATCCAAGCGAGGAATCGGATGTTCTTTTTATACCAGATCACAAGCGAGGCATAACGAAGCCGAAATCGGATGCAAAATTAACACAAGAGAAAGAGAAACCGGTACCACCTCGTCGTAAGACTTTGTCCCCACACCGTCCTCAGCAAGATGCAGCTACTGAAACTGTTCGGATGTCACCACTGGTGGGGCGCAAGCTAAAGCCACAGGTACTCGATAACGAAGACTTACATCGTGAAATGTCATATGGCACTCCAGATCAAGTGCTGAAAATGGATGTACGCAAAAGCCCATCTTTAAGCAGTGCTGACTCAACTGCTAAAAACACCAAGCAGAAGTTGAGTTTGAAAATTGAACGACCTGCACCCGCCACGAAGTCTCCTCAACGTTCGCCAGCCGCCGACACCACTCAGCGACTACAGTTTCCACAGCAAAGTTTGCCATCGAAAGACAAATCCCCCTCCCCTCTACTACAAAAACCACCGATTGCGACACCAGAGCGATCGGCCACACCCGAAGCACTACCCACACTTGAAAACAGCAAACCCAATCTGAGCCCCGTGCAGCCTGGCACAGAAGCTCGCAAGCCCTCGCCACATCGCAAGAGTCCCATCCAAATAGATCCCACTAAAATCACACCCGCATTGCAGCGGAGCGCCGAGCCCGTAGAGCTTGGAGTAAACCAGCAAGTAAGGCGGTACTCTGGACAATCACTCAGTCCCGCCAAGAATGTTCCTAGCCTGGCGATTGCAATAGCCACCGGGGCACTTGGTATAAAACTCAATGGCAACAGCAACGGAAATGGAAATGGAAAGCAAAACTCTGCAACCATCACCAATCCAACCATACAAATCAGTGAGCCGCCCCCCAGTCTCCCAACTCCCCAAACGCCAGTCTCAACCCCCATCTCGGAACCAGCGATAATTCCTCTCTCTTCTGCCGACAAGCATGAGGACGTACATACCAGCAACGAATTCATGCTCGTCGTGTTCAACAAGAACAGCAAAGTTAAGGATAAAGACAGTAAGAAACCCAAAAACATATTCCACATGAATTTTTCACATTTCCTTTGTTTCAGAGCAAGATTCCTTCGAATTAGAGCTAGAGGATGCCCTTCAAGCACCACCAATATCCATATCATCCCCAGATTTGGCGTCTCTCGAATTCACAAACCTACACACTTTCCCACTACGTCGCTCGGTCAGCTCCACAGAGTTGCTGTACGAGCGAGCTATGGCCAGGTTTTACGAGGCCGTGGAATTGGAAGAGGCGGAGAAAGCGCGCAAACTAAAAATATCTCAGGACAAAATAGCAACGCCCAGCAATGCGCAACCCACTACTATGCGCAAGCGTCTGGGCTCCATGACTGAGGCAGAACGACTGTCGTTTGAGAGACGCAGCGAGTTGAGACGGCAATCTGCTGACATAGTGCAGGATCTAAAGGGCCCAATCAGGTGGAGCTCACGAGATAACATTTCTAGCATGACGCCACTGTCACGCGCCGCAGGTATGTTAATACACAAACGACAAGAGAGTCAAGAAAGCGATGAATACAGCGACTATCAATCGCATGAACCAAACAAAAATGAAAGCTTCGAGTTGGGTTCGGATTACACCGAAAGTACAGCGTCATCGGAAGAAGATTCAATTGAAAAGTTTAAAATAGAACTGATGGCCCGAACGAGATCGCCCAGTCCACGCGAACTCGAGACCTACCACCCGCGAAGCATGGCCACAGGTATATTTACGCCATATCGGGCTCCCACGCCAGAACAAGCGGTAGTAGTACTGAATCGTCCCATGCCTTTGCCTAGTCCAGATTTTGTGCCGAAACCCATACTCAAAAGGCCGTCGAATGAAAATGTCCAACTCCAACAGAACGAAAGCAATTATATCAATGGCAATCCAACTACTGGCACATCGAAACCCAGCAATCAGACTTCTGGTAATTCGATACCTGTCAATCCAACGTCTAGTAGTTTGGATTCTGGGAACCCAAATCCTGGCAATGGGACTAAAGGCAATCCGAATCCTGGCAATGGAACTAAAGGCAATCCGAATCCTGGCAATGGAACTAAAGGCAATCCGAATCCAGGCAATGGAACTAAAGGCAATCCGAATCCTGGTATTGTAACTTCCGGTAATACGACTGCGAGCAATCCGACTCCCACTAATCCGTCTTCTAGCAGCCCGAATCCGGTTAGTGAAAAGTTAGACATAGCCAGAGGGATTAAATCCTTCTTCAAACGCGATAAACGTTCAGCTACGGAAAAAAATACGGAGGAGAATCAACTTATATCAAATCCAAAGGAGAAGGCCAATGCAGCGGCAATTGCAGCTGAAATTGAAGCCAAACGCAAAGTGAAAGAGGAGGAAGAGCTCAAGCGCAAGGAAGCGGAACGAGTCATGCAAGAAGAAGCACACGCGGCCGTGGATCACTACAGTGACTTGGTGCGTCAGGTGAGCAGTACACGCAAATACCACACGCCGCTGTACCTTGATAGGGACGAATTGAAGAGGGCCGCCGAAAAGGCTGCTCAGGAGGGAATGTCAGAAACTGATATTGATATTGGCACCCAGATGAAGTTGCAACGATCCCACAGTCCTGATATCGGCCTTTTAGCGCCAATGCTGACCAAACCACGACTATCAATTTCCGAGCGTGGCCAAATGATACACGTGCGGGAGACCGCAAGCGATTTAGCTGTAACTGAGCCTGCCAAAATGCAACCACCCGACACGCCCAGCGAAGAAAGCACACAACTCTCCGAACCAACTACCACATCAGAAGTCATCAGCGAAACAACCGTGGAACGTCCAGATTCACGCGGTCGCACGCGCATCGTCAAAGTAAAACGAATCATAAAGAAGAGAGTGTTGTCTAGTACTCGCTCCCGTGAAGCCTCCACAAGTCGCCCACCTTCCAGCTGTGCTCAAGATATCGCAGGCCCAACAGTAGAGATCCAAGTGCCGGAAAGACGACGAGTTGCTTCTCGAAGCCGCAATGCGCCGGACGAATCGAAATCACCAGGTCCTACGGGTAGAAAATCTCTTTTGAAAACCGATGTACTGGAGCATAGAAATTTGGCTGCCATGGTAGCGCGTCATGAAGCAGCCGATACAGACAGCACGGAGCAACAGCAGCAATTGTGCGAAGACGCAAATGAAAAAGTGCGCTCCGCCCTGAGCTATTCCACCGATTTAGTGCTGTTTGTGGTGGCCTGCTACGTATACCTCTTTAAGGACGCAAGACTGGTGCTGCCCATTTTGGCGCTGATGATATACAGACAACTGGGCGAGGCTATTCACGATCACATACCAAACTGGTTGTTGCGAAAGAAGGACTGAGCGAAACCGCTATCGACAAAGTCGAGTCTAGTCAGGCTGGATGGGAATTGAAGAATGAACTATTTAACTACAATTAACTGAAGATGTGTTTATTGGGCATATTTTGTACGACGGCAAACCAAATGATGATGTTTAGAAGGGTCGTTCAAAAAATGCGCGCGACGGAAAACTATTATTGAAACGTAAACATGCCAACGCGGACATAACCAAACTTACCACCTACGCACGTTTTGTGCAATCCATCGTTAAGTTCAGTTTTAATCGTGTAAATTGTGTAAATAAATTTCATTTTCAAGAGTTCACGCATATTTCGTTACTGCTTTTGATAGGATTTTGACCATTGTGTGTACAATATGTGGGCTCAGGGACCTCGACTGTAGGCCACATGACTGCGCCATTTTTGTATCAGTGATCGATCATCCATCAGGGGAAACTTTATTAGGAACCGCACTTTTCGAACGGCCCTTGTGAATATCATCATATAGATAATTAAGTTTATACTATACACATAAGCTTTAATTAATAACGGTACTAATACTAATTAATTAGTTAACATTAAAAATATTCGTGTTCGTGTGACAACAAAACCAAAGAAAATTCAAACAATGTCAATTATTACAGAGAAACATTTGCCTGTTCTGCATACACACATCCGCACATTCATCCATGTTCCATGTTGTTAATCCATTCTATTTAAGCGTGTTAATTGAGTTTGTCAGAATTCATTCATTTTCACTGTTATGTTTATGAAACAATTAACTTTAAATAAAAAACATCATAAAAATCAAGTGAAACATTGGTTGATTTGCACCTGAGCCGGAAGCGGGTAAGTACCGTTGGGTCTCCAAGTTGAGTACTCTCCCGACGATTCTATGAAGCATACAATTGGAAAGACTTGTTTGATAGTTTACTTTGAACGCTGTTTCCTGTGATCGCAGTGCATTTATGCTCGAGGTGACGAGCCCCCTTCCGCTTCGGAGTCCAACTCACAGAACCCCACACATTACTGAATTGCTTTATCCGTTTCAGGTGCCTTCGAGTTCGTTCCTACACACTCCAGCAGTAAGTCTATTAGCGCAAAAGTGTTGCCATCATTAACGACTACTTCATCACTGTCTGCGGTTTACGATCTTCCACTAAAGGGACGTTTTCATGGATCTACAACATTCATCCATATCTGGCCAAAAGTATTTCGTCGCAAAATGGATGTAAGTGTACCGTATGCGTTCGTATAGAAGTGGTGTCTTAGAGACATGTACCCACTTTGAGATAGAGACTATTTACAGATCCTTTTTAGATGCGCGAGCAGAGTAGATGATATTCCGTTATCCGAACAGCTCAAGGGGGTTCAACTGGAATCGGATCTCTAGTAAATTTGAAAGGATAAATTTTGACATCAATTTTAACCGGAACCAAACCCGAACATTTCCAAGTACCATCTAAATACCTTCCTTATATTTTTAGGCATTTCTCAACATAAAAATCTGACAGGCATATCTATACTATAATATAATTCAAGTGGCCTTAAGCCCTGAATAGTTAGACGCGATTACACAATCGCCGATAGTAATACCAATTGACTGTCTTGTGATCAAAGCCAAACTTTTTTGTTATCCAATCGACAGACACGTGGAACCATACGATTTTATAGTAAAACTACGTACTCAAGTTTTTCATTCTCTGATCTTAATTCCCTTTTAAAAGACTCTTAACTTTATGTACAACCGACCGGTCTTTTTCGATGAATGCTGAATGACAAAACTGGGATCACAAATGCGCCCGATATTAAACAACCTTTTGACTAGCGGCATTCCTGTTTCCGTGGAATATACACTCAAATTGTAACGATATAGTGAAGATTATAACCGCTGCATAAGGATTGCACGCATAACCATGAACACGCATCATAGACTCCAAATAAGATCACGTATATTCCCCAGTAAGAGGAAGTCAGTATCTGAAGCCGATCATTAATGTTTTTTTTATCGAGTTCCGCGAGCCAACTTCTGTTGATTCCTCTGGCCTAATTTATTTGTCTAGGTCTGCGTAGCCGCAGTCTCTGGCGCTGTGTTGTTTTTTGAAGAATTACTGTGTTGGGCATTTGTATTACTAATCTACTCCTTCACTAGGATACCCATAAATTTAATCAGAAATCGAAAATAGTATTCATCATGAACAGGACCGTCACCGAAATTTCGTTTGGATTGTCGCAGATTGGAGAGTATTGACCCATCAGTTTTTCATTCTTGTTCAGAAAGCCTTTGATGCAGTCTGTTTCCATACCATTATGAACTCATTTTTGGGTTGGTGCCGCTCATATGAGAAATTAGTTGATGTTTTCCCACGTAGTTTCAGTATTCTGAGATCTGTCAAGGTTTCATATCGAAAGGAATGAGAAATGATCGTGGTATTTGCTGCGAATTGTTAAAAGTGCAAAAACAAAATCCCTGGAACAAAAAGATAAGCGACTTCAATCGCAAATAAAAATAAAAGATAATATCAACTTAGCGTCTGAGATTCTAATGTAACGATTCCAACGTGTGATTCATGGTATCGCTGGAGGATTTTGCAAACGTTCGCATAGAACAAACAATAATGTTGCTTATCAATATCGTTTGCGTTAGAAATTGTTATCGTAGCTGATAGGCTTGCGTGGATTCGGAATATTCACCCCCTTTCGCCGTCGACGAGGTTTCCACTCTGAAATTGGCGTAGAAAGATACATTTAAGAAAATTGTTCTGGATCTTGGAGGCGACGATAAGACCGCCACTGTACTATTTACGAGAGGAAGCATGAGAAACTATGACTAATCAACCGAACTGCAACGCATTGTGGGGCAATAAATTATATTATCTCTCAGATTACAGCCTGGTGTAAATGTTGATGAAACTGTCAACGCTGGCATGGGATGGAATAACATTTCCATCACAACTGAGAAGCCAACAAACATCAACAGTACTGCCGACGATAAGAGCCGGAAGCTGCTAACGCATATCCAGAGATGGCACCATATATAAAGACCACAGCAGCTGAGCAGAAGACACGCATTCAGCAAAAGTACTTTAAACGGAACAAGTGAACGCGAACGAGCTTTAAAATGAAATTCCAACTAATTTGTGCACTACTCGGCATTTGCATAGCAGCAGCTGTGGTAGCTCAGCCTGCTCCGGCGGCTATGACACCGATAGCCCCACAGACCCTCGGACTGGAGCTTGAAGAACTATATCGTCTCATACCTACGAAACAGTTGTCCCAATTGATAACTCGTTACCTGCTGAACGACGCAGAATTTCAGGCCGTTATACGAACCATCAACTCACAGGATGCGTTCTTTGTACGCATGCGCTTTAGATCGCAACCCGAAGTGATCACCTTTGTCAATTGGGTGCGATCACAGCTACTGCACCACGACGGCTCACTGGAATTGATTGATTCCGAGGAACTGATCATCTTCAACAAAATACCGTATTGGGCCAACAGCGTCTACGGTTGGCAAGGATTTGTCAATGAATTCTTAGCCTACTACCAGCAGGACGTGGTGCGCTCTCACATCGACATGAAGGTGGCTCAGAATGGAGTCTTTGCGCAGTATTGGGCTCGTCTCAAGGCACTCAAACCAGCCTACGAACGCGTTTTGGCCTTCCCAGAGACCCGACGTGTCATTGCACAATTGCAGGCTCTGGGCGTGAACACCGATCAACTTGAACATTTCATTCGCACTCAGTTCGATTGGATAAATGGACCGGCCATTTACACCGCTGCCGCTCCAGTGGCCCCGTAAGCTACTCAACGCCGTCACCAATATCGATTTTCTTATTTAATCGGCAATTAGTACTCCAGCCGGCATGTAGCGGCGTACTAGCTGCCGATTGGAAACACGCACTAATTTAGTTACTAATCATGTTTGAATTCCTCGCCAAACTTATGCATTCCGCGATAAATAAAACGAAACTCCCAAAATTTCAAGAACTCATCTCCTCCCGAAGATCCACTGCGACTCTGCGTGCATTAACGCCACAACTCAGTTTGCATCAACTAAAAAAAAAATTAATAAAGGTTTGCTCGAAATTTATATTAAAATTGGTTTAAAATACACTCGGAACACAATTGCGCCATTTTCCCCTCTAGAAATGCTCCTCCTGAGCCATCAATTTTTTACTGTGTACCATGTACCTAGCCAAGAGATTTGACCTAAAAGAGTGTGGAATTGCTCTCTAAAGTAACTCAAGGATTGCATAAAATTATCCTCCTTTACTTCATGAACGTCTGTTCCGGAAAGCGTTTCAAAAATTGTTCTCCGATGTACTAATGGTTTATGGAGAGTGCTTCCGCTACATCTAATTCCAGTTTTGGAGCGTTATTTCAAATATAAAACAACGCACAAATACTTCTTTTGGTCGGCATTTTCTTGTATTTATGGATATTTTTCTCTGATATATCGGATATTGTTTAATCCGCCAACGGGTCCACATTTGTGTATTGGTACATCATATTTTTGGGCGTTATTTTATAATCAATTAAAAAAGTTGGGTCTTAATTCATAGGCAGCGTAGCCCAGCCAACATATTGCTCCGACCATTGATGAAGACCATTTTGAAGACCACCATAGCAATGTATTCACTTCACCGACAATTCTACATGCGTACATGTGCAGCATGTCACCGTAAAGTACTAGGATTGGAGCGAGGTAATCACTTCCCCCGACCCAGTGACACACTGAGTTATTGTTTCCATTACCGTGCTAGGAAATTACCTGTAATTAATTTGATGAGCACGATTGTTATTACTACAGAAGCATATTTACCAAATGATTCAGGCGGGTGGGCAACTCAACGTTTACTTTGGCCGCAGAAAATAGTCGCCAAAAACAAACCATGAACTCCACAGGTCCAATACTACAGCAACCGCAAGTGACAAAGAGACGCCCTTTGAGCCAAAAAAAAACGACCACACTCTCCCAGGAGCTGCTTAGGGGCATCCGGGAAATAATGGTGCAACATGAGCTTATCACCGTAGAGTCCCACGCCTTTCTCTCCGCTGCTAACCAAAAGCAAACTGTATTCCACATCAGCGTCTCACAGCACAGACAGTGCCAGCAGAATTTGCTGAGTGCCACTATGGAGTCGGTGTTCTCCGTGCGTGTGAGCACCGGAATTGCCAAGCAGCCATTAGCGGGCATGGTGCCAATGTACGCCAACAATAACTACGATGTGTTGCACTTGTTCCGTAGTTTACGCTACGATATTTGTTGCTGCCCGTGCTCTCTGCAGCTGCTCGAGGTGTTCACGCCTCGGCGGCAGCTCCTTGGTACCGTACAACAGCAGCGCCGCTTACTCCATGCGGCGTTCACCGTGAGGAACTGCATCGGGGAGGTGGTGATGGGCGTAATTGAGCAGCACACCAAAATGCTTACCTTCAAGGTGAGCAAGCGTACCACAGATTCGCAGGAGTGGAAGCATTCCTTGAACACCCACACCCAAAACACGATATTTCTGTGCTTGCAAAATTTACCACACACAAAATTGCTTTCTTGATGCACCTGAAGCTGGCTTTGTCACTACCGTGCCGCCACACACAGTGCGGAGTTAAGTGCGGAGAACATATCCAAAGTTTCAGACGACTATTCCATTAAACAGCTGATTGCGGACACTCTTGCTGATCTATGGTATAGTCGCGTTGCGCCCGATATCTTCAGGTTCTTTTCTTCATTTTGTGTTTAGATACAGACTGCCAAGGGCCGCGAAGTTGGTAGCATATGTCGCCAATCCATTAACCAAAGAAAAGTCCAACACTCGTCGAACAAAGAGGCGTACTTCTTGCATTTACTCGAGCAGCTGCCCGAGCACCTGAACCTGCTGCTGCTGGCCGTCACCCTGTTGATCGTAAGTTCCAATTCCAATTCAAAAACAGTGTCCCATACTTTAAGGGAAGCTTTTCATTCCCGTTTCTTGCAGAACTGCATGTACTTAGAATCAATGGATTTTTCCTAAAATTGTCGCAAACTTTGACAAGTTTAAACGAAGATTGTATCGTGACCAAGCGCGTTTGCAGATTTGAGGCTTTGAACGACATTGCCCGCAGCGCCTGTCCGCACAAACTTTCATATAATTAACAATAAGGAGCAGTTTATTTTCTCATTGGCATGTATTCTTCGGGATTCAAATTAACATTGTAACATTTCAACAGTCCTACTGTAAATTAAATATATATTTTTGCTCTCATTTGTGTACTCGTGTAGGAGAGTTTGTATATATATATATATGTATATATATATATGTGTATGTGTGTATGTATGTATGTTGTATATGTTGGATTGTTGTATATTAATATATTGTTTTATATTCGCTATTATAAATTTTGCTAATTGGGGTTCCAGAACATCTCCCACTTAGTAATGAACTAAGTCATAAACTGCCTCCAGCAGTCGCTATACTAGCGGTCAGGTTTAGAACTTCATATCGTCAAGTTGTTCCGAGACAATTTTAGCCTCAGCTGGCTGCTTTTTCTCCTTCTTTGGTATGTCTACGGTAACTTTTGCGATTTTCATCACAAGGCCCTTGTGTAGATGCTGCAAATCGGCATCGGCCTTCTCGTGTTTCTTGCTGACCGTTGCTTTCATCTACAAAAATGTTCGTTGCTAATTAAATGCAGGGGTTTAAAGTACTCCAAAAACAAACCATCTTCAATTTGCCCTGGACTTCCTTCGGCTTCTTGCATTTAGTATCGACCACCTTGAAAATGTTCTTAACCTTCTTCGACTTGTTAAGAGCAGACTTGACAGGAGCTGCAATCTTCTTGCCGCCACCAGTAGATTTTGACCCGCGCGCCATTTTAAGCTGAAAGTGTATAGGCAGATATTTACAATGTTAGTAATTTATACACAATTAGTAGCTTAGATCTGTCGAGTTTAAGTTCAGAAGACATTTTGTTGTGATTGACAACAAAACTATTTTTAATGAATGCATTTTATTATTGTTCCTTTCGGGAAATAGTTCACCGCCGCCTGCTGGTCCTGTATGAGCACCTTCACAATAATTTCAAGTTCTCACTAAACCACCCCCAATACTACAGAAATCCATAGGTACTCTCTCAACCGAGTCCGCCGAGTTTCTTAAAGATCAGAAGCGCCGGTTTTTACGATTTAGGTAGTCATCTAAACATGTAATTGTTCTTACATCCTTACGGTTGCAGTAGTCTGGATTGTCCAAGTCAAACCGGGAGGTCATACTTTCGTTGACACAGATTGCAGTTAGAAAAACCACCAAACCTGTCGTTACCTAGTTGGATATAGGGTAATATATCTGAGGTCCATTTCTATACAACGCGGCTACGGATGTGTCATAGCATATATAGCACAGAATATACCATACACAGGTGTGACATATACCCTCGCAGTGCTTCATTCCAGTGCTGCTAGTACACTGAGATATCGATAAGAACTACGTTCAAGCTGTCTCTTCCCAGACTACACTTTGTAAATCTCTGTTCCGTTTTCAGCACTTGTTATATTCCCAAATTAAATCAAATTTAAATTTTTTAACCACTTCTCTACTCAAATAAATATTTGAAGGATTAGATGATTGTACGAGGCAGCTCGTCAAGTACTGAAAAATGTACAAACTACGAAAGAACTAATTGCTCCAGATTGATTATCTTCACTCTGGAAGTGGCAACTCGTGTGTCTTAAAGTAACATCAAAATTTAACTCCATTTGAACGGGTGCATTGCGCGACCCTAATCGCAAAATTAATGACTCATAAAAGCTCCTTGCAAAGATGATGTTACCACCATTATTCCCATTAATGTTTTTTGTGCTTACTTTCCATTAAATTCAAAACCCATCTCAAAATAAATGTATTTCAAAAACAGTATGAATGCATCACCATAATCCCCTGACCCTTCCTTGTCCAGTTATGTTCTCGAAAGAAAGTAATCTTAGCTCCGGTAAAGAAAATACATCGCAACTCATCGTAGTTCTTCTCCCAAACATTTATGGGAGTTGGTATAGAATTGTATTGGCATTATTTGCAGTTGAAGATAAAAAAAACTATTCATTATGCGAGGCGTAGAATCCCACCTTCCAATTTGCTGTGTTTACTAAATCCCTTGGCGTCCATTCTAGAATGATCTGCTGGAAAATTGTCATAATAGGTCCAAAATTACTGTGTTCCACACTTGTCGGTCAGAATTTTGACCATTTTTGTACTATTCAGCACTCTCAGTAGAGACGCACCACCCCAACTTCCGTTAATATTGAACACAAAAACGTATTTCTTACAACGTGCTGCGAGACGGCCAACCACACTCTCATCTTGATAGAACATATGGATCATTGAGGTTAAGGCGCAGTTTTGGGGTAGAAAACTGCCGCCACATTCAATTTAAAGCATTAATTCGAGCAGAAAGTAAGAATTAAACACCCACGTACTACTCAGCAGTGATTGTCATAATTCTCCGGCAGATTCGGTGAATGCGTGCAGGGAGGTGCAGCTCTTACTTGTCTTCTCGTGCATACCTACACATGGCAATTATTGCAGTTGCTAGGAAAAACTCCTGCAATCTACAACTCACTTATCACCGACCCGCACCATCCACTGAGTACTGCATTCTTTTCCTTGGGTGCATCTACAGTGACATCTACGATATTCCATTAACCGAGAGTCTGTGGTGCAACGTGCCCAGAAATAGTTTTTGTGGTGCAGTAATTCGAAAACATGAAACACTCTCGCATGAGCACCAGATCGGAGCAGGTGTTCCACTGCACCCGCCGCCAATGATTCCCATATGATTTTATACATTTTCCAAGCGGTAATTTAGTTTGCGCAAATTGTATTTCAACTGGAGCCAAAATATTTACCTTTTTCCGTTTTTCTTTCTCGCCTTATTTGCTGCAAAAATTCACTACTCAACAAATCAATACGTGAATGTTTTTGCATCGAAGTGGTTGGCAACGCTATTCGTTTAACGCCCATCAGAGGAAATTATTTTAATATCCTCATTTCAGATCAAAAATTTCCTTAAATAAAAGGAAATATAAAATTTTCTATGCAATTGATTATTTTGCATATTAAAATTGCTGATTACAACCAGAAACATATATTATATATGTTTCTGGTTTGAGTTTGTAGCGTGAACACAAACTATGCTGCTGTTTCAGTGTAGACAGAAACCTTCGGCTGTTGTTTTGATTAATGAAATATTGAAATTTCGTATATTTACTTATGTATTTAAGTGAAACAAAATGTTAAACGTGAATTTGAATTTAACATGGATATATAATTATATTATTATCATTTATTGTTATATATTATTTATCATTTATTGTTATATATATTTTCTGTCTTATCGGATGGCGTATTCTACGTTAAACTTAATGGCCGTGTCTCTGACACAGCCTGCAGGGACTGTCTGCTTTTTTTTTGTGAACACCACAGTTAAAAAGCAGATCTGGGAAATTATTTCTATCAATTACTTGAGGAAACGCACATTGATATACAGAACCTAAACGACTAAATTAAAATATTGTTTACATTCAAAATTAAATAAAAAAATAGCGAATGTAAACAAATACTCTCTAATATAATCTTATTATAGAGTATTTCATGTAGCATCCTTTAATGAGCCAACTTCAAGAGCAAAATTTTCCCGAATACAAACCATTTTATAACTTATTTTTCGCTTAAAATGGTATAATTCGGCACTATAAAAAAATATTGGTGTTTTTCATGTTGGCTCTAGACGGAGACCGTAGACAATATTACCTACGGTCACGTTTCAATGGAAAATACCGCTATTTTTTCAAGGAACAATAGAATCCTTGTTTTTCAGATTTCAATATTAGTTTTTACCGTAAATATAACAGAGACAGAATAGGAAAGTTATTTTTAAAATATTTTCAATCATTTTTAATTTGTTAAATATAGAAACGACCCCAATTTCTTTAACAATGGAAGATTTTAAGACGAACGTTTTAAGTATGACTTCTTCTATATAAGAACTCAATTATCGTATTTATTATAGATTTTTGAAGCAACCCAAATTCTGTCTTGCATATAATATATAAATGTTTGTAATCGATCTTACTTACCAACATATGAGATTAAATGTTTTAGTGATGTGATAAGTCTAATGTTTCGTTTACTACAGAGAAACTCTTAATTTAATACTAATAGGAAGAGAGTAAAAGGACTTGCCTAAGAAGTTATGCATTGAAAATAGCTTTCATCTGTGAGACAACACCAACTGATGGCACCAAATACTCTATAATCTATAGAGAGTATTTGATGGCACAACTCTATATTTTTATATACTTTTCTTCTAGAACTGATTTAATACCTAATCAGATATTTGCAGCGAGAGAACAATTTCTTGAGACACTTAAAAATATGCTACACACTAGACATACCGCGCATACGGAAAATTTGTAGATTGGAAAGCAAAGTGTTGCCTATTTTCAGGTGTCTCAAAAATCTCAGATCTTTGATATCTTGATAACACTGGCACATAAAAGAATGCACTGAAAAATTTTAGGTTGTGGTCAAAACTACGACATATAATTTGCAGTTAATTCCTTGGCACTTAAAAGTATGTTACACCAATTGCATACAATTTTAAGACCATAGATTTCATAGCTGTAAGTCTTATTGTATTAAAATTTTAATTTTAACACAAGTATGAATAAATAAATAAAATAAATATTGAAACATAAAAGATACCCTAAAAGTATGCAACCGTTATAGGTGTACTCTATTCGTTCTTATTCACCACACAATCTATGCTTGAAACAATACTCTAGAATACCTCGAAACTTCTTGCGAAGTGTGGAGAATATTCTAGAATGTTCTCGTTCAACACAGGAGACGTCTCCACACAATTAAAGTCGAGACACAGTTGAACAGTGATCGTAGCAGTGTGTACATCATGAATATCAATAGTAACAGTAACAGTATTAAAAATTAATTAAGTGATTAAATGAATAAATAAATGGAGTGCAAAATTGTATTCAAGTAAACTTTAAGCCTAAGATTAAGAGTGTAAATGGCAAAAATTAAATAAAGTTAAATATTCTAATTTAACCAAACGATTGTTTGCTTACTACACAATCCAGTGGTACAAATTTGAGTATTGAGTTTGTGACAATTGTCAGGAGGACAATTTCGTAACAATATGTAATCCATTTTATGTGCTTTGCATTGTAGAGATTTTTAGAAAGTCAACAAATAAAGAAGTTGTTACCTCACCACTAGAATGATGCAGTGTGGTGGCCACGGCTAGCTCACCGCAATGGTCGTGGTCCTTAACCCGCCACACTGCATCGGGTGGGACAACACTACTAAAAAATTTCAACTCACATTTTTGCCTAGCATCCTCCTCTACGACGACAAGCGAGCCCGCCCCATATTGTCCGCCTTAGCCTAACATTTTCAACATAAAATTAAACACACTAAACATTCTACTTGTACTTAAATAAATAACATACATACACGCGTATACTTAATAATACATACATACACGCGTATACTTAATAAATATATACTTATCTCTAGGGGGCGGGCGGCAGCCTCCTTTTCCTCCGATGCTCGAATGGGGTGGGCCGGAACAATCAGTTATCCCTCTTATGGGATGGGCCGGAAACAAGCGGTTATGGATCTATTCAGCACACTCAATAATCAAGGTAAACTTTCTATCGCCAACTCTTTAAACTAAACTAACACTTTAAATTGATTCAAAATTTTAACGTTTATTTTCTACACATGTACATTGTAATTGAATTCAAAAATTTTTTGGAATCTTTCACACGCTAAATATATCCGAATAAATAACAGGACCACGGACGAGACGAGAGACTATCCATACAAAATCCGACACGAAATGCAAATAAAAAAAAATCTTAATTTTTTTGCTCCAAAAATCCTCCACAGTCAAACACAAAATTCAAACGCGCGCGGCAACCAAAAATTTTCGACACAACTTCCTTCCTAAGCACTTAACACCTTATCGCCCCGTTTTTTTTCTCTACCACTGCCTTATATGATTTTTTTTCCTCTCTCCTGAAACCGTATCTTTTTCATTTCCTCGGCCTCTTCCGCTATTCCATCAGTGACCGCTCCAGCGGTCGAGGCGGTCAGTCACCTTTCTTTAGAATTTCTACTATTCTGAGGCAGCGCCATCTGTACCTCAGAATCGTCTGGTAGGTTTCAGCCTGGCCGCATTCACCAGCAAAGCGGACAAGTGGAAGGAACAAAAGAAGGAGAGGAGCAAAACAAACATACAGACGGTAGACGCCAAAACAACGATCGCAACAAAGTCGAACTATTGTTGACGTCTGTTCCGACACTATCATGCAAGGTTGTGCTTGCAATCGTTGACTAGAGACGAGCATTAAATTACAAGGATATCATTGCTAAACTGATTGATGCGGCACGAATTATTGAATGTTTCCATGTCAGGGAAGAAGTAATATACTCGTTGTTTGAAACAACATTTTGAACTAGAATATAAAATAGTGCTGTGAAAAACGAGTATAGAATCACCGATTTCCCTAATCTGAGATTTTAATTTAATTCAAATGTTTCTAAAGTTATCGATTAATAAAAATTATATTGACCAATTTGTGTCTGCTGAATATAGTTTTGAGACCAATTCTTAAGAATCATAAAGATTGAACGTGAAATATTGTTGTATTAGTGCACCTTCTGACCCCCTACACCAAAATGGAACACAACATTCACAATCGGGTAACAATAATGCCAATTACAACATATCTTCGTTTGCTTAGTCTAGCTGGCATCTTAATGTAACCCGCAAGATTCTCGCCACAAGACACGTGACGGACGATATCATGCCCAAATTGATGAGAGGGAGCGAGAGCGGGAAGAAAGGGAAGGCCGCCATACGCACCACGCCTCGTTGCGTCGATGTATTCTATATTCCGTTTGGTAGTACATACAAATGTATGTATATTTGTGAGCAAACTTTTCCTCTTCTGAAATTCGCTTCACGTTTAGACGGAATACGGCGCGACTCCACTTCAAAAATGCAAGCGAATATAATAAAACTTGTAATTCAAATGCAGCCACAAAAATCTCTTTGATTTTGTTAACTACAAAAATGTCTTCAAAAATTGTATAATAATATACATATTTAGCGTTTTATTTTGGGAACTAAAATATTTGTCATAGGGCTCAAATGTGGCCCGCACTAATCTAGACGCAAAATGCTTGGCCCTCTTACAACAAAAGGTTGCCGAGCCATGACCCAAGTAAATGGTACGATGTTGATTCCCATTGGCTCTTTGGACGGCATATTCGCCGAAAAATTAAATTCCTCACAATGTGAGCCACGAAGGACAATCACATCCGTATCGACTACTTTGCAGTGATTGGACATGAATTTGTGGACGGAGAATGCAGTGCAAAGTGCACGTAGACATTTACTTTCACACACAGAGCCATGGCAATTATTGAGTTCCACAGCAAATTTCCCACAACCTGCAACTCAATTATCACAACCCACTGATTACTGCAATCTTTTCCTTGGGTGCATCTACGGTGGGAACCACGATATTCCCTTAACCGGGAGTCTGTGATGCAAAGTGTCCCAGAAAAAGAGTTTTTGTTGTGTAGAGCAATAATAAACAATAAATAATTAGGCATAAAACATGAACCACCCTCGCACGAGCACCAGATCGGAGCAGGTGTTCCCACTGCACCCGCCGCCAATGATTCCCATATGACTTTATACATTTTGTAAGCGGTAATTTAATTTGCGTAAATTCTATTTCAACTGGAGCCAAAATATTTACCTTTTTCCGTTTTTCTTTCTCGCCTTATTTGCTGCAAAAATTCACTACTCAACAAATCAATACGTGAATGTTTTTGCATCGAAGTGGTTGGCAACGCTATTCGTTTAACGCCCATCAGAGGAAATATTTTCCCTATTTTAGACAAAATAATTTCCGTAATAACAGGATCAAACATTTTGAATTCACTTTGGAATGAAATGCTCCCTACCAACAGAAACATAAATGATCATTTATGCAGAAACATAGATGATGATCATCTATGTTTCTGATTTATGTTTCTGACTAGTGATAAATAAGCAGTATCAGAGTCACTGCAATAGCGCCCTAGGCAATTGTGCCATCTCCACCAAAAATTATGGAAATACTGGTATTTAAATTAGAAAATACAACATCCAAAATGTATTTGTGAATTCTATATTTTTACATAATTTATGATATAAATTAACACAGCTAACCACGGCTATTGCCATTATAATACAACCATAACATAAGACATAGAGTAAGTCTAAACCTAAATAATATTTGAGAGGGTATTAACTGAACTATGCTACCCTATTATCATACCCTCGATATCGTATTGAAGCGTGATTGCATACTGAAGCGTGATTGCATACTGAAACGTGATTGCATACGTTTAAAATCCCATCTGGAGTTTGAGGTTGTGTGCACCACCCTATGTATTTAACCCAAGACACAATCCATGCAGATGGTGAAAAGAATGTTCTCGAAAACAAAAACTTCCTTCGCGGTGAATATAAGATTCTAGAATGATCCAGAATAGCCTAGAATTTTCTCATTCAACCATTCGAAAGCTATAAAAGCCACCACACTATTCAAAGTCGAACGCAGTTGAGCAGAGATCGTAACAGTATGTACATCGTACATTTTAATCGAAGCAGCAGTATTTGTAATTGTGATTTTCTAAAGTGATGAAATTCATTATTAAATAAAGTGCAAATTGTAATAAAGTAAACTTTAAGCCTAATATTAAGTGTGTAAATAGCAATATTTAAATAAAGTTAGTTAATTTAACCAGCGATTGTTTGATTACTAAACTATCCAGTGGTACGAGTCCGAGCACACAGAGTTAGTGTAAATTGTCAAGAGGGCAATTTCGTAACAATATTGAAACATAAATAAGACCCTAAAAGTATGCAATAGTTTATGTGGTATTATATTAGCAGCATCCCCTCATATACGTAGCACACTTCATATATGGATGCATCCAGAACTTTCTACGCGTAAAAGCACTCAGACTCTTCTTGAAAAACGCTCTTGACTGTTCTCGAAACTTCTTTCGAATTGTAAGGAATATTCTAGACTGTTCTAGTTCAACACACCAAGTGTTTATAAGCCACCACAACAAGAGTCAACACACAGTCGAAGAGTGATTGTAGCAGTGTGCACATCGAGAATTTAAAGAATTATAGAATTGAAAGTAATGAATAAATCAATAAATAAATAAAGTGCAAATTGTATTAAAATAAATTTAGGCCTAAGATTAAGAGTGTAAATTTTATTAATTAAATAAAGCTAAATTATTCTAATTCACTCAAGCGATTGTTTGATTGCTACACAATCCGGCGCTACGAATTCGAGTATTAAGAGTTGGTATAAATTGTAAGAAGGTAGGTAGCAGAGAACACAGAGAAAGGAAAGTCTTTTTCGCTGCCAGCGTCCGTAGCGGACACACTACGATTTTTAGTGGATTCACCACATCCGTCTGCTTTATTTCGTTGCTTTGCCGTTTGACGTTTAAGTTTCCTTTCTCTGTGTTCTCTGGTAGGTAGGAGGCAGGAGTGGCAGCTTAGTTTGCCAAAAGCACACCTATTGGCCCGTTGTGATACCACTGTGTGGCACCGTTCTGACTAAAATTCTCTTACTGAAAGATGGTGATAGTCAGCGCTAGGACAGCGCCGGGAAAGGCACGACTCCCCCGTTATGTAGCAGGAAACTGTCCTGATAATTTGATGAACTTTGCTATGTCCCTAACATTGAAGGATGACAGCTCTGTCAGACCTGTGAGAAACGGGGCACCAAAGGTGCGATTTCTTCTTTTTCCCAAGGATGGGCAGTGACATAAAAGGTGGAGAAAAGTCTCCTCCTCCTCCTCGGAACCACAGACCTGGCAGAAATCGTTTGAGGGTAGGCGCAGTCTTTCTGTAGGCTTTCCCAGTATGCAGTGGCTGGTCAAGACCGAAATACACGATCGAGTCGAAGAAGCTGTATGGTTCTGTGTTTGTCCATGCTTGCCCAAATGAGTCTAGCCGTATGGCAGGATCCTCATCGACCCAGGATTTGTAGACGTCAGCCAGGTATTTCCGTTAGATATCAAGCTTGGCTGTTGCCAGTGGGATGTGATATTTATGGAGGGCTGAATTTCGGGTAGAAGCGTGCCTGTCTTGGCAAGTTCGTCTGCCCCGCAGTTGCCCGGGATATGGCTATGTCCGGGAACTCAGATAAGAATCACCCGAGAATGTTTTGTAAGCTCATTTAGAGAGGTTCGACTTTCGTGAACGGGTCTTGAGGTGACTGTAGAGCCAAAAAGAGATTTAATAGAGGCTCTCTGAGAAGATAGCTATGTCGGTTGCGCCGATGCCGCTGCTCAAAATCCATTTAGCTGCGCGATAAATGCCCATGACCTCAGCCTGAAACACGCTGCAATGGTCAGGAAGACGAAGGGAGATTTTTAGGTCCAGTTTTTCGGAAAAGATAGCGCTTCCGACTCTACCTCCAAGTTTAGAATCATCGGTATAGATATCGGGAGTTTCGCCAACGATTATGTCGTTTGAAGTCCAGTCATTTCTGCTTGGAATAATGAGGTCGAATTCCCTGTTCAAATTGGGATAGACCGACCCATAATCGATAAAGTCCGGGACAGGTGGATCCTAATTCAGAATAGAGGCATGGCCCGATAGGGTTAAGCGCCAGTGCCAGATACCGTTGAGTCTAATCGCTATCAACATGGCTTGTTGCTTAACCAAGAGCCCCGAAGGTAGCCAGTGAAGCATGGCAAAAAGAGCATTCGTAGGTGTGGTACGAAGAGCGCTAGTGATGAATATTGATTTGCCCCGAGGCATGCTTATCAGTTCTTTAGCTCTTTTGGGTTTAAAGTCTCCCAGAAGGGCTTTGGCTTGTTTCAATCCAGGAAGGTTCTACAATGATTGACTTTTTTGGTGCAATTCTTAAGCAGTCCTCCAAAAGTAGTGCACAGAATGGTTCAGGACCAAAGAGAAGGCGCAGCTTTCCTTGTTAAGCTATCAGCCTTCTCATTTCTTTGTAGTCCTGTGGGCCTGATACCCACAGTAGGTGGATCGATTCTTTCGAAATACTTTCTTGTATTCTCCTAAGAGCTTTCCTAGTAGTCTTGTAGTACTAGATGCAAAGGTGTTGGATATAGTATAACTTCTATTGCTGCCGTTGAGCAAGTGCGCCTTGCTCCACTGATGACAAGGCAAGCAAGGCATTGTACTTTACTTACCATAGATTTCGATGTCTTAAGTCTTACCCCATTAGACTAGGCTGCACAATCATAGGTGATGATAGGTCTCACAATCATGGTATACATCCAGCGAACTATTTTAATGTTGCATCCCCATGATTTGCCGCCAAGCCTTCCGGGTAGTTGCACCTGGGTGAGACTTCCACAATAGTTTCTTGTCAGAAATTACTCCAAGGTATTTGGTCTCAGAGCTAATATCGATATATGTTATTCTAATAGGCCTCAAGGACTTAGGATGAACTATATCCTTGCCTTATCCTACCTTGGGAATAAATACCACTTTAGTCTTACGCCAATGTTCCTGTCCACAAGCACCACGTACTGCAGTGATATTTATATACTACTACGCTACTCTTTTGGAGTAGGATCGGAAACATACCATCCGTACCCGGTGAGATTTGTTAGGTTGAAAAAAGCTGAGAGTCCAACTCAATATCCTCACCCATATTCGAGCCAATATTGCTTGGGCTTCTAGGGATAAAATCCATCTTTGAAGATGGTGGGATCTGGATTAAGCTTCCACGGAAATCTGTACGCAGCAAAAGGAGATTGCGATCTCGTCGTTTGCAGTGAACGTGCCATCCTCTGATCTCAATGGCGGCTCTGTGTCGGCTCTGCTTTTAGCAAGAGCTCTATGGAATCGTGTTACTTCACGAGTCGATTCAACACTTTCGCAAAAGCATCTTCAACGAGTCCTTTCGGCTTGTCTGAGCTCTTTGTTATATATTGTCAGTAGTATTACGGCCTTTCCACCTCCACTACGCAGCAGTCAATGCCAGGAAGTGCGGTGGATGCTATCGAATGAGTATTCTTTGGTCGACTCCTCAACCAGCCTTCCAAGCACCTGCTTCTCGACATTTGTTAGCTCTTCACTAGTGAGGTTGGTGTTCCGGATGTCCGCAGCAACGGCAGCCACTTTGGTAACAGATGCCACCCTAGCGTAGTTGCCTTTTGCTTTGAACCCTCCTCGACTTGAACCCGCATCGCCATCTTCATCTTCTTGGAAAGATCGAGGTTCGGATAAAAGGTATGTCGTGCCCTTTTCTACAAATGACTGTTCCCATTCGGTTGTGATGTTGTGCCAGCCAGGTCATTTGCTGCTCGGTACTCTTTTGCTTTTGCAAGAGTATTATCAGGCTGAAGAGCCTGATCCAGGTAGGTGAGGTCGGTCCTATCTGACACCTGCTCCACTTAGCTCTTTTCTTTCAGGTTAATCTAAGCCCCAAGGTTGACTGCGTACAGGGTGAGAATTCCTCTCTGGGTCATCCATGAACAATTTTTTGGGCTGGTGAGCCGAGACTACCCACTTTTCCTCCTAATCGTCCCATGGAGCTTTTTTAGTTGACCCTAGTTTTGTACTTGCAGCAGTAGAGTTAGACGGCACATCATTGGCAGTAGACTTACAAATCCCTTTACCATCTACCCCACCCACTGTCATTTTGGATTTACTGGGTCCACCTGGAGTGGTTTGCTTGGGCTTGGCGTGTGATCTGGATGCGAATTGGTTCAGCAAGAACTCGCAGATCCACTCGTCTCGCCATTTCAGTTGTGGTGAAATCCCGCGGAAGTTTTGTTTATTATTTGTTTTCTTCATGTCCTTCAATGCGGAGAGTAAATAAGACCACTCGAACAGAGATCCGTAATAGTCGAGCTGAGGTCGAAGAGCGCCTACTATTCGAGGGCTCCGTACGCGAATAGACTATTTAAGAGGGTTTCTGGCCTGGCAGAACAGCCGTACGCGTCGCATGACTTATTGAGCTTTACCCTCGAACCATAATCAAAGTGTAATTCTCAGAGCTATTCTAATAAGGAATATCGAACACTGGGCGTTACATCCTGACTTGAGCTACAGCCAGCATGATTAGAAGTCGGTACCCTTGAGGAGGGGTCAGTCGAATGTCGATGTATCAAAATGAAAATGTTATTTTGTCGAATAGTGTTATTTTATAATATTGTTGACGATATATTTCTTAAGTGTTGTGATCCCGAGTAACTTGCTCGACCCTTCCAAAATATTTTGTGATCCAAAAATGTTCACTTCACACACAAAATGAGGGTGAAACACGAATATGCCAATTTGCAGGAGGCGATGTAAGAGTCCAAATTAATCGCAACTAGTCCTCCTGCATAGGGCGTCTTCACCTTCAAGGATATTTCAGAGAAAATTATGACATTCGATCGGAAGGCGCGTGGCTGGTCAATCCAGTTGCAAGAATATATGGCGTGATTTACATTATAGAGCTTCATCTCCAGCTCACTTCCGTAATAGCAACATGGATACAACTCCACTGCGATGGAGAGCAGAATCGATATATATGAAATGTAGTCGAAGAGGTTGTTGGCAAAAAATAAAACGTTAATACAGGCGATGCACAGAGTAACACCATTGGCAATGAACTGAACAAATACACTCCATGAAAAGATGTCCTGAATGCTATCATAAATTCTGAAATAAGTGAAATTTTGAAGTATCTATGAAAAATATCTCAACTACGACATCAAACCTCATTAAACGCTCGTAATCCTCGAAGCAGGCGGTGAGCTCCTCATAGTTTTTGCCGGCACTGATACTCTCGTCTGTGCCGATTTTGGAAATACGAATTGTCAACAAATGAATGTGTCCTGCCAACATGCACATGCTCAGTGGTGGGTACATGTCATTGATCCAATTTTGTATAGTTTCTACAAACATTCCTAGGGATTGGTAGCCCATTGCCCAGACAAATTTTAAGGCTGATGCCTGATAATCAAACGGAATCCATCCAGGATATGCTAAACTTCTACCGTCTGCCATCAAAGCCGTCACTGGCAGCGACAGACTTACAGCACAATACACTACCACGAAAAAGTTTATAAGGAAGTGTGCTTTGCGTAGTAGAATGTCCCGAAAGTAAGAGAGTTCGTCAGTATGCAGTATTCTCCCATCCAACTGTTCGAATAAATCGATTACCTTCTGCATTTGTCGCACCTTCAAGCGGTATATAACGAATTTGATGGTGCATGTAACGATTGACAAAGTAATGTTTAGATTTGTGAAAAACTCGACTTCAGTTGAAGTCTGCAGGATTCCGATGATCAGGTGAGCAGGATAAAGAATTGTAAAGCAAGCAGTTAGTAGCAGATTATAGATGCCGCAAACATAACGGTTCGGCCCTGTGGTCAAGCCAAGCATCTTAAAGAAGGTGTCGTATCGCTGGAATACAGCAGAACTGCTAAATCGATGACTCATCGTCGACAGACTTCTTACGGGTGGTTAATAATCCTTTAGAGCTACTTGCCACTTATCAAGTCGGAGGTTATCTCTTTACTGAGGTCCTGTCGTTGACGTATGTCCTCTACATTGGGGCTGTAGCTGCTAGTTTGAATTACTTCGCATGTGTGCGCTTCCACTTAAGTCCTTGCAGCTGTCTTTTCCACCATCGAATGGAAAATCGCTTAATCGTGTTAATTGACTCACTAGAAACACATTCGCATGTAATTAAAAAATCAGTGCACCTCCTTCCTCATTCCTCTGTCGAGCTAGGGAATTATTTGCCAATTAAGGGTAATTAAGCAATATTGTGGGTAGGCTCACGGATGTTGGGGCACATTCATAATACTTCTGATTACCTGCATACAAAATTAGAGGAGTATTACAAAGATGGACACCTTTTCAGTGAAGCTAAATGGTCTAGCACAGGAGTTACACAGTCAGCAACAAGCATATTGCAGATTTTATATAGTTACGCTATAACTTCTTCTATTTATTACTATTACTTCTAAAAAACCTTCGGAAACAACAAAGGCTCAAAAAGAATGAAATTTCAGTTCCTCGATTGGTGTCTTTATATTTGAGGCTGAAAATTTGGCGCCTTTCTATACTAAGTTTGCATCAGTTCCCATTGAAGATCTCACGATACCTCTACTCAAGGCACACCTCAATGACCTCAACGGGTATTACGAGGCCGTGAAGGGTGCATACCGACAAGTTGCATTAGCCCAGCACAACGACTAGCCCGGCGGTTTCCAGTTGATTCAAGCACGGAACAAGATGGAGCTATCCCAGGAGCAAGGGTACAGCACTAAGTACCAGATATCGGATGCCTTGGACGTACGGCAGCCTCTACAGTTGGAAACACCGCGTCAAACAGAGCGGTCCCCACTTCTACAGTAGAGTAGGCACGAACCTCACTTTGTTTGAATGTCCCACCCTGTAACACAGACATTTTTTCCGGTTGGTTAGAAGAGTGCCCTTCCTTCTGTCTCAAGTTTATGGTGGTATACATCAGAGAACACAGAGAAAAGAAAGTATTTTTCGCTGCCAGCGTCCGCAACGCACACTCCACGATTTTGAGTGGATTCACCACGATTCTGAGTGGATTCACTACGATTTTGAGTGGATGCATGTACAATGTCCGTCTGCTTTATTTCTTTACTCTGTATTCTCTGGTATACACTATCCACCATAAACTCACCTCTGCCCGAAAATTGTTTCATGTCCGATACAAAACGGCCGGAAAAGCGTGTACTACTGTGAAGCTGCGAGCTGAAAGCCGACAAGCAAATCAAAACTATTTATAATATCTCTCAAGTCAGTTTTGAAAGTAGGAAAGCACTACAATGGCCTCCAACTTCCTTCCATAAACAACTCTCTGTACGTATTAACTTCACCAGTTCACGTTCCAAAGGAGAATGGGAATCCAATTCTGCTGTATGTTTATTCCACGAAACTACCAAAGGAGACCTTATCACTGCCTTAGTTCCCGTAAGGATCTTCCAACATGGGCCCAGATGAACAAATTCCTTACCAGCATTCAAAGTTGGGCAGCGACTCCACAGAGTGAAGCGATTCAAGCCCATATTTGCTCAAAATAGGGGTCACAGCCGAGTCCAAAACTTTCACACAGAAAGCAGCATGAAATAATATGGTCCAATTTGTCCCACCAATCATGCGATAAGGTAATATCAGGAATTCTAGAAGTTCCCGGCTCGTGACAGTTTGAAGATAGTTCGAGAAAACTGATTGTGGAAAAACTGTTTAGTCTTTTGTCACTCGAAACAAGATTGCTCAAGCCAACACTTGTACATGTATTGCCAGAAGCAACATCACTCTATGTTGAATATCCAGGCTGACGAGGTTCCAAGCGGCAGCGGAATGTGCTGACACAAGTCTCCATATCTCAACATAGAGGGAATCCCGAAATTGTCCAGATCAATCAACGACAAACGAGTAGCCACTATCATTTAAAGTGGGGTCCAGTCCACGTGTGCAATACCTCTTCACCACAAACCGAAGAGAAGATTCTATTTGCCACTGCCCTTATGTCCACATAGCAGCTTGAAGAAATTCACAGGATTCGAGCTCTCATCGGGCAAGCTTCATAAAGAACATTCATTTCGGCGAAAGTCCAAAAGCGATGGAGATTCCAAGCCTAACGCGCTCAGTTCGAAATTTTAGAATTTGAGTGAAAAAGTATCAAAATTCCAGTCAAGGTTGTCCCATAACGCTACTTGCCCCGAAAATTTACCAAGCAATTGAAACACAGGCACAATTGCCTCCCGGAATTAACTAAAATTCTTTCGACTTTCAGAATTGACAGGCCAAATTGGAGACACTTCGTCTCCAATAAGAAGTCCACTGGAGAAGAACTGTTTCCGAGATCTCAAGTGAGCCACTTCTAGGAGCAAGAGAAAGTATGCCATCCGACTCCCATATCTGAAGAGGACCGTGCATGTGAAAACCACCACCAAAAGATCACCTCCCGGATGTTCGATACGTCAGCAAGCTACCCTTCAAACCAAGTTTTCCAACTTCACAGGCTTTAGGTGACTCTCAGACCATAGCCTAAAACTAGTTTCTCAGCATGGAGAGAAATAGTTCACGGAAAAGCGAGCTAAAAGACATTTATGAAGAGGTTCTCGGCAAATACCTCACACCTGATCATATGAAACAAACGAGTTCCCGAGAAATCATCTCTGATGGGAAATATTTTAAACTTTTTTTTTGCCACATCATAATAATAAGGACCATGAAATGCGCACTGAAATCCTTGTCTTCTGGTCCGATTCACAAATTGTTGCGGCCTGGTTAGAAAAGCACCCACACACTTGGAAAACGAATGTCACCAAACTTTTGTTGAGTCTTATTTCTTCATTCGGGGTGAGATGATTACCCAAATGCTTCGGTGCTGTGCACAATAACAGCACATTTTTCGCGGCCTCATCTTCTTCCCAGCAAAACCTGCAAACCCCATTAGAGTAAGTTCCTATCGCCTTGTTAGGGGATAATTCACCCTACAGTGCCCTGTCAGAACTATAATTATTTAGTACATACAATCCTTGAAACATTTTAGATTACAGGTCCCTATAAGCGATTTTAATTGTGATAGCCCTGGTAAGCTGTCCCAGCACACTTTTTTTTGTTGTCCTTTGTTAAACAACAAAATGGTTCCGGGCTTTTAAACGGAGACGCTCCTCCCTTTAAGGCAAGTTTCTCTGCAATTTCTTTACCAGAAATACCCACGGAACCTGGAACCAGTAAAATCCATACCTTATCGTTTTTGCCCAGGATGTTCACCTTATCAAGACATCTCTAGTTTTGATGTTACCTGGTGAGTGCTTAAAGTGCTGCCTGGTTATCAATAAGGTTGGCTATTCTTTGGTTCCTATAGTTACGTTCACGGTTGAAGTAAACGGACCTAACCATCGCGTAAATTTCCGATTGAAAGTTACTTGTGTTCTTGATTAGATCTTCCGAGTATCTTTTTACCGGTCCCGGCTCCCTCATCAGTGGGAGAACCGTGTACTATTGTATCATATTCTGGTTTATCCTGTAAGTTTTTGATGATATACCTTCCCAGATCTTTTTATCACTAAGTTCGTCTTTGAATTGTTTTATAAAACTAAACTTTGGATGCATCGAGTCCATCGGCATCGAAATTTCAGAAATTTGTCTAGCAAAAATATCAAACTTCTTGCGGTTCAGCCAACTAGCGATGCAATATTTTGTCTTTAGAATGGCCCTCCTCGCTTGGGACAGGATATGAATGTGAGGATGTGGGAGTTCTAAAAGAACTCCAATTGATGCCGTGGGACATGTCCGCATGGCTCCTGTAATACACGCTAGTCTTTCCAACCTGTTGAGTGTGTTGAAAATCATTTCTTGCGTGTACAACTCTCCCAGACTGCTGCCCCGTAGGTAATCATAGGTCTGACATCTGCTGTTTAAATCCACCGCAGCCCCAATTTTCTCTGCGATAGATTTACAGGTCATAAGTATACGAATGGCCTTTTTTGCCTTTCAATGTGGGTTTTCCATTGGTCAAATATAACTTTCTTTCGTGGCCTAATCGCAGAATCCGCGAAACAACCCGCTATCGGGTTACGGCCGAACTTAACAACGCTCGCCAGGCGCCTCTGCTTTGCGAGTGTCTTCTCCAATCCGGTATACTAAGCGTGGTTAGGGTTTCCTCGACTTCCTATCGGAGGCATGGTCGTCCCCTGCATGGTGGTCCCCTGCATGGTCATCCCCTGCATGGTCGTCCCCTGCATGGTGGTCCCTGCATGGTGGTCCCCTGCATGATCATCCCCTGCATGGTGGTCCCTGCATGGTCGTCCCTGCATGGTCGTCCCCTGCATGGTGGTCCCCTGCATGGTCGTCCAGCGGCTTCCGCTTCGAACACCTTTTTCGCTGGAGTTTCTTCGTCCATACGCACGACATGTCCAAACCAGCGCAGACATTGTATGCGTCTGACTCTAGCAATATCAGCGTAGAGCTCGTACTGTTCATGGTTCATCCGAATACTCATATTGCACCCAAGAATTTTGTTCCTTTCTGTTGATCCGTCTAGGTGGATAGGTTTTAGATGCTTGATGTATTTTCTGGTGAATAGTACAATGGTGGTTTTTTGCTGGATTTCCATTCAGCCCCTCCTGGAGCACCACTTTTTTAGAATGTTGGTTTGTGGAATTCTACCATACAAGAGTATTCTCAAATTTCCCTCTACAAATTGCGACTATGGCATCAGCATAGCCTTGGAGTGATAAACCATTGTTGTCTAATTCCTCCAATAGCTCATCTACTACCGAGCTTCAGCTGCCCTCTGTGGTCTAGTGGTAAGCATGCTAGACTCGCACTCAGAAGATCGCGGGTTCAAATCCTGCCCTGGACTTGGTCTCAAAATGCTTCTTTCTATAAACACCGTTCTTCGAGTCGAAAGCCTCTGCAGCTAGTACTCATTCTCCCAAACTCTTGCAGTCATAATTAATGATGGTGTAAGATATAATAAATAATACTAGGCTCGCTCCACATCAGTGGTGACACCACACTCCTTGTGGTATCCAGTAACTGTACTGGCCGGTATCTCCACTTTCCTTGTACGGAGCATGTGGCTCATCCACAGAGCTAAAGTATTATTGCCCCCTCTTCTAAGCAGAGCCATGTTTATGGCTTCATGCGAAGCATTGTCCGTGTCTACAAAAGCACATGTTGCCCTTTCCTTCTTTGCTACGCTGGCTTGGAGCACATTAGCTACTAGTGGAAACAGTGTCCCTCGATGTTCTTCCATCAAATAAACAAAATAAATCAAGTGGCAACAAAGACTGCAATTTATTTATCTTAAAATCTTAGTCTACTCGACTAATGTATATTTTTACATTTTTAAAAAATTATATAAATACAGCGAGAAATTGGGCTAAACTTAAAAATATTTAAAATAAATGCGTCTTTTTCATAAAACTCCTCATTTGGGAATTTGGTACGCGTCAATATCAAATGTCTGCAATATCAGCAACAATCATTCAAATACTTTACAGTTTGACAGTGTAAATAAGAGAAAACAAAATATACAACAAAAACAATTCCTAATTGAAACATGAACGCATCATCAAACAGGACTTCAGGATCGAATTGTAAATACGAAGTTCAGGATTTGGTCATGCTTTGGAAAACTCTGGCCAAACTCCTTCTTAGAACTCAGAATGCTGTGGAAGGACTGGGACTGCTGAGCACAGGTGAGCATGTAGGCGACTTGGGTGAAGTGCATCGACTGAAGCAACTGGAACAGATACTGGAGGCATCCGACGGCGTCTTCCGATGATATGGTATTGGTCGTTTGCGGGCGCTAAATCAATGAAAATAAAGAAAACCGGAATAGAGATCGCGCTGGCATTGCTCATATCTCCGAAAACTCAACAAATGAAAACTTACCATCGCAATATATAAAAACAGAAACGAAAGTTTATAAAAATAGCCGCTAAAAAAAATTATAATACCAACTGAAATCAAGAATACAAAAACCATAAAGTAGCACTATCATCAAAGGTCCAATAGGGCGGGGCCACTGCGCACTTACTGGTTCATTAAGGCTTAAATATATGGCAGAACTTATAAACAGTGTACACAAAACCCAATCAATCAATCAATCAATCGTATTGGAAAAGTGAAATCGATTTATTCCAAAGTTGCTGCAAGATTACATGAATTCCACAAACGATAAGAACAAATTTACACACAAAATTTACATAATTGTCATTTGTACAAAGTAATTTTGCAAAAACCAAATTAATTCAGGTCGGACAACAAAGTTTATTTAATTAAGCAGGCGAAGAACAGGCACAGAACATTTGCGTTCTGTGCTATGAAATGAGTTCATAAACTAATTAAGGCCCGCAAAATTCGTTTGTACAAATTATTTTCAGAAAATACATAACGCAAGCATAAAGATCATCGAAGGATAGATAGGTGTAGGATAGTGATGATTTCCATCATTTTGGGGACTTAGCGGGGGATGGTGGTGGTGAACAGGACGGTGAGGATGTTGAGGAAGAGGATGAAGACGATGATGATGATGATGATGGCGATGGTGGTTTTGGTGTTGGTGTTGGGAGGGTTGATGTTTGGGATGTGGATGGAGTTGGATTTGGGGTTTGGTTAGCAACAATAGTTTTATCTTCGGTTAGTACAAGAGCTTGAGATGGAGGAGGAGATAGATATGGAGATGACGGCCTGTGCAATAGCGCTGCAATGTAAAGATAATGTAATTAAATTGGAATTTGACAAAATAAAATTTATAAATAATGTGATAAAACTCAACGTCTGCGCTCACGTGTTGGCTTTCTTTCGCTACAAATAAAATGAAATAAAACAAAATTAAATTAAAATTAAAATACAGTCAAAATGATTACTAAAAAATTATAAGTTAAATAAAATAAATGGAATGGAGGCAAAGGTGCACTTGAAGCATACCTGGTGATACGTCGGCGGTCTAGAAAGCTTGGCGAGCCGTGGCGTCTGGGGATTGATGGTGAGCGCGAGCCGGTGCGGGAGGAACCAGAACTAAGTTATTCATAAAAGAAAGAGTATAATTCATTATCATTAACAAACATGTAATGTGAACGCCCCACACCCCGCCCAACGGTATTTCCCGTACTAAAATTGCATTCACTATTCACGAGTATTTGAAATCTGTGTGGGTACCTTGAAGAGCTGGAACTACTTCGAGATGAGCAACTCGAATGTGTACTGGGCGATCTGGAACGCGTTCTGGAACTGCGGTGCGTGCGGCTCTGATGCGTTTGGCTCCGACTGCGACTAGTCGACGTTGTGTAATGACTTCAGTAATTGAAAATAAGTTTTAAATTTCAGTTTCAGTTTAAAGAGATGAATTCAGAGTTGACCTACGTTGATTTGGACCGGCTGGTGGTGCGACGTCCCTTTTCTGCACGATGCGGGCGACTGCGGCTACGACTACGGCGGGCTGCGTTCTCGGCAGCAGCAACCGTGGCCGTGGACACTTTTGAAACGATGGTATCGACAAGTGTGCTATCAGTCAAGGCGGCAACTAGAGGCTGTGAATCGTTAATTTTAAAGGGCTTAATGACAATTTTCTGTTTTTGGTGATAACTTAAATTAGAAGCGTTGGCCGATGCGAAGTTATGAGGCGCGTTCAGGCCGTGATGTCGGCCAGTCACGGCAGCCAACGAGGCTGCCCTTAGGAACTGGTCGGTAATGACGGTTGTAGTAGTATGATGATGATTATGGTGGTGGTAATGATGGCTATTGGTTAGTAGTAAGTTATTACTGGGAAAGTTAGTAGTGGCTATAGCGGAATTAGTATTCTTAGCACTGAGAAGCAAGTTACTGCGATGGTAATCGCGACGACCGACTATCGCATTGTTGCTATTTTTGCTCAGCAATTGAGGATTTAAGTGTGAAGAAGAAGAAGAAGATATTAGAGGGTTACTATTGATGCGATTAGAACGACTGAAATTACTAGCAGAGGCTGATACATTGTTAGTGGCAGTTGCTAAACTGTCATGGGAGGAAGAGGAAGGATCCACAACAGTTGTATTAGTATTAGTCTTAGATTTGTGACGCGATCTCTTAGAGCGTCTGGATGCTAGCTTTCGCCTTTTCTCTGCCTTCCCTTTCGCAGGCTTTGGCGTTTTCGGACTACTCTCCGTATGGCCATTTGGCGCCACGGTTGGAGTCTTGCAAACGTCCTTCGACGAAGGGTTCTGGTCTTGCGCTATTGTTTCTTCGGATTCTAAATTTGGACGCCTTCCCCTTCTCCGATGCGACCCCAACGAACGGCGAAAGGTTGCAGGCGCAGGTATAAGCGTAGGTACAGGCGTAGGCGTAGGTGTTAGTGCTGCAGTTAATGTTGTATTGTTAGTGATAGTAACAGCCACAGTAGACACACTATTAGCGTTCAGAAATTCGTTTAACGAATTCCTCATGCCCCGGTTATTAGATTCGTGTTCACTTACTTCGTTGCCACTGCCGCCGGTGGACGTGGTTGCTGCCAATTTTTCTATAGTTTTTATCTTTTCCTTCGCCTTCGCTGCAATACCGGTTTTTAGTTGCTTTAACATTTCTATATCTATCAATTCGCGCTCACGATTCGATTGTTGGAATTCATCAAACGCAACTGCCTTTTCCGTGCGATCCTCGTTGTCGTTATCATCATCGCTTTGAGACTGGAGGCGAACAACGGGAGCGGGTTTGCTGCGTTTGCCACCAGAGTCACGGCCATCGCGAGTATCGGCCTTTGAGACGTCTTTCTTAACAATATCCTTTTTATTATTGAGCTCCTTACTCTCACTCTTCGCGTCGTGCTTGTCTCGACTTGCATCCCGCTCACAGGGAGCATCGTCCTCTTTTTCCTTACCATTTTTGCGACTATGATTATCTTTGCTGGCCTTGCGGCGTTTCTCTGGTTTGTTGTTTTCAAATTTGTCCAAAATATCACGATAACGTTCGGGATTACGGCGTGCCGGCGAATAGCTCAACTCGGAAGAGTTGGAACGTGATATTGCACTGCGCTCTTTCTTCTCAGACTGCCCTTCATTTCTAGGCGATTCATCTTTCGCCTGTGATAGAGTGGGTTTACAAATTGCCGCCTGTGGTTGTTGGTTTTTGTGCACTTCGTGCGACTTTGATTTTTGACGCTTTGAGTCGCGGGATAAGTTACGACCGCGGGAGCAGGAACGTCTTACTGATCTTGAATCTGACCGGGTGCCAGATCGTGATCGCGTATATCTTTTAGATGTTTCTTTCTGTTTCGCACGTGCATCCAAATTCTTGCGTTCGGTGTTCGAATACGATGACACCGAACGCTTGCGAATTGGAGACCTTTCTCTGCTCGCTTTGTGCCGCGTAACCGGCGTGCGAGTTTTTGAACGATCCTTAATGAAACTCAACGAAGGCACTCTTTTCACAATTTTCTCTGGCTCAGAATCTATTTTAAAAGGATTTGCTGTCTGCTTCAACAATTCTGAAGCAGTGACCCTTTCGGAAATCTTGAAGGGATTGAAAGGATTCTTCTTAGCTGGAGCAACTGGCGGTGGCGTCCGAGACCGTTCATATTTTCTCCCAGTAACCGAGCGTGACTTCGATCTATAACCTGCACGGCGGCGATGGTGTGGTGAGATCGATCGTGAATATACGCGAGCATGTGAACGGGAACGTGAACGTGTACGTGTCTCCTTACGTTTAAGTGAATGTCGACGACTTTCAGGGGAAGCTGTACGTGACCGTCTTCGGTCCGATCTAGAACTCTTACGACGATCTGCATAATGCTCTGTGGAATGTTTTCGAGTGCGCTCAGTGGTTCTGGATCTGCCACGCCGTTCACGTGACAAAGAGCGTCTCGTGCCATGTTCGCGATCACGTCGATCTCGGGACAAAGATCGCCGTGCCCCATACTCACGGTCACGTTCTCGTCGTTCGCTGCCACGTCGATCACGGGACACAGATCGCCGTGCGCCATGCTCACGGTCACGTTCTCGTCGTTCACTGCCACGTCCATCACGTGACACAGATCGCCGTGCCCCATACTCACGGTCACGTTCTCGTCGTTCACTGCCACGTCGGTCACGTGACAAAGATCGCCGTGCCCCATACTCACGGTCACGTTCTCGTCGTTCACTGACACGCCGCTCACGAGACAAAGAACGCTGTGCACCGTGGTCGCGATTACGTTCTCGTAGGTCACTGCCACGAACCTCACGTGACAAAGAGCGCCGTGCGCCATGCTCACGGTCACGTTCGCGTCGTTCACTATCACGGCGCGTTGGTGACAAAGAGCGCCGTGTAGCATGTTCGCGATCACGAACCCGGTGTTCACGAACGTTACGATCACGTTCAACTTCACGGAGATTGCGCTCGCGTTCCAGTTCACGTGGATTCCGATCATGCTCAGTTTCACGAGGATTACGTTCGCGGTCTCTGCCGTGATCTCGGCTATCAATTGACGAATCAGGACGCCTGCGTGCACTTGAGTGTGTGCGTGCTCGCTCACGCGATCTGCTGCGGAAAGGATTGTTGATACGGGGCTTCGACCGATTGTCGCCATTCTTCTGGGACTTCTCAGCTGCATTCTCAGTATACTTCAGCTTCTGTTTAGTTGTACTGTAATAAAATAATACTTGATTGTAATGCTCACTGAAACTATACAAAAGTGACTGTCGACTCACCTTGGTGGTGACTTCTCTGAAGAAATTGAACTGTTCCGCCTCTTCTTCTTGTCACGTTTCTTCTGTACAATGAGATCGGAGGAAAGATTGGGTTTGTTAGTGAGCGAATAGTGGAAAAATTGTTGAAGTATTAATTTTGCAATGCATGAATTATGTGAAAATATTGTTGAATATTATTATTAAAATTTTGCTTTTTTTTAGAAAAATAGTAGGCAATTGAAACATTGCTGAAAACACAAAACACGAAACTAGAATTGTACACGGACTTTAAAGTAAATTGTGCACAAACAATTGTGTGTGTCGGTGTTCGATTATAAAAATTAACATAAGTCATGATTCATTATTAAATTAAATGCGTTTCTTTGCAAACTTAATTTTAATATAATATCATTAGATTTACAAATAGGCTTTAGAGTATAGTTAAGTTAATAAACAACAAGTCAGACTAAATGAAAGTACTTACAAAACTACAAGAGAGCCTTTCGAAAGCTATCCTATTCAATGAAGCGCCAAGGGTTTTATAAACAAAAAATATAAATTTCTTTTTCTTCTTTTAATAATAAAACATTATTTTGTTAGGTAAGTTCAAGTAAATTGGTTGTTAAACAAAGTATTCACAATAATTAACAATCACATATCAAAAAAAAAATATATTTCAAAATCAATAAAAACAAACTTAATCAGAAATCATCAATTAGTATTTAAATTTAAATTGAAAATTAGTAAATGTAAATTGCGAGAGAAGATAATAATAAGAAGAAATTGATCAGTTAAACTAGTGTTGTGCCTGCAATCATTTTATACCCTATAGCAGGGGATCCCCAACCCTATCAAGGGATGATTAGTGCTTGCAAGCATGTGCGAAACATGAAACTTTCCGACTCAAAACAGAAAGCAAGCAGAGAGTTAAGGTTGCAAACAATTGCATATCAGTACTCAGCGAGAATTGCAAGAAGGAGTAAATTGGCAGTTCTTTGCAAGTGTGCCATCAATGGGCCGAAGTGGCATAAGCACATTTTATGGGTAGGCAGTGCTAGGATCTCACCTTGAAATGTAATGAAAGGTGATGTTGGAATGAAAGGTGTTGCTGGAATGAAAGGTGATGTTGGAATGAAAGGTGATGTTGGAACGAAAGGTGATGCTGGAATGAAAGGTGATGTTGGAACGAAAGGTGATGTTGGAATGAAAGGTGTTGCTGGAATGAAAGGTGATGTTGGAATGAAAGGTGATGTTGGAACGAAAGGTGATGTTGGAATGGAAGGTGATGTTGGAACGAAAGGTGATGTTGGAATGAAAGGTGATGTTGGAACGAAAGGTGATGTTGGAATGAAAGGTGTTGCTGGAATGAAAGGTGATGTTGGAATGAAAGGTGATGTTGGAACGAAAGGTGATGCTGGAATGAAAGGTGATGTTGGAATGAAAGGTGATGTGGGAATGAAAGGTGATGTTGGAAGGAAAGGTGATGTTGGAATGGAAGGTGATGTTGGAACGAAAGGTGATGCTGGAATGAAAGGTGATGTTGGAATGTAAGGTGATGTTGGAATGGAAGGTGATGTTGGAATGAAAGGTGATGCTGGAATGAAAGGTGTTGCTGGAATGAAAGGTGATGTTGGAATGAAAGGTGATGTTGGAATGAAAGGTGATGCTGGAATGAAAGGTGATGTTGGAACGAAAGGTGATGTTGGAATGAAAGGTGTTGCTGGAATGAAAGGTGATGTTGGAATGAAAGGTGATGTTGGAACGAAAGGTGATGTTGGAATGGAAGGTGATGTTGGAACGAAAGGTGATGTTGGAATGAAAGGTGATGTTGGAACGAAAGGTGATGTTGGAATGAAAGGTGTTGCTGGAATGAAAGGTGATGTTGGAATGAAAGGTGATGTTGGAACGAAAGGTGATGCTGGAATGAAAGGTGATGTTGGAATGAAAGGTGATGTGGGAATGAAAGGTGATGTTGGAAGGAAAGGTGATGTTGGAATGGAAGGTGATGTTGGAACGAAAGGTGATGCTGGAATGAAAGGTGATGTTGGAATGTAAGGTGATGTTGGAATGGAAGGTGATGTTGGAATGAAAGGTGATGCTGGAATGAAAGGTGTTGCTGGAATGAAAGGTGATGTTGGAATGAAAGGTGATGTTGGAATGAAAGGTGATGTTGGACTGGAAGGTGATGTTGGAATGAAAGGTGATGTAGGAATGAAAGGTGATGTTGGAATGAAAGGTGATGTTGGAATGAAAGGTGATGTTGGAATGGAAGGTGATGTTGGAATGACAGGTGATGTTGGAATGAAAGGTGATGTTGGAATGAAAGGTGATGTTGGAATGGAAGGTGATGTTGGAATGAAAGGTGATGTAGGAATGAAGTGTTTACAGTGTCAATGCTGTTTTTAGCTTCTAACCGAGAACTGTATAGGTAAGTATATTCGATAGGGGACTAGACAGTGGACAAACATTTGCATAAAGTTGGTGAAAAGTTGGTTCACTGAACCACTGACATCTACTTAGAACCCTGCAAATTGCAGCAGCACTCCGTATCCCACGTTCATACCGATCAAGAATGCTATTTGGTTGGTGTACCGATTAGTTAACTAAAAGTGCTGGTGGTATTTTTTTAATCAAAATGGATAGGGGACCGGGACATAACTAATTTCCATACTTTGTGATTGTGAGGGTTCATGTAGCTTTGTATCTCCATCTTTCATAGTCGAACTAATATATTGCACTTTACCATTTGATTGCATATGATTTCAAAATATCAGTTAATACCAGTTTGGCGAAGTGGATATATGAAAAGGTTAATACCAATAGGTCATATAAGTAGTTATATATAACAGGTTTAGCTTATATATAGCCAGGTAGATTTGGCAGGCTTTAGAAACACTCGCTGTGAGTGGTAACCATGTAAATAACTATTTAGCTGCTCATAACACGCAAATACTTGAATGTTCAATTAATTTTCTAGTTATATTGCTCTAGTCTAGGGCGTGCCTAAGCCCAAATTTCCCACTGTCGTCTAGTGGTAAGCATGCTAGACTCGCACTCACAAGGGCGCAGGTTCAAATCCTGCCACGGGCTTGGTCTCCGAAATGCTTCTTTCTATAAGAATCCTTTTCTCTTCGAGTCAGAGGCTTTCCTCTGTAGCTAGTACTCATTGCCCAAACCCTTGCAGTCATAATTAATTATGGATTAAGATATAATAATAATAATAATAATATATCTATTCCACTTTATGTGCTTCTCTTCTCTAATATGCACTTCACTTTGAAGCAGTAAAATGTTGTTCAAGCAGGCTGCAGTCAGTATAAAGATCGGGACTTGAATTCCGATCCTTCTCGCTTTGTTTAACAGCTTTTGTGTGATCTGCGAGCACCGGCATAGGACCGTCGGTTAGCCCTAACCAGTAACAAGACCATCTGTAATGCTTGATGCATAGGGAAAGCGGTTTCAAGATCTATACCATTGTTGTGGGGTGTAAATAAGTGCAGCTCCTGCGGGCAGTGGGCTACGAAATTCTTGGTAGGCAGCTAACTGACAACTTAATTATTCCTACTAAGCAGTCGTAACATAGATTCGACCCATTATTTAGTAGTGGCCACCATGGTCAAGGTCCTGCACTCCGAGTTGAATAAGAAATCTCTGCTGACGCACCGAATGCAAATTGTTTGTATGTGCCTGCCTGAGAGAGTGCGGTATTCCCCGTCACGAAACCGATGCACACACTTCCTTTGAGAACAAAGTGAGTGGTTATAGGGTATAAAATATCGTACAGTACAACCAAAAGGTAAACAAATGTAGAAGCACAATTATTTGAGTGTTATTTTGAGTAATTAATAAAATAGTTTTTACCTTTTACTGCGTTTAGATTGCGATCAAGATTAAAAAATTGAATGTGGCAGATATTTTGGTTCATATTGTTCGAAAACTAAGGAACTAAAAATGCACGCACACAAACGAACAAGCAAATAGGTAAAAGTTGCTCAAATTTCGATCGAAAGGGAAGAAATAATAAAAACTTTTAGAACCATCGAGTGAGTTGGTGTGACGTCAGAGCTCATATAAAAGTAGTCGATGAATCGATTGTCAAAGTGCATGCGTACGGAATTCATAGTTAATAATTGGAAATCGTATGCTCGCTGGATGGTTGGTAGAAAATGTTATATATGTATGATAATTTATTGTAGCTCGTTATGGAGTGAGCTGGTAAGCTATTATATATGAATGTGTGTGCTTGTCGTTGCCGTTTGGTCATACGCACCTTGTACTTCTTCGATTTCTTGCGGTGCTTCTTCACAGGCACACTGCCACTTCCCGAATCGCTACTTGCGCCCATATCACCGGAATCTTCCGAGTCAGATTCAGTGATTTTCCGCTTGCGAGATTTCTTTGCATCTTTCTTGGTTTTCTTTAATTTGCTGCAAATAGAATTTGAGAGAATAAAATTAAAATGTATTTGTATTGGGGACATGCAGTTTTCGCGTCAGGTACATAATTAGTTAGTGATACATATTATAAAATAGTGCCTAAATATAGAATAATTCACATATAATTATTTATAGAAAAATAATTCCATATCTTAACTCTATTGTCAAGCTGTTCATTTATGCTCAATCACTAAATAATTCGTATCCACAATCCGCACCATTTGACGCCTCCTCGGTACTTGTTTCTGTATAAAGAAAGCCCAAGAAGCATGCCACAGAAGCACTATTCGTGAGAGTGCCTGTGACTGGGCGTACCTGCATATAAGGTAGACAATTTGAAGAAGCAGAAATGCGAGGAACACTTTCAGAATTGCATAAATCTAAGCAAATGGAGGACAATCAAGTGTAGGGAAAGCAACAATTTCCATCTACAAGCACGAAGATCTACGATTGCATGCACATACATATGATCCCCTCATCCCCTCTCTTCAAATATAGACTTGGCGTAATGTCCTTCCAATTCACAGCGCTTGAGCGACAAATAGTCGTCGCAGTCGCTGTTGCAGACGTTCTGCGTTGACTTCTGTCCGTCCGGCTTCTAGACCACGAAATGCATGCTAAATTTAAACTAAAAAAATAACGAGGGGACTAAATTAAGACGTCTTCTGGCTAATACACATTTCGCTGATATTAGCCAAATCGACGCAAAATGTTGAACCCAGTGCAATTGTAGTGGGGAAACTACGAAACTTGTTGCATTATGAATCTCGCGAGGAAGAGGGAAATGGAATATAGCACAGTGAGGGTCTATGAATATAATTGAAAAATATCGGACTTAACTTACTCCAACCTCGCTGTGAACTATTCGCACATGATAACGAAAATTATCAATGTCAATGGATTCAAATCAAGTATATGAGAAAGTGTGAACAAAAAGCAAAAAATCAAACAAAAACAACAAAAATAGTGCAAACGCAAAAGAGACTCACGTTCACACGTCTATGCTACTTTGGAACTATTTTTGTATGTTAATTTTTAAAGGTCTATCCGTAGGCGCTTAAAAATACCTTAGAGACACGCAATTATTAAGGACGCAGCTATTAACTTTTTTGTTTATTGATTTATAAGTTAAATTTATTATGTACGCTTGATTGTGATAATTGTTTACCTTATTTAAAACTCTTCATAATTGGTCTGTCTTAAGGAAAAGAAAGATGAGAAAATAATTTCTTTTAATTGTTGTACAACGTTTTCGGTTTTTATTTGCGATTTTTTTTTCAATATTTTAAGAATTATTAGAATTAGTATTGTATAAAAAAAGATTTTGTTTAGTATGTGTTAGTGTCTATGTATGTATGTATCTATATGTATATGTATGTATTTATGTTTACTTTAATGTGGTAAATAATGGCAATGAGATTAGTAAGGAGGGGGGGAAGGTGCTAAATAAAACAAAATTAAAAACAAACAACAACACTACACAAGGCATATTCGGAACAGAAAGGTGCCCTCAGCCTGAATCGTCTAATCTCTATTACGCTACGCAGGCCAAACCGAATGCTGAGGGACGTGACGGCCCATGCTAGTCCCGCCACGGCAATGCATTGCGCATCAGTAAGCGTAAGTAAGCGAAGTGTCTATAATTAAACTTAAGTACGCACTCAGTATTTGAATCGACTCAACACTTGCCGTGAAGCGTGCTACCCGTGCTAACGAAACGGACGCAACTCCTTTCGATTACAGCCAAACGCCTACAACTAAATTCGTGGCTAAACACGAAGCAAGCAAGAATGCGGGCCGCATCAAATGGCGTTACCAACAAAATAAGAGACCAATACAAATACAACATAAATGAATAATCCTGACGAGCTTCTCTCTTACGCTCCTCTTATACAGATTGGAAATAACCAAAATAAACAACAAAACAAAACAAAAAGGCAGACGGGATTGCAGCAAATGTATACAAAGTAAAAAATGTGTTCTTGAACATATTTGTGGTGGTGGTGAGGTGGTAAATGGTGTTATTTGCTAATTTAATGAAACAAAAATAATAATATAAGAAATCAAGATAATTTCAAATCAAATTATTATTACTTACCCTTAAATTTGCCGAAGGAATCGAAATCGACATTAATAAACTAGATTAATAAAAATAATCGACTTGTTCTCTCTTCGTACAATACTCATTTATGTGTGCTTTCTTTCTTAGTGTTCTTTTCTTGTATACTATATTGAGTTTGATTTGATTTAGCAACTGATTGTGATATTGACTTCAATACTGATTTACAAAAATGTTCGCTTATAATTACGCAAAATTGTTAATACATTTTGTACATGTTCGTTTCAAATGGACTGCAGTGTCGTTCTTTCTTGTGATTGTTGTTTTGTGTGTTGCGTTTCGTGTTTGTCTTTAAGTTGAGGGTGTTTTGACTATTATTATTTAAATGATGATTGATAGCATTTGTAATTGTTGAGTTGTTGAGTAGTAGTGGTAATGGTAATAGCTTTAGTATTTCTAGTTCTGGTAATTTGTGTATTTGTGTGGTAATGTTCTTGTGTTTAATTCGATTTTGAATTTGTTGTGAGTCTATTTAATACATTTAAATTTTTACTTATAAATTTAATGTTAATAAATTAGTATGGATATTTAAAATTGTTCATGTTGTTGTAATTATTTGTACATATCTTTTCTTTTCTTTTTTCTTTCTTTCTCATAAGAGTTCCTTGTTAATTGGTTTGGTTAAAATGCAGAGAAAGGAGAGATAAAAATGTTAAGCAATTAAGAAGAAGAAATTTGTTTAACACTCTTTTGTCAAGATTATGTTATATATGTATATGTTTATATATATATATATATATATAATATATATATATATATATATATATATATATATATATATGGTTAAGTTGAGTTAAAATTATTGTTAAACGGAAATAATATTAATTAATTTTAATACTACTACGTTCGAAATAAAGTCGTACTAAACAAAATAATAAACTAATAAAATTGCTATTTGAAAAAATAACACGCACACATACACATAAATCAAAAGGACTCACTTTTCTTTCTTGTGTTTCTTCGACTTTTTCTTCTTTTTATGCTCAGGACTTGTTGAGCTGCAAACAGTTACATAGAAGGAAAATATAAATCGTGAATATCAGAAGGAAGGACATTTTTCGCAAACTTTGTTAACTCACCCGTCTCTAGTACGTTTCCTCTTTTTCTTCTTTTCAGACTTAGATCCGCGATCGCGGCCCCCGCCAACAGCACCATCGCCGCCTCCGCCGGCCACATCCTTATCCTTAGATGGTGAACGGACTAGTGCATAACGGCGGCCCCTCTCCTTCTCTTTGCCTGCGGCAGCTGCAGTAGCAGCCGCTGCACTTTCTTTTTGCGCGTCCAGTTCTTTTTGCAATGCGCGACCTTTGGCCAAATCTTCCTTTGCTTTCCTATCGGAATCGAAACTGGAGCCTTCAACAAAAAATTCAGAAATATTGAAAGCTTCGCGAAGTTTAGCGTTCTTAGCTTGTTGAGCTTCTGCGATTTGATGAGTCTCGCGAACACTGCAAAGTAGAAAAAACACATTTTTATTATTAACATTCGAGTTGAGATTGAAAGGTACGCATGAATTGTTTGGCATAATTCGCGACTAAATACCAGTCCCTAAGTACAAGCTAAACTGATTAGGATTGGGCACCCTGCCGCCACCTTACCTCACAATGCTTCTGAGCTCCTGCTGGCACAAGCTCATCGTGCTGAGTCTCGAGCTCACCAACGAATGCTGTAATAGTTCCAGCAAAGTCGGGAAGTGATTTGCGGCTGCCAAAGGCAGAGTAGTCTTGAAGGCGGGGGAGGTGGCGGCGTTGTTGATGGCCGTGGTGTTCTCGGTGAGCGGGGCTTTGAAAACCTCCCCAAACACAGATGATTCGAAAGTCAACGGTTTCATTTGTTTACGATTATTATGGCGGTTATTGCTGCTGCTGCCGCCGCCGCCGCTGCTGCTTGTGTTATTATTTTGGCAGGCGGAACGGGAGGGTGCGTTACTGGAAGCGAATGCTTGAGCAGCACATACGCATGTGCATAAAAGCAGGGGTTGTGGTTGTGCTGCAGCTTGGGGTGGTGGTGTTAGTGGTGGTTGTATCTGCCTTTTCGCTCTCTTGCTGCCCATCTGTTTTTTATTCGGCTTCTGTAGCGCTGTGGCTGCATTTTTAAGGGGTTTAAACTTTTTCGCAACTGCAGCATAATTCAATTCGCTCTCTGTGATGAATTGGTGTGAGGACTTTGCGGCACCACTCTCTCGATTATCGTGCTGAAAATACCGTTTCGTGCTATTTTCAGTTCTATTGAGCAGTGCGGCGGCCAGGATAGCAGAAGCGCATGCACTAGTTACGGCTGCTCCGCTCTTTTGGGCAGCTGAGCGTTTTCTACGCTTTCTCCTCTTTCTCGTTTTCAGTGTTTTCACGCTCGCTTCAGCGTTCGTGTAAATTTGGGAGGAGAGCATCATGCCGACGGAGAGACAGTTGGTTCACGGGGGAGAGAGATGCGTGTCAATGTTTTATTTATAAAATGAGGACAATGGATTTTTCACATTGTTTTGAAGTTTCGCATTAATTAACAATTATTCACACTTCGTATAGAAAAATATTTGCCTGATTTTATATATCAAGATGCACATTTGAGTGCATGTGGAAGACGTTGGATTTTAGTTACTCTTATTAACTACTTAGACTACATTTTCTCTTATTTTTTATTGGTAAAGTTAACCTCTGCTTTTCAGGTTCTTGCTTGGAATTATTCACTAAAGCATTATTTCAAAAAATAGTTCCTATATACTTAATTTTTCTTTTTAAATTTGTAGACGTTTGTCATTGAAATATGAACTTGGAAGACGTTGGACTTTTATCAACGAAAGCAATGCTTAATTTACTTAATCTTAGGAATTACACTTCATTACAATTTGGAAGACAGTGAATCGGAGATATTTATTATTAGTTATTTTATTATTCGTTATTTTATTATTAGTTATTTTATTATTAGTTATTTTTCAATTGATTTTGAATCTTTTGTTTATTCGCTTATGAATAAAATTTGAAGTCGCGCGAAGACGATTTGCTTGCTTTTTACTGCGGATCTTATTGGCAACTAACCGTTTAAATGGAAGACTTTAATAGTGATTTGTTGCTTAGGTTAGTTTTTTAAGTTTACATTGTAAATTGCCGTCAATGGGTCTTATTCATGCCCATTCCTGTGCATTAATCCCTTAAGCCAGTGTGCGGATAGTCGCTCCATCGCAGTGCACTGGCAATAAGGGTGACTTTTTTAATCTCAAGCTGCTGCTGCTGCTGTTGTTGTTGTTGTTGCGCTGATGTTCGTGGTGTGGTTTCAGTAATTCAATATTTTTCTACGTTTCCGCATTTTTTGCACGCTTTGAACCACTTTTCATTTAAATTTACTTAATTTAAATTGTTGTCTTTTGTGTTCTTGTTCCCACACAACCACTCCTCTAGACCACTGCTGCACTAATTCTCGCGTTCGTACAACTCAAAACACAGCAGTGTTTCGAAATATTCTGCTTTGTTCTCGAAACCATCTTCTTTCTTCATTCCAAGTATTGATTTTTATATTGAAAACTTTATCATGTGCTTTCAAGTGCGAATTGTGTCTATTTTTATTGTTTTCGTTCGTGTGCTTATAACATAAGACAAAAATGAAGCCCGGTTGTTTGTGCTAATGCTATTTAAACTTATTTTATTTGTTGAAGATATTTTATTAATAATATTGTTTTTATGACAAAGGGACGCCGAAATGCGTCCATTGCCTTTGGAAGACTTGATTCTACTGAAAACTATGTAAACGCCACTGCGGCGGTTGTTTCCCCCGAGTATCGGGGAGTAACGGCAAAGATGCTCCTGCGAGTGCTGTGAAACACGGCGGGGGTTGTTTTGCAATTTATGTATGTATACATGGGCGAGGGACCGCAAACAGGACTTTTTTGGCGCAAGAGAGCCATTCTATGGTAACGAATTTTGCGTATTTTTTAAAAATTTTTTTATTTATCGATTAATGTACTCCTGTGTTCCAGTTTTCTTTGGAGCTACTAGAACAGTTACTGTTACTTTTCCTACCCCCATACTTATATCGAAGAATACCAGTCAAGAACCCACATGCTACACTCAATCAAGTGAAAAGTGGTTCAAGTTGCCCACTCTACATAAAATTGATATCGATTTTCAGCTAATTATACATAATTGGAGTGAGAGGAAGAGCACGTGGAGCTGAGGAGCATAGTCAATTTTTATCTGACTAATACTATTGCATAAGTATACAGATCCTTGCCACGGTACAGCTTCAAATACACAATAACAATACCAGAGCACAACTAACCTTAGGGGCATAACTCAAAAAAAACCAAACAATCATTCGCTAATAAAGGACGAGAACTTTCCAGCAGTACTTACGTTACTTTTCCGAATTCATTTTTGGATATGTCAATAACTTTCTGCACCAATTTATCACGATAAGCATCTACCTTTGTCTTGATCTCCTCAGCGTTATATCTGAAATGAATGACCAAATTATTTATATATTACGTTTAAATTTGAATTCATCAACAACTTTGTGTACTTTTTCAATCCACACCTTAAATCTGTCGCTAATTATATTATGCCACTCTGCATGCAAATTCATATGTGGATAGTTCTAGCCTAACCAATAAGCCCTAATTGCACACAGGAGTATAAGAAAGACTCGTAATTTTCTCCAAATATTTTTATATCAGTGCCAATTCCATTTGAAGGACCAATTTTACATGTTTTATATCTAGTTTAAGGCTACCATCACACGATTGCTGTTTGATTTATTGCTAAACTTCTCCAAAACTAAAACTTTTAAAAGGTTTCTTTTGTTTAACAGTATAATAAAACGTTTTTAGGTACGTATCAGACAACGAGCGAGTTAATTATGAAACGGAATATACCACTGAAATGCACTTTTACACCCCAACTAAACAGACACAGAGAGAGGAAGAGCGAGAGAGCACATACCCGCCAGCCTACAAAGGGTGGATAGAGAACAACGGACACGCGCCGGTTCTCCTTTCTTGCGAGGAATGAGCACTTTGACAACGAGAGAGGCGTAGCAAGGATTATGGGACGTGAGACTGTGTGTGCATGTGCACGTGCTGCTACAAATGTCAAAGATAGAATCTCAGCAGACTTCGTGGGGGTGGTATTATATAACACAATCTGTCACTGGAGAATAATGAAATATTTGTTATATAAAATTGTTTTTAAAAATTGTAAATTTAAAGCAACAAAATGTTGTACACAAATTTTAGCAGTGGACAAATTCTTGGCACCATTTCAACGAACAATCCAGAATATATACATATACATGTGTATGTATTTATGAAAAGGGCGTTAGATCTGTTATACGTGCTGAAAAGCTCTCTAATAATGCTTCAAGCTTTTCCTACAACAAACAGCACACTTGGATTAGGTAATAAAAAGGCAGTAGCAAAACCGTTAAACACGGGCATATGCAGATTATTATATACGAGTATATGCATAGATTGAAGTATTTGAACATTAGTATGTTGGCACAGACAATTTCCGCTAGAAGGCGGCGATCGTGCGAATCGAAATTGGTTGCATCATAAAAAAGAACAGATATTCAATCGTGCCACCAAAGACTTGCAAGTCACCCAAACAAAATGCATGAACAAAATTTCAAAATTTAGAATAAAGGACACAAAATGCTAGTGGAAAATCTTTACAATTTCTTGAGGAATCACTAAAGGAAAAATATGTAGTATGCGCTGCTGTCCCTCTCCTATCCTTTCCCACTAGAAATTGTAATATATCCAGTTTTGGCACATCTTCAAGACTGTTTTTGCTTTTAGAGCACAACTAATTTTAGGGGATTGTTGATTTTGGTCCACCCCAATGGAGATATAAACGCCATATTTTGCCCCGGGGCTACGTATCATAAATTCGGAGGTCGGGAATTCCAATCGTTTAATTTAGATCCGCTAACAATAATTTCAACTGAATGGATTAATTTTTTCCAATATTTATTATAGATAATTAAATTCATTACATCACAATATTGATTATCAAAATGTGGTAAAATCGATACTTTGCGAGGTGCCTGATATAATCAAATCTGCGCCATATGCTTGCGACAGCCTTTTACGCAGTACCCAAATCAATGGATGAACACTATTCCAAGATGTCTTAGAATTTAGTTCAATGTTTTAGGTGTACATATTTCATATAGATCAGAGCTATGGTCAAACATTTGTTAAATGTATCAATTTTATTTTGTTTGACAAGCCGCTTTTAGTTGCTTTGACTTTTTTTTCATTTAATTTCAGGCAACATTTTGTTTCAACTCTTTTCGCAAGCTCTTTTATGTTTCTTTAATTACTTTTGTATGAATAAAACACAAAATCACATACTTTGTGTTTGTGGACAATGTACACGTATGATGTGTGGAAGCACTGCTTGCCAACTTACCCCTTCTTCTCGAGTATTTCCTCAAATTCAACGCATTTGACTTCTATTTTCCGCTTTCGATCGTGATCTAGTATTTCCTGATTTGGCAAACGATTAATGGTGGCGTCCAACTTTTTGATGTCCTCCTCCGACCTATAGTTGGAATTGTCCTTTTTTCCGGGTCGCAGGAAGGCCCAATTGCGTTGCACGTGCCCGTTGGTGCCTGACCCCCTTGGGGTGGTCAGTCCAATGCCATTATACATCGTTCTTCACACAGTGACTATCAGGAGCCTACAAACTTAAATATACATATATTTAACTATTAGAGTTTCCGCCTTTGTGCACCGCTATTCCGAAAGAAGCAAAAGCGCACTTCTCGCAGTTGCGACAAATAAATCAATTTATTGTTATATTTAACTGTTTACGAACCCCCTTTTACCTTCTTGAAGTTTTTTATAGAACCAAATTATTTTTCCTGTCGTTTCAGTCCTCCTAAATAAAATTCTGCGAGATTATTCCGTGAACCTCACTCAAAATATAAAAAAAACTGCAAAGTTTTCCTGTTTGTCGCTTGGCTATCACAAATTTTTTTCTATACAGGGTTGCAAGTCACTACAAAGTACTTTGCCAGCACAGCCTAAGTGTGAGCATATTTTCTAGATTAAAAATTAAGGAACTACTTACTAATGTGGTGATTTATTTTAATACTAATTAGAGCATCACATATAGAAAAGAATTATGCGAATTTTTGTCAATTAGGTGCCCAAACAGTTAGGTAGCTGCATTTAAACAACATAATATCGAAAATTAATCTCTATTAAGGTCTTTACTGCCTTTTTATAATTTCAGCAAATTGAAAATTTAATTTCAATGAAACCTTAATTTGATGCAAGCAAATTATTATCTGAAGAACAGTGCGTCAGATATGATATCCGCAATGTCAAAATCATAGCGAGTCCAAGGACAATGTTCACATTAGCCTCGAGAGCCGACTCATTTTGAGGGAAGTAGGGAGGAGAAAAGTTACGTGAGGCGAGATTTTGTATTTCGTTAAAAATTTCTCGACTCATTTTGACATTTGCTGATGTGAAATTTACAGATTTCGCATTTGCTGGTGTAATATTTGTATCAACACGTAAAAAAAAAGTATTTTTAAATAATGAATTGGAGCCGAACGCAAACAGTGGAGCTCATATCGCTTTATGAGCAAAATCCATTGCTTTATAATACGAAGTCCGAAGAATACAAGGACTGTATCAAAAAAAAACTAATGTTTTGGAGAGCAGTACTTCTCAGTTGAGACCAGTCAGACCAGAAGTAACTGCAGACGAAGTAAAAACTAAAATAAAAACGATAAGAAACCAGTAAAATGCTATTTCAAAATCGAAAAAAGTGGTGCAGACATAGAAGAAGTGCATGAATCGAAAATATTCTGACAACTTGCAAACGTCAAAATGATGCCGCAGTGTTCCGACAACATTTTGGAATGAACATGAGTGCGGACTCATGTCAAAATGAGTCGGCTCTCCGAGGCTAATGTGACCATGGTCAATAGATAGGGAGACAGAATTTTGACACTAATGCGTATTTCTTGAGAACAGTATGAGGCTCAGTGTAATTGTAGAGTAACCACATTAGATATGCGGTGCTCATGTATGGGAACACTTATATAAAAAGTTGCACTAATGTGAACAAATTTGTGCATTAGGAGAATGAAAAAACTGAAAATATGTGTTTGTTGATTTGATACTAAATTCCAGCGGTCAAAATTGTGTCGCAAGAACTCGTGTAGTTCGAGTTCACTTTGTGCAATTTCAGTTCAGTAATTTGACGTTTGCTTCGCGAACAGGAAAATGCAGTGTAAAAGTTCATAATATCAAGTTTGGTTTACAATTAAAGGCTGTAAAGATTAAGTAAATTCGTGATTTGTACTTTAATAAAATGAAAGAAAATAACAAATAATTGATACATTATTGAGTCGTTCTGTTGAAGAAGATGAGGAATTATGTTTTTGCAATGGAAATTATAAGTATTTTTAATTCAGAAAGTGCATATTTTATATATAATTCAATTTAGAAATATGGGAGTAAATGAAGAAAACATTAACTGAGCTGCACTAGCAAAATTTCACTGCAACTGGCTCATGAACTGAAAGTGAACTTTCTGCGACACGAACAGGTAAGTGGAAATGACACTAACCCAGTTCAGGGCAAATAGTGCAACTAGTTCATGCGACGCGAACACACCTTATGTGAAGTCTATGGAAACTATATTCTCAATACGACATGAATCATACGAAATTAAAAACATCATTATTGACTTATACAATTTACTATCAAGTTCTTTGGAGTAGTGGATAACTTATCTGATCAGATTAATGCCAGAATAGATTTCTTGAATAGTGAAAATCTAAGCTCATATCAATTTGATCGGGCTATTGTACTAAATAGTCAGTGTGGCATTAGTTCTGATGCTACCAGATTTTGTTCCACTCATACTCCCGTTATAATTGTCATTGCCTATTAGTTCCATTGTATTTGGTATATTATGAGTGAGGAAGTGAAAAATGGAACAGTTCGAATATGAATATCTAGCGTAATAAACATAAGCGATAACGAACATTGGAAAATGAATTGTTTAAGGTAGGATTTTTTGTTTCAAATGTGAAAAATTCATAAAAATTAAGAAATTCAATCAGATCTAATGGATGTTTCCCGAAAACACTTGACACTTATTCACATAAAATGAGTTTCTTTGGTTGACGTTTAATTAGTAAAGAGTTTGTCACGGTCATAGATTTATATCAATATACATTAAAGAATTAAAACCGTGTTCTTTCGTTATGTCAAAAATTAAAGCGGCCATGAGTTAAGTTAAAAAGCAAAATAATAAAGGAAACTATTTTAATTACATAGTTGCAATTTGTGTTTTTTTTTAAATTAGCACAAAACTATTTCCTCCAAACATAGTTTGTTGTTTCAAGTTGATGAGTTAAAAATAATCTACGGCACTGGGCAACGCCGTGGCCATAGAGTAATTACTACTCAGTTTAGGTAACTGATCTTCAACATTTGCCAGATAAGACAAAAGTTGTGGCATTTACCTCTGAACATTGGTTCCATATACTTCGCAATGACACTATGAATGAAATAAACCAAATATAAATGATTTTTTTTCTTTTAATATTTTTATAAATTTTAAGCAATACTATAAATAGTCCCATTTTTCGTATGCACATAATTTGTCACATTCTCAATAAACAATTTCTAAATCGGTGTTCTAGAAAATGTTGGAAGAGTTTGAAAACGTATTTAATTTGAACAAGGAAAATTAATTCGGTTTTACGATATCAAAGCAACTACTTCTGTACACCGTACGATATAAAGGGCAAGACCAGCGGCGAATTGCCCTTGTTTGTACTATTCGTGCTAAAATTTAGAACTAAAGTGGCTTGCAATTTTCTTAAGTAATTCATAGCAAACAAATACAATAATTATACAAAGGCCACGTGCAGTTTGGCAACATAGAGAATTCGTGTAAATATTACTCATGTTTTGTGCTTTATTCTCTTACGCCCGTATCTATTTATATACAGAAACTACTTTGCAAATACAACCTAAAAACCGGCTTAGAGCGAAGTTACCAAATAGTGCATAAAAGAATACAAGACTTTTTTGGAATAAATTGTATGCGTCGTTTTCAGTGGTGTTACCACCACGTGCGGAACAAACTTTCAATGATAAATTACCCCGTTATTCACCCACTGCTTCAAAGAAAAAAACATGTATTTTATAATTGTTTTAATCTTTTCAATATAAAGTTTCTCAAATAAAATCATTTGTTAAATAAAAACGAAATAGTGATCAATGTAGGTATCGTCGGAAATGGTTACCACCGTTCGCTGAAAAAATGAAAACATTTATTAGCATATAAAAAGTCAAGAATTCTTCAAAAGCAATTAAATCATCAGTCAGTTAAAAGTTGTTTTCATAATTACAAAATAATAATTCAATGAGATTCCTACTTTTAAAATCATCATAAATAATTGCAGACTTGGATATAAAATATAAAAGTTTGTTTACCTGCTCCAACTTATGCAGCTACTATAACTCTAATTAAGCCATTATACTAGCAGAACACAGCCATCATATTCATTCCATGTTACTGAATTGTTCTATAGGTTCTAAAAACAAAGTTTGCCCCAACCCAAGAGATATCAACCAATCATTTTTGATACAATTCTCAAAAGGTTCAGTTCATACGCATGAAGAGCTATCAGTGAAACAAATGTCCATAGCTGAAAAGGAAGAAAAAAGAAACTTATTAGCACATAATAAGAATTGACAGTTCTTCAAAAGCATTCGAGAACAATCAGATAAAAAAAAGTATTTTCATAACTTCAAATAAAGAAATTCAATGAGATTCCTACTATCAAAATCATCATAATAAATAAGACTTCAAAATAAAAACAAGCTTTGTTTACCTCTCACACGCAGCATAAATCTCCTTCTTGATTCAGATATTTCGCAAAGCCCTTTACTCCGTTGTCCCTGGAATTACAAAATCACCCACCCAAAAGATTCTAATTGTATAAGAATCATTTTGTTAGTATGCAGATGTTTCTCTTTTTGTGTTTATTTTGTATCATTCATCTTGTCCCAAATCAGTTTTTTCTATTTAAAAAAATACTATATATTCAATACAGTATCATCTGCATTACTGATCTATACGACGCCGATCTTGTTAGTAATACCCAATGCATCATAATCTAGTGCTGAACACACATACGCCCTCTTTTTCACCAATCAGGATATTAACCTTGTATAGTTTGCGCACTGCAGCACGCCCGTTACACAGGTAGTACACAGTCGTCATATCCATTTCACAGTATCAAATTGTTTTATAGTTTCTAAAAGCAAAGTTTACCCCCTCACAAAATATATCAACACTCAAAAGTAGACAACACACATTGGACACATTTCCCAGAGGACCAGTTCACACGCATGAACACACCCATCGGCGACACAAATTTCCATTGCTGAAAAGGAGGAAAAGAAACTTATTAGCACAAAAGTGAGAATCGAGAATTGCTAAAATGCATTCAAGAAGAATCAGATAAAAAAAAGTATTTTCATAGTTTCAAATAAAGAAATTCAATGAGATTCCTACTATCAAAATCATCACAATAAATAATCCAACTTTAAAATGAAAATATAACTTTGTTTACCTGTTCGTCCGTCACATGCAGCACAGATTTCCTTCTTGATCCAGATAAGTCGGCAAGCTATTTATTCCGTGGTTCCTAGAATTACAAAAGATTACCCACCCAAAAGATTTTAACTCTATTAAGAATTATTTTGTTAGTATGCAGATTTTGCTTTGTTTTTGTGTTTATTATTTTTTATACATTCATCTTATCCGCAATTCTTTTTTTTCTATTTTAAAATAAAAAAAAAAAAAACAAAAAAAAAATTATTAAATTTACTACAGTATCATCTGTATTTTTGATTTATATGATGCCGATCTTGTTAGCAATATCCAATGCATCATAATCGCGTGCCAAACGCACATAAGCCTTCTTTTCACCATTAGGCCTGATCAGGATGTTGACCTTGGATACTTTAATATCGTATAGCTTGCGCACTGCAGCACGCACATGGTTCTTATTGGCACGCAGGTGAGTCAAGAACACTAAAGTATTGTTGTCCTCAATCTTCTTCATGGCGGCTTCAGTGGTCAATGGATACTTGATAATATTGTAGGCATCCATGCTGTAAGAGTTAATTGAATACATATAGAAATAGTAAATGACAACTTAGGCTATAAATATTGTCTATATAGATGAATATCAACAATATATATTTATGTATATTAAGTTTTCCACTCACCGATTCCTGTTGGGTACCGATTTCTTCGGGTACTTGGGATTGCGTGGCATCTTCAGGGTCTTTGGCTTGCGGAAGTGCACCGATGTGCGCACCTTACGTGTCCTTGTGCCGAATGCACCCTTGATAATCTTTAAAGAAAAGTGTCCCCATTAGTATTAGTTCTAAATATTTTCCACCAAAATATATGCATACCTTGGTCTGAGCTTTCTTAGCTTTCAACAAAGCAACCGCTTTAGCCTTGGCTGTGCCCTTTTGCAATTTAGTGCCAGGTTTGATTGTCAGCTTCTTGCCTTTAATGGCAGCACGAGCTTTCGCTGATACTTTAGCCAACACTGACAGTGGTTTTTTGCCAACGACTTTCTTCTTGCCATCCTTGGCCTTTGCTTTAGCTTTGGTAACACCCTTCTTGGCGACTCCAGCCTTCTTGACTCCGGTTTTCTTATCACCAGTTGCAGCTGGCTTTTTAGTGGCGGACGCAGGTTTCTTAGCTAGAGCAGCAGCAGCAGTAGCAGCAGGTTTAGGTGCAGCCGGCTTGCTAGCGGCGGTACCAGACGAAGTAGCAGCAGCTGCAGTAGTAGCTGCTGGTTTCTTCTCTGGCTTTTTCTCAGTGGATTTTGCTATTAAGAAAAACACAAAACAAAAAAGAAAAGTGTGGTTAAAATCGGGAACATTTTGTGGAATCATTAAAATTTTGTATTCTAATAATCCACTTCATATTTAAAAATGTTTTATTAAATAGTTGATGCACTGAATTCCACATTAATATATTTTAAACAATATTACTGCAACCGCGTGGCTGTCAATATACTACACGACACAACACGACCCATTTCACAAATATATGTTAGCTATTTCGCGTAAACTTGAAAGAAATTTAATCTTATTTCCACTTTTTCACAATCAAGTAAATTTCTTATTCCATTTCAACAAAACAATTTTAGGCAGAAGTTGAGAAACTTGATAAATTTCTTACCGGACTTCTCCGTTGGTTTTTTGGGTGCCATGTCTGCGAAGAAAAGAAATGAAAAGAAGGGATATAGCGCTTGCCAACAAGCCGGAAGTTCGGGTATCCGAAAATCGAATTCGAAAGATGGCGTCCAGGCAAATTTCGCATGTATATGGAAGTGTTCGGAAGTTTCGTTATTAAATTGTGCATTGTTCGAGAATAAAACTTAATATTGAGCTTTTGTTCTCGTAAATTCTAAAATATGTTTAAATAATTTGTATTCGATACTCTTATAAAAATAAGAAACATTTATTTTTTATACTCGGTAAACTAGTCTTAAAATTAAAAATATGTACATGTGCATGTCATTGGCTCGTGCCACCTAATCAGCATAAGCAAAAACTTCGTTGTTTTGGTTCTTTCTTTTTGTCGGTGGAAACGAAATTATTATGGAAATCTGAAATTTTTAAAATCAAAACAGTTCTGAAGTGATATATTTGACTTATAGAAGTAGGCTTTTTTATACCAAATTTTATAGATTTCTTTTGCATTTGTGTCGACATGGGCATTGTTCTGTATTCCCGTTCCATAATGGCTTCTTTAAGGGTAATTTCAAATGCTAACGCAGCAATCCGATGAAAGAATTCAACAATGTTCAATCCAGTACACGCGGAGACTGACCAATATTCTGCTTTTATGCCTTCAGCAACTTCAGCGGCTAATTTTTCAACACGTACAAAATCTTCCTTGCTCTAGAATAGCAAATTATAATACACTTTTTGAACATTTCCACATGAATTGCATTATATGATTTTATTACCAATAAATCTGATTTCGTTCCGACGAGAAATATTAACGGCTTTTGTATTGAATTGACCATCAAGGCTCTTTTAAGCCAATTTATAGCCGATTCCAGATCTGGCTTCGACATATCGAAAACTACAACAATCACTGCAATACACAAAATTTGTTATAATGCAAGTTTCAATAAGATATATTCAATCAGAAAATTACCATTGGCATTCCTGTAGTAAGCCTGCGCAATACACTTGAAACGCTCTTGGCCAGCAGTGTCCCACCTAAATATGCAAAAATATGTTTAAAATCGAACCTCAGAGAGACTGCACTTGGAGCGGAATGCTCGTATATATGGCAAAATATTGATTTGTTGCAGACGCTATAAGTTTCTAATAGCATTGAGCACAAAGCAATACTGGGGCGATTGCAAAAATGTTGGTGCACAATAATTTGCTTATTTTTGGCCTAAGCGAAGCGAATTTAATATTTCAATAACTCACATCTCCAAACTGAAATTCTGTCCCAATACATTGAAATACTCTATTTCGAAATCAACGCCTATCGTGGCCTTGTAGTGTCTTTGGAATTTATCAAAACAATATCTGTAAAATTGAAAATTTTTATTGAATCGTATATGGATGCATGCGGATGGAAAGTGTGTATGTGTGCGTGTGTGTGAGTGCGATCAGACCTGTTTACAATTGTTGTTTTTCCCACGGACACATCACCGACAAAAATCACTTTGCACGGGCGCAGTTTAAATTTTCGCTGCAATCGCTCCAATTCGTAACGGACGCACTGGGAGAAGTCTTTCACTTGACTGTAAGGCGAGACCAGCTCATTGTAGGGCGGTGGCAGTGTGCGCACCAATTGCCGCTCAGGCATCAACAGCGGCAGCATGAAATTATGCGGCATCGGCAATTGTTGTTTCATATCTACTGACTCGGCTCTGTCAAACAGATTCACTTTTGCCGCAGTCCGAATTTGCTCAACAGCCAAAAACCGCAAGTGCAGCTTTTGAACTTGAGAATACGCACAAACCGCAGCGAATGTGCTCCAAGACTGGATGCTGAATGGGTGGGGTGCTGCGCGTAGCTCAATGTGGCGGCGATCGTGTGCGGTTCGGTTGCGTTTGCTCTTTATTTCCAGAGTTTGTGACGGTTCTATGCAGTTTTCATGTCAGCACGGGTGCTGACGATTCTTTGTGGGTGGAACGCAGTGCGCAATTAGCTTATATGCCGGAGTGTGCGCGTGTGTGTGTGTGTGTGTGTGTGTGTGTGTGTCGGTGTGAGCGCCAGTTCTCCATTTCACCACTTCACACTGTGCATTGGCAGATAATTTGACATGTTCGCATATCGCTGGTGCCGCTGGTGCCGCTGCTATCGGTGCTGTGGGAACGTTAGCGTGGCCTTTAAATTGCAGTTCAGCCTTTGTAGGTGAGTGACGATAACTCGAAAATTGGTAAATTTGCTTAATTAAAACTTAGAATTAAACCGTTTAGTAGGGGAAGCTAATAAATGCAACTAGCAGTGACCTGATTTCCACTGGAGCGTGACTGCAATAAGGTGAGAATCCATTGACAGCAACGAAAATTTGAATAAAAGTGGAGCACTGAGTTAGCTTATACGAACTGGGGAGCAGTCATAATATGTATGTACATAAAAGTTGCCGTTAACCTTGGGCGGTGGTGACTGCTTTTCTTCTTCGTATCCGACGTCCAGTTTTTCGTTTAATTTATTACGTAACTGCACTGTGTTCCAGGAAGGCGAAAACCCAGCATTAAGGCAGCTTCCTAAAAATCACAACAACTCCAGATTTAGTCATAATTCATAAAATATGCTTTACAACTCACCAATATTAATGTTGTGCTTCCTTCTCTGGATAACCGAAATATCCAAAGCTGTTTATTTTCTGTTTTAGATCAGCGTCAATGGAAATGGCCTTAAATAAAGCTGACCTCAGTTGCTTATATTGAAAGAATGGTGGAAATGGCATGTCCTCCAATGCCATCATCAATACTTCCCCTTGTTCATTACCCACGGCAACAGAGCGCCCACAATTGGACAGTCTATAAAGACATATAATAATTGTCTATTTAATGATTGTTCGCGTTTCCTTGCCGATATAAAGGTGTTTTTAAGAGCGCGTGGATTTGAAATTGAAATAGAACATATACAAATTGAGGTAAGGCCAGATTAAGGCAGATCATTTTTGGCTTGTAATATTTAAATACGATTTCAGGCATACGAGGATGTGTGCCGCTGCGGCTGCCTCCTGCAAATCACTGTCTAGAGGTTAAATTTTCGACTATTTCTTCGAGCAACTGGGACTCGATGTAAGGTGTCAATCGTCTCTGGTTTATCATCTTGCTTAGGTGTCAGATAATATTTCTGGATGGAATGGAATGGTGCCTTTTGAATTGCTTGAAGACACTCCTGACTGCTGTATATGACCGGTTCGCAGTAACGAAGTGTTACAACCCCATCACTGGAAACAATTAGTTTCATTGAATGAAATCTCTTGAAAGCACCCTTTGCTTCTCAGTGCGAGTATGAGTATTTTGAAACATATGCTAGGGCGCCGCTTTACACCATGCTAGCAGTGCACTTGTGATTGCATGAGTGGTTCCGTATAGGAGCCTCGAGAGTCCATACCGTTAAATTAAGTCATCATTACCAGTTAAATATGTAGTGTGTACTTATACTATTTTTTATTCTTTGTTAGGTAAAGACTCACTTGCATAAAGTGTAGAAGGATGCGCCAATGGTGGTGGATGAGACCGGTTTCAGCGTGCTGATTCGAATGTCCCAAATGTCAATACTTGTGCGGTTCAGTGCTATTATGATGGTAGAGTGAGTTTTGCTCCAATACGCGCAGTGTATGGGACCCATGCGATGTTTCAGTGTGATGAGTGGTTTAAAAATGCCCTCCATCCAAATGTGTACGCACCTGTGCCGTAAAAGTAATTTGGCAATTTGGAGCACATCGAAAATTGCTAATTTGAAGTGTATTTACCAATCGTTGCCACATGTCAGAAACAATTTTGGTGACCAGGGCGAGAATTCCATGGAATTAACGCCGGCTTCGTGCACTTGGCAGACTTCCAAATGCTGATGGGTGTAATAAGTCGAACACTTATGGATGCAGCCTTCGCCTGTCAGCACATAAAATATATCGGTATGTTGCGGACTTAGAGATAATCTGAGCCCCTGCGGATGGCGTTCTGCATGGAATTGATCAGTGTCGCGTTCTGTAGACAAGCCCTCTGGACAACCCTCCACACGATCCAACGTGATTTGCTGATACCCTAACAAATAGGGACTGTTAATAATTCGAAACTTGGTGACGGAACCATTTCGCGAAAGTGCCAGAAATGATTCCACATCGGTCGTCTCACAGCCGTCCTTATTTTGGGGGAGCCATTTGATTGCAATAATGGGCTCGCAACCTCGCGAAGGACTGTGCTGTGAGACAGCAACTGGCGGGTAATCGGAATCGGTGATATCGCGCACCTCAACACTGCCATCGTAAAGACCGATTGCAATCAGTTGTGGCACAAAGGGGGAGAATTCGACCGACAAAACCGCCGCATTGAAATGGTAGCTACGTTCCGGATTCACTGGGTTCTTTATGTTCCAGACGTAAATAGAACCGTGGTTCGTGTCATACGCGCCAGAGTACGAGTAGATGCCGTATGCAACAGCAAGCAAGTCTCCATTCCGTGGACACCAGCTGACGTCGGACACCGCATTCTGTGCACCGTCGTTCGAGAACTGGGGATCGAACCTCCATAACAGTTCCATACGGTATTTGTAGTGCACCTCTTCAGAGAGGGGATCCGGCATTTGCATGTTGCGAAAGCGCCGTTGCTGCTTCTCAAAAACATTCCCTGCTAGAATTCGCAGAGTGAGCATCACAGCTAACTTGAAGTTGGGCATTTCGCTAATGTCAAGAAACTGGTCTACACCTGCCACAGTGTAGGTGGTGATCTCAAACTTTCCCATGCCGTCCACATCGACGCTTTTGGTTGACTTCTCCAGGTCCTTGTAGGTGTCGAACATTTCAAAATTCGACACATACGACCCGACATTCTTGTTCAATATGGTTTCGGTGTTAGCATCGCGTGTTTTGTACAGGACACTGGTAGTCTGCGTCTCCGCTTTGGATACGCTGCGACTTGTGCCTTTACCCTCGGTCAGATATTCGTACAGCTTGTTATCTGCCTCCACAAGACGACCCTCCTCTGAGTCACGGATGGCTGTGGCGCTGCGCTGTTCATAAAGTAGAAGGTCAGCGGTCTTTGTCAGTACGATTTTAATATACGGCGAGGTGTGCTTCTCCAGTTGACGGTTGTCATAGTAGGGGGGCTCTGTGTGTGTTTTCCGTTTCAAATCAAGAGTTAGGTTGCTCGTGGCAATCTACGAGATGGACCAGCTGGTTAGTCACTATTTCTTATTGTTCACTGCTTACTTACGCTTAGTTGGATGTCAGTTAGAGACGCTCTCATCGCACCGAGGCCTGCCCTCGGTACCGACACCCTTTGTGCACGTTCGTATTGAGAAGTTGGACGCTTGGACAGTTCATATTCGCGTATTTTTTGATGCAAACTTTTAAACTTCTCTGCCAGAACTTCGTCAGCAATCATGGCTGGTAAAGTACTTTACGAAACTGCGTTCATGTTCTTCCAGTGGCACACACTAGAAACAAATATCCGAACCGTTTGTTTTATGTGCGGATTGAATGGCATGGTAACTGTTCGCGCGGACCTGGTTGCTACGAATCGCTCTGTGAGCAATTATGCAATAATATGCGAGCCAACAAATCCTTGTTTGCTTATTCATTGCCAATTTATGAACTATATTCCAGCAGTGTCCAATCAGAATGAGTCCTTTCTATTATACAATTTAGTTTGTTTTAGGGATCCTTGCTTTATGTGAACGAAAATACACAGATTTAGATTCAGTTGAATGAGTGTTTTAGAGCGTCGGCATGTCCTTCAGGAAGTCGGTACAAGCCTTTTGAATAGCTTCTACGGGGCCACATCAAGCGAATACGGGGAGTGGTTGACAGTTGAAGTCTTTACAAGTCTCATTCGATGGGATGTCGCTTTATCGTGCAGTTAACGTCAACTTCCTGCAGCGCGATATTCCTGCCGAATACTATGCAGCAAATACTTCAAAACGCCTAGATAGACTTGTGCCTTAAGGGTTTGGTCCAGTGCAACGAACTCTCTGTGGATAATGCCCTTGGAATCGTAACAGCAAATCAACGTTGTCTGCACTTTTGACTTCTTGAAACGAGATTTTTTGGGCTTTGGCGCGCTGGCGCCTTCCACTCGGCATTTTGGAGCTTGGTTTCTGTACCTTATTTGAATTTTTGACCGGCAGTCAACTTGTGCGTAACAAACCGTGCCCCGTAGTCCAAATATTCTATCAAAATGCGATAAATAGATGCTTTTGCGATGCTCAATTTCAATACCATGAATTTCAGTGAAGATTTTGGCTGATCTTCGATGAATTCACGCACGTTTTTAATGGAATCTGCGATAATCTCGGGTATCGGTTGGCCAACATGTTGGTCGTCAGTCCTTACGACCGTCTTTAAATCCCATAGCCCACCGTCTTTAAATCCCATCGTATCTAAAAGGCCAATAGATGGCCTCACTAGAAATACCTAATTCCAGAAAGTCCTGTTTACTTTGGAATGCGCCCTGTATATAAAACTAATAACTTCCGAGTCACATAAAGATCTGGTGCATCTTTTGAATGTTATCAGCACTGGGTTCCTGTAATAAAGTCGATGGTGTTGAGTCTTTGAGGATGGTACAACGAATATTAGTAAGATGTGGGCAAACACCTAATATATGACTGATGGATGACATTTGGGCGTTGCATAGCGGGCCAGTTGAAGCGCTGGTACCATTGAGCAGATGCACGTGGGTAAGTGATGTGTGGCCAAGACGAAGATGTGCGAAATCTGTAATTCCTTCCATTTACTGGAAGAAGGATATACTGGTTTGGCACTGTGTGGGTTTAGCTGGCTGATCACATCAGTTTTTGTACTATTGCTATTTACGTGAGGCAAGATCAAGCGACAAAGTTCGTTGGCTTCGACATTTCCACAAGTAAAAAGAGGCTCTGATAAGCCTAGCTTGGCTCATTGCCGCGGATCTCAGTATGTCCCGGTATCCACATAGCACATAATCTTAAGTTTATGGCGAAGGCACTCCTGTTTATAGGATATAAGATGACTTTTATTAATGGCATTTTATAAAGCAGAATTTGTTCATTTGCTGTTAGAATAGATCATAAATTTACCACTCTTGATTCATGTGACCTCCAGATATTGTTGTATAGCTGTGTCTTCGGCGGTAAATACAGAGGAGAAGTGTTTCCGATCGTGTGGCCGTTGCTGCGACTACAGCAAAAGATGCACCGTCCTCAGACGTCGACCCATCTGTGAAGATTAACTTCCAGGATTGTGCTTTAAGTGACAGCATGTGTTTTGGACCAATTGTGGCTGCACGTCACATGTTTGCGATAGTCCTGTAGTTGCAGAAGAAACGATGAACTAGCAAGCTGCCATGTAGGGACGTAGTCCAGTATAGAACACATGAATGATGGTACAAACTCGATCATTCAGCATATTTAATGCATCTTATAATTGGTGGATGGATTTTTGTGGAAGAGCTTGAATAGGATGATGTAGGGACTACTTTGAATAGCACTTTATTAAAGTACTGGACAAGTCATGGCATAAGTAGCAGTGCTTTGTGGTAAATGCGGCCCGCTTCTCTTAACAAGTTCTTTATAGGTGACGTTGGGAACGCGCAGAGGCTACGACGAACTGCAGCATGGAGTGGTGAACAGACAAGTCTAATTTTGATGACAGCACAGTGACCATGATTGACCAAACCGTAGACAATTTTTGATAAAATGTTCTGACCAATTTTCCACTTTTTCAGCTGGTGCATGTGTTCCTCGATCCTACTCCATCAAATGGTTGGACGAAGTGCAGGCTTGATGTTGCAACATGGGTTATGCCAGAGATTTCTTTAGATGTGAAGTGCTCGAAGTATAATAAAGCGACTGCTGCACCCAGTCCCTTTTTGAAGGCAAATTGATTAGAACCGAGTAGGTTACTCTTTAGCAGCGTACCATTTATGGCGCACAGAGGCCATCGACAGTTTTTCCGAGGCATGGCAGAAGAGAAATTGGTCCGTAGCTTGTGGATTCAGTCACTGTGTTATTTGTTTTAAGGATTGGAACTAGCATAGCTGTTTTCTATGTTTGATGATATACGCCTTGATCTGGAATGAAGTTGTAGAAATCGAGCAGCAGCTTTTTCAGGAAGATTTGCTAACATGGCACAGGATATCCTATCGAGACCAGGAGTTATGGACATGGAAGATATGGTGTTGCCAAATTTGAACTTCGTGATTTTACATTCTACTTGCTAATAGAGAGGGAAGAGGATGAATGATGATAAGGGTCGCAAAGAGATTCACTCTCATTGCTACTCAAAGTGGCATCACAATTGTAATCATGCGGAAAAGTGGACCAGAAGGACCCAAAGTGATTGACTATGTCTATGGGGCGGATTAAAGAACTATTAATGGAGGATATAAGCTTAATGGAGTCATTTACATCCATATTTACATACACATAATGATTCCGCCAGGGTTTTTATATCACTCCACAACGTTTTAGGGTTGGAGGAAGGGTCAATGGATTGAGTAAATTTTACGAGACTAGCTTTTAAGAGTCATTTGTAAATGTATTGTGAGAAGAGAATTTATAAACAACTTGGTCTGGTTGTAGTTCATAGTATATCACCATCCTTAGGCTCGTGAGGATATGACATCAATGCAGCACTAGTCCTAATTTACAGTCTGCCTTCGTAAGTGTACAGGATGGTACGAGGGTGGACGAGAATTGAATCGTCCTAGGCAATAGATGCCGTCATCACCATGGAATCAATATTGTATTGCCAGCAATCATGTTGTTCTTCACATGATTGCTGGCAAATCTCCAGCCAGCTGCATCAGTCATTGTATGCTTAATGGCAAATTACAGGTGAAGAACAACAAATAGCTCAGATGTGCGCAGTCATCAAGGCAAACTTGTGTGAATTTCGCTAAGAATTGGCTGCTTAGCCACCATATTCTCCAGATTTAGTACCCTGTGACTGTTACCCATTGTCAAACTTGAAGAAAGAGCTCGGTGGAAAGAGCTTTGGGTCAAATGAAGATTCCGTATTATTTGAATGGCCTCGGAAAACTGTTGAATCTTTGGCCAAAATGGCAACGTACTATGTTGAGAGATAAACTGAGTTTTGTTCAAAGGTAGTGTTTGCTTGCCTAGATTCGATTCATTTTCAGTCCAGCCTCGTAAGACCCTTCCAGAGGGACAGAAGTCGCAAGACAGATACTCGTATTTAGCAGTAAGTATGTATATTTGATATTCGTGTTCCGGAACCTTTGAAGCTGGAACTACTATAGTTTTCAGCTTTCAGCCCTACACTCGGTCATGAGCTGTGACTGCGAGTATTCGTACCGAGCGATACTGCCTGGTGCCAGCTCGCACATGCACGCAATTTCATTGTATTCCGAGTTGTGTAACAGTGCTTGGTGATGGAGCGAGCGCGCATTTCATGTGCAATTGCAAAAGCTGCTGCTGGCTTTCAATCAGCACGCAAGCCCACATTTATGAATACGCGCACATACTCGTACGAGTATCGTCCGCGTAGTATTGCCGAGTTATTAGCGCTGAGCGAATGCAAAACTAAAATCGAGTGCTGAAGCGGCTGACTGAAGGAGGCTTTGCGCTTCGATAACTTGCAAACTGTACATCGTGGCCGTACCCAGTGGATGCATTAGTTGGTTCCTACTTTATCGTACCTCTATGCAAATGGCCATGAAGAGCACCGTCTGCGAATTGGAGTGCAATTTACTTAATACGTTCTACTCGGCTAAATTTTTGGGGGGATGGTGTTGGTGTTGGTGTTGCTATTGCCATTGCTGTTGTAGCCGCTGCTTAATTTAACTCTGTTAGACGGGGCCTCTTGAGGTGAATTATTACGTTTTGCTCCCTTTCCTGCATTTTTACAGATTACAGATACATTTTTAAAGATTTGTCCGTCGCGAACACCGAACAATGGACGACTATGATGAGCCGGAATTGTTTGAAAATTCGTTGCGCAGAGCGCCAATTACGTTGCCAGAATGGGAAGGCAGGCTGGCGCAGTGAGGTGAACTTGTTCAGCTTGACGGAGCACAGTGGTACAATCTACGCATGCGCTACTAGAGCTCTGTGCGGGCATGGAAGTGCACATCAATTTGAGGAACTTGGTAGAATTGAGTAAACCACCAACTGTACTATGGGCTTTGTCTACACTGACTGCATTCAGCAATGCGGGACCTCCATAACCATAACGCTCGTGTGCTAACAGTTGTGTGCCTACCAACACGATCGTAGTTCAGATGCTAATTCGCTGGCTGTATCCGCAGTGTACACTGGCAATGCAGCTGGTAATGCCTGCTTGCCCGACTTAATGAGAATCTAACAATTGTGTTATATTTTTTGTGAGAAAAATGCGCTTATGGCATAAATCCCCTTACAACAAGTGCATGGCAAGACCGACCCTTCCAGTCTCGTTGGAGGCAGGTACCATAGCAGAGAGCCAACCGATAGCAATTGCATGATTACAACAAATGAGCTACACACAAGCACACCAAACCCCACCAGACCAGACCAGACCAGGCCAGACCAGGCCAGGTCGACTTAAACATGGCTTAAAAATGTATCAAAGCGTGAAGTAATAACGAATTACAACAACAACAACAACAATAGCAGCGACGAGAGAAGAAATGAGTACTTGTGTGTACATTATGAACTTTTCCCCCCAATTCTTTGACTTCGCCTCACGTAGACACGGGTGTGTCGATGTGTGTGCACTAACGTGGCCTTACAAGCGTGTCCAGGCGTGTGTACTGAGTATGCACACTTTTTGGTATCATCACATGAAAACCGCCAACAACTGCAACAACAAAAACAACCACAACAACAACAACGGTAAGCTGAGTATTTCATAAAGAGTAGAGGCAACCGAAATCACTGAACCACCAATGCGGCGTTGTAAAATATTTTCCACACTTCTTCGTTTTTCCCCCAACAAAATCGAAGCAGCACATTTTGAAATAAGTTTTTATTCGTTAATTAGTCGTGGTGTGGCTAAGAAGTCCACGGAGTGCTCGTCGCTTCTTAATATAGTTGAGCATTCACATGAACATAATCTTAAACATAAACATAAACATAAACAGTACTCGACGAATGTATTGAGAAAGTGTTAAAAGTCAAGTGGCAGAGCGAAACGGGCCGTACCAGTGCCCGTGCCGGGAGGGCAGAAAGTGTCACCATACGCGACCACCGAACAATGCCGCTTCAGTCGACTTTCTTTCGCTTACCTCGCCGCCTGGCCTGCCTAATTGCCGGCTAAGGTTCTGGACTGCGTTGGTCGTCGGTGCAGTTGACCGTTTACTGCTCGTTCGGCACGTGCTTGTTTTGTGTCGCGCCGCGTCTTCCGCTTTCAACACACTTCGGTCGTCGGGAGTGTGCGTGCGTCAGTGGCAGGTTTCGTTGCCGGCCAAGAAATGGCGTCAACGGAAGCTCAGCTCCAGATGGTTTTTCTAACTGGCTTAAAGACAGGCAGGCGGATAGTCTGTGTGTGTGTGTGTGTGTTTGCAATTGCAACAGAAACAAAATCCAGTAATTGACTGAATAAGTGTTGACTTCCACCACTGTACGAGAGTGTGCGAGCATGTAAGGACCGACCCAAACCTGCTTCCTTTCCACTGCACAATTTTTCAAACTTACAACATTTACGCCAATTTGTAAACTTTTAAACGGCATGTGGGCGCTCTGAAGCAAATCACCATATTAGCATCATTTGCGAACGCCATTATCAATAAATTAAATAAAAGCATTGCCCACTACACGGCAAAGTTACGAGTATGTTGTTCTTTAAGAAGTTGTGTCGCTTTAATGGCATGTCATCTACTCGCCATGGACAAGGTAAGTGCCACACTGCAGACTAGTTTCGTACACAGACAAAATTAAGCACAAATAAACGCAAAAACACAGAAAATAAACTAAATTCAACTAAACAAAATTTTCAAAAGACAATCTTCCGTATCTGCCGTCTTTAAAACTCATCTGCATAATTTGCTTGTTGAGCACCACATTTTATCATTCATTGCCATTGCCATTGCCATTGTTGTTGTTGTTGTTGTTGTTGTTGTTGTTGTTGCTGCTGGTGTCAGTTGTGTTGTTTGTGTATATGTTGTATTTAGGTGCGGGAGTGATTCATTATAAATGAAATTTTAATCACCTCAAGCAACATAACTGTGGATTGTAGCGTAGAAGGCCGGCACTAGTGTCCTTTGCGCACTGTAGTCAGGCTCCTTGGCCGCTTTCTTAGTAAGAGTCTCTGCATGCTTCATTTGTTCAATTCTTCACAGATTAACGCTTATATACGAGTAGTCTATATGTTTTTTCTACGATTCATGGATAAAAAAGGATAACATAAGAAAGCGCCGGCATATACCGGCATCACAAAAAAACTCGAATTTTGTTGACTACTCTTTTAGTGTACTGCAATAATCCTCAAGATTAATGTTTTTAACATAGTATTCAAGTCAATATTATACTATAACCTACATAGGGGGTGTTCCAAAACACACGACCATTCTTCAAAGTTGATCTACAATAATTATCGATATATAAATCGACCTTCAAGGAAAGGGATCTGAATTGAAATCTCACCTAAAGAAGCCTAACAAGGCATTAGCTTTGCAGAAGGGAAGGGCTTTAGTAAAGGGAACACAGAGCATATATAATAACAAGCATATATCATACCTAATAGAGATTTACAGCCTAGTGAGACAGTTATAGACAATCGGATGCAAGGTCACAGACAATGTTAGTATTCGAATAAAGTCTATGAAGGAGACATGGTTGACACAAATGGTCAACATTCAACTGAAGTACGAGCAGTCTGCAACCACACTCGAATTTTAAAGATCTAAACAACCGGAGCAAGACACACAGTTAGCAACCTTATAGCTGTCTGCAAGGGTCATTGTACTATCGGCACACACGCTGAAAAAATGGGCATTCCGTTCAATGCCTATTGCAGGAGCTGTGAAGACCCACAGAAGCAAGTCATACATTTTGTTTGTGAGTGCCCAGCTTTTGCTCGCTTGAGACTCAAATATGTCGGAAGTCCTTTCCTAGAGAGTCTAGGGCAATGCTCTAGTTTAGAACTTTCAGACCTATCGAAATTTTTTAACAACTCCGGCTTGTGTTGTGAATGTACAAAAGTATTACCAATTTTTAGGCTCGCGAGGACATTGCAGCAAAACGGCACTCTTGCTAATTGAGGCGATTCGCCAGCCATTTTACCTGCCTACCTACGCAGGCTCACATAAGTATACATACGCCGCCGAATTTTCAATTTTCTTTCTTGTACATCCCCACATCAGCACATTCATATAAGAAAGATCAGCATATATGGAAGATCTATAATCGTAGTCAAACGTAAACTCCTTCGTAATTAACCCAAATGAATGGCATGAGATTGGAATTATTAGGACAGACATGTTCGGATCATGCCGACATTCCGAAATCTTTCTGTTCGAGACTGGATAATTTCGGCTTCTTGGAAGTGACATTTTCCCGGTTTGGAATCCTTAACACTCGCATAGATTCAATTTGTTTTCAGAATCAAATCCTGCCACGGGCTTGGTCTCCGAAATGCTTCTTTCTATAAGAATCCTTTTCTCTTCGAGTCAGAGGCTTTCCTCTGTAGCTAGTACTCAATCCCCCAACACCTTGCACTCATAATTAATTATGGTGTAAGATATAATAATAATAATAATAATAATAATTTGTTTTCAATTCATTGTTTGTTTTGTTTTTGCTTTAGTTAGCTGGGATATGTGTACTCAAGAAAGGACATTGCAACTAAACTATTGCTGCGAATCTTCCAGACGACATTGGTTTCATTAACAGAAAAATGACCTCCTGTTTTCAAGGATTCTATTGACATTTGAATGTTTGCGTGTTAGCAAAACTTTTCATCATATTGTATTGAAGATCAATGTCGTTCTCTGAAGGACACTTGACGCGTATTAGATACTGATCAATGATAATGAACAATTTATTAAAATTCGAAGCCCGACCTCAGTAGATTCAGTTACAGCTCAAATCAGTCTTCTCCTAAGCCCGATAAAAGCGTGGTTCTTATAATTGTTACTTCTGGCAGTACTCCACGTCCTTCAATGGTTCAGTTTTTAATGAATATACTTTGGAGTTATGACAAGTTTGAGGCAAAATTCCGATGTTTTCTTTGGTAATGTGTTGAGGACATAAGACATCCTAAATCTGGTAATCCCTTCTAAGTGGTAAATTCTGTTGGATTACCAGCCACTGAAGTGCGGCTCAAACGGAGAATTGCGATGTTAATTCGAATTGGTTCTAACTCCGTGCTTCATTCCCACACCATGACGAGCTCCTTCCAAATTAAAAGCGATCTCCGACACCTGCACTTAGTTAGATGTCTGAGGTCAGTGAACAGAAGTGTCCTGATGTCGTTTTCCGCCGGTAGCTGAGTGCCGGTCACTGGCAAAGAAGATGGAAAATAGTTGCCCCCTCCCATCATCACCGCAGCATCTGCAAGAATCTCTGCAGTAAATTGTCCAACATTTTTTCCTGCTTATTTTTTAATTAGACTCTAATATGCTCTGTGTGCGGCGTACGTTAGTCGGCTAAGTCGGCGAGTGTCAGTCTGCGGTTTCTTAATGTCAACGCTGTGGACCGCAGTGTCATGCTTTTCACTTTGACTTTGACTTGTGGTAATTTGATGTTGATGATGATTGTATGCAATATGATGATAACGAAGATCATTCTCACCTTTCTTTATGCCTGTTGTAGGCTGGTTGTAGGCTGGTTGCATACTGTTGTTCTTGTACGACTTTTTGTTGTAGTTGTATTGGTCGCTTTTGTGTTGGTTTGTTGGTTTGTTGGTGTCGTGTTTTTTGTTGTTCGTCTTCTTCTTCTCTATGTTGTTGTTGTTGTTGTTGTTGTTCGTGTTGCACTCTTTTTGTGTGTTCCTCCTTTACCTATTTGTGGCGCGTATGATAATAATAATCGGCTTATACGAGCATTTTAACTCCACCATTTGCTGTTCGTCCGTCTGCGCTGTGCGAGTATCTCTGCTGCTGTGACATTTTTGGTTTTTATTGTTTGTTTATCATTTCTCGCCCTTTGTTAATGTTCGGAGCCCTGTTAACTTGCATTTTTATTCTCAGCCAAAGGTTCTGGGCGCATTTTTGTTGCTTATTTATGAGCGTTTAAGCGTTGGAGCGCGGTTTTAATAAGCGCATATTATGTGGACAGCAGGTACGCTTTATGACACTTGGGCGTACTTAAGTGTCACATTAAATGATAATTTTAGTATTTCACAAATAAATGCGAGAAATTTATGTGCTTCATCGGGGAATTTCACAAGTCATATTTCGAAAGAGCATATTATTCAGCACAACGCTTGAGGGCATAGGCGGGTGTTTGGTGGAAAAAATCATGGGTATGAAATTTGGCTACTCTAAGTAAGTGCCGTATTCTAATTAAATCTTCGCTTAATTCAAGAACTCCATTAAAATTTTACTTATGACTATTTCGATCATAAAGTTTGTAGACGTGTGAAAAACTTGACAAACTCTTATTAATCTTTTGTGAAGCTTGTTTACAATCAATTGTACGATTTTATTCAACTTTGCTGTCTTCATAAAAGCACTGCATAGTGGTATCTCTAACGAGCTGTAATGATGATTGCTAGTTACTAGAATCCGACCATCCAGTTCATCTCTATGCTTATATGTAAAGTGGGAAAGTGCGATCGTATTAGTCACTATTCAGGAACCAGTATTCGTATAGAAAGTACTACAGCAAGGACATCCACAACGGAGCTGAACAAGCACCGCTGAAATCTATCGAAGCGTGGAAGCACTCGAAATTTATGCGACTCTGGGTTACCAACAAAGTCAGAACTAAACGGAACGCGACTGAAGATACTTATCAATATTGTAGCATTTCAAATTGCAATTAACCCCAGACTCCGACCTTCAAACTCTAGATTCAATTTTGAAAAGGCATTCTTCTTATTAACTGAGGAACTAACTGAAAGATCTTCTAGTCTAGTACTCAAAGAGGAATTTGGCACAGAAAAATTACCGAATTTATTTCCTATCAAACTATGTTTTAGAGCTACATTCGTCACAGTTGGCGGCACCGTTAAAATTCCGACTTATTTCTGACACAATTCGGAGTCGAGTCCATCCGTAAGTGGAGTGATGTCGTTTTTTTAGAGCTTCAATTGTGTTTGGTTTATGCGTGTTTATCAATTGGAGGCCCCACAAAGAGTAGTGCAAAAGGCGTCAAATCACATGATCCCGCTGGCCAGTTGATATCGCGCTTATTTCCAGATGACCACTTCTATGACACGTTTCGTCCCAGAGTCCAATGTTCCGCTTGCTGCTTGGCACGTCTCGCCGTCTTGTTGAAACCGTGTGTGTGTTGGATCCATTTCAACCAAACTAAGTCGCTTTATATCGGGTTATCAATGCCCGACACTGATCGTTGCGCCTCCGATGACCAAAAACCTCACCAAATCTCTACGAATCTGTTGTCGCCGCAAATACAGCAAATTTGTTGGTCTCCCTCCAAAAGTTTTGATATTAAACGTGTCTGATATTTCTTAATTAATAACTGATGTTATAAGTTCTGTTTAGAATTGTCATCATTAATGGAAATTGAAGACATCACACTTAAAACCCCTTTCTTAATCTTATAAACATGAACAAATTTACAATTACTTTATAAAGGCACTTCATATATTATAACGATGGTTTCTTATAGTCCTTCAAAGTCCTTCTGTGGAAATAGACACAGGAGAGCAACATCGTAGGGGCTCGTAGTTCATTATTTACAAAGTCGAAAATAATATAACTACATATATACGGGTAGTTATAACAGTTAAGCTCATTGCCGGACTGTTGCTTCATAATGTGCCAATGATATTTTGTCCTTCTTATTCGCTCCGTTCTCAACAATTTGATCGCATATCGCTCTTACATTTAATTAAGGCATGATTTCGAAACACTTTATTATATTATCAGCTTATAAATAAACACAACAACAAGCAATACAACAATAACAACACGAAGAAAAGCAAAAACAACAACCAAAATAGCACGATCCATCTCATCTTGATGCCCCATAACTTAACTGCAAGCATCTCACCTCTAATAACGGCAGCAGCAGCAACAATAACAACAACAACAACCACAAAAACAACAATTACAACAATAACAACAACAAGAACAGCCACAACAACCACAACAACAACAACAACAACAACAGCAACAACAACAACAACAACAACAACTACAATAACAACAACCACAACAACAACAACCACAACAACAACAACAACAATAACAACAACCACAACAACCACAACAACAACCACAACCACAACAACCACAACAACCACATTGCCGCTCTCACAAGTTTTTATTTATGAGTTTGCAGATCAACAAATTGTTCAATAATTTTCCCCCCAAAACGATAAAAATTGGTTTATTATATAAGTGCGGCGAGTTAAAAATTGTTGCCTGGCAATTGAGTTGGAAAATATGATGGTCAAGGATTTATTTAATATGCAGATAATCGTGACCTGCGCTGCGGTTGCCAAGATAATAATTCACAAAAATTTCAACATTCCGTAGCAATTGCAGCTCCGTCCGTCTGCGTACGTCCATACGTCCATTAGTCCGACCGTCGTACACGTCCAAACTCGTACGACCTTCCGTCCGGCCAGCTTTGCACTCAGCCCAGTCCCGACCAGCCGAGCTGCTTTGCCTGGCCGCAGTCGACCACTTACGCCGATTGCTGTGGAATTTTTGCGCGCACCTCGTGCGATATGCCCGCCGAGCACCGAGCACCGAGCGCCACTGCGTATCCAGTGCGGCAGCGCTGTGCTGCCCTATGCGTCCGCAAGCCGCCGCGAAATTATTTCACGCTAATTAAACTACTCGTATTTAGCAGGTGTAGGAGCGCTCGCTTTTCAAAGTGAAATTATGTGGCCAACTTTTGTTTGCCTTCAATGCTCGTTCCTCCTTTTGTCTTGGGTCTCCTCCTCCATTTAACGAGCGTCCAGGTCGGCAAAAGCAGTGCTCGCATTTGGCCATAAATAACCATCAAAAAGGAAATTGCTTGCAAATTTATGGCGAACTTGTTCGGCATTTACGTGCGATTTATGTGCGTTATGGGTGAAATTGGTGCGCATATCAAAATGGGTTTCAATGTGCAACAAAATGTGAAATAAATCGACAAATGCCGTGATTTCAGCAATTTATGCAATGCGGCTGGAAAAGGTGTTAAAACGTTCAAATGCCGCGCACATGTTCACGAGAAGGCGGCGGTGCTTAATGCTGCCATAAGAGGTGTCAGTTCAGCAACCTATTCCCGTCCATCAGATTCTAGGGAATTATGTCCAAGACAAACCTCGAACACTTTGTGAAGTGCGCTGCAATCCCCAAAATCTCATCCGAACTAAGAAGAATATATACGAGTATATACGTATTATTCAGATGGTATAAAAAAGTTGGAATATCGTCTTACTAAGTGTGTCGAAGTAATAGGAGACTATGTTGAGAAATAAATGGTTTTTGAAAAAAAAAAATGTTTTTTTCCTACTTAGGTAGCTTCAATATCAATCCGCCCTCGTAGTCAATGGACTGTGTGCGAATTGACTAAGTTGCACGAAAAGTTCCAAGTGGAAAATTGTCCCAAGGCCAAGGAAACTTCCCGTGAAGACACTCGTAATAACCCAGTGCACCCGCCACTGACATCAAACTTAGCGCAAAAATACCGACAGCAATTTCGACCTTTGATCATGTTAAAAATATGCCAGCTAAGCAGCGGAATTTTCAAATGTTCCAATAAGGATTAGGCTCTGAGCACTTCCTGTTTATACTCAAGAAGTCCCCACTTGACTGAGATAAGTCTGAACAGAGGTACTCACAACGACTTGGGGTATTTGGGTATTTGTATAAATTGTGAATTTTTGCGCTTGTTCATGGTTGTTGGTGTTCAGGTAGTTCTATTCTATACACACCACCTCCACAGTCGTCAAATGTGTCCAGTTTCATTTGTTCCTTGCAGCTGGAACCCCATTTTTTAATATACTCGTTAGTTTTGACTGCTTTGATTTACGGTAAAACTGTTAGATTAAAGTACCCACGAGCGTAGCAAAACAGCGCACTCTTGCTCTTGTTTCCAAGGGCTCCTTCAGTTCAGTTCGTTTGTTGTGTTTGAAATTCTTCAAATTTGTTTCTTGCATTCGGGCAATTGATTGAAGTTGATATATTATCGATATTGAAGGCAATTACTGTAATTGCTGGAATCATCCTTTTACAGGGTAATTATTTTCTACTTAATCTTCATCAAAGTAAAATGTCGAAATGTTGAAAAGATGAAGCAGTAAAAGCAGTGGAGGAGGTGGTTGTGCAGTTGTGTGGAGGAGGAGGCAACACAATTCCAAGCCAGCTCATATGCCACACACACCAGCGACAGACAGCAAAATCCATTTTTCACTTCATCTTACAATATGCCTTTAAAAGACTCGTTCAGTGAAAAAGTACAAAAGAACAAACAAAGAATGCATTGGATGCACTTTTTCTCGCATAAAACGCATGGGTACCAAATCGCCTTTTAACACTGAAATTAGCAACGCTTTTGAAACAACCAAAGCACGAGGCAAACAAAATACAAAAACAACAACAACAATAACAACAACAACAACAACAACAACAACAACATCAAACCAAAACAAAAAAGTGAAATGAAATGTGCACGCATGCGTGCTTGAAAAATTCACAGCAAAAATTCCTTGCTGCATGCTTCATCCTTTTGCTGGATCTTTTTGTACTGCTGTCTCATTTCTGACGAGCAATTCCACCTGCGCCGTATCAGGTGTTTAAATTTCACAATTCAAGTTGCAAATACGCGCAGATATGACACCGACGTCGGCATCGCCGTCGCCGTCGACGCCGACGCCCAATGGCCAAGCCTTGCCGAAGCCGAAGTCGCAGGCGAAGTCGCAGGCGAAGTCGCAGGCGAAGTCGCAGGCGAAGTCGCAGCCGAAGTCGAGTATCAGTTACAGCAACTGCGCAAAGGAGAACACTACAAAAGGCATTTTAACTGTGGCGAAAAAATGAGGCGGTTACGGCAAATTAACTAAGAACGTAGGCGGAAATATCTTACCTCACAACCTCTGACCGAATTTTATGCGATAATTATCAGTTGGCGTGCAAATATGCGGGGCAGCAAGAACAACAACAAACTCGCAGTGCTTTACAGATTTCTCCTCTTTACTGGGTTGCTTTTTAATTATAGTGCCGAAGGAAGGACACGGCAGAGGGGCAGGATGGCTTTAAATGTAACTAATTAAATTTTAAAGCATTCAATTTCGTTGTTCGGATTTATCATTATTGGTATCAGAGACAGAGCAGCGGTACCCGGAACACGCATACTCCTGAACTCAAGTAGACACAGCTTGGCGAATCGCCAGGATATGCGTGTGCCTGTTGGCTCACACACTATCCCCCCTGTCTCTTCCTCATTTTCTCTCTCTCTCTCCCTCACACTTTGCACTCTCTCTTTCTGCTTGTTTTAATCGGACTTTTTTAATTGTATATATTTTCTTTAATTAAGTCACTAAAACGGAAACACACTTTCGGACGATTTGCACTCGAACAAAAAACGAATGAAGGAAGATAAAAACAAATTCATCCACTTCAATTAAACACGAAAATCTTTGCAAACTTCAGACAGCAACTTCAGCACGCGCCATTCTTGCAACCACCCAGCGCAACCGACTCCAAATTGTGTCTGTTAATGCAATTAATTTTGGTAATATAATATTTTGTGATAATACGAGAATAGGGCAGGATCAAGTGCCGGCGTTTATACGCTAGTAGCAATGTTGACTGCGTCATGTAGACTGAAAGTTAATACCCACGCAAACACGTTCCTTTCTATAGGGGTGGTGCCTATGTTGCCAAGCCATGGAAGCGTGTGTGTGTATTTGTATGTGCCACTTTGAAGAACAAGTATGTAATTCAATAGCACTTACAGCGGGTGGATACGGCGAAGGCATGATGCAATGACAAAACTGCGAATTAAAGAAGTCGTCCTGCGTGCCCTGTGGTTGAGAAAGGATACGAGCTTTTCAGTTAACACGTTCGCTTTAAAAACATTTAAATACACAGGTGGCTAAGACTATAATCATTCACATATAGCAATGTCCTGTGAATGGCAACAAGCCGGATCCCGTGCCACTGCTCTCGTCACCACGTGCTTCACAAATATTTGCGCACCTTAATTAATGGCGCTTTATTTGCATGCACGCATTTACATGCTGCGAGACATTTTTCCAAAGCTGTACGCAAGAGTTTTGAATTTCCGCACCTCTTTCTGTAAAAAAGTTTGCTTCGGTTTTTAATTAAATAGCGAAATAGCAAGTTGCAAACTTCCACAGCCTTAAACTCCAGTACAATATATCAGCTTACTCTCGCAAATGCAGCAGAGGATGGTGGAGGATGGTAGAATTGTTTCTTTATTCAAAATAAAAGCTGCAAAAAAAGAACCAGAAACAAAGCAAATCCTTCAACAAGAAAAAAGGAAAAATTCATGTATATGCAGGCCTCTTCCCAACCAACCACCCTTAAATTATTATGTCTGGGAAGATTAACAACATAAAACATGCACCAATTTACAAGGCAGAACAATTTTGAAATGTTTCCAAACACTTCGAACAATGATTTAAAAAAAAAGTGGAAAAAGCACAAAATTGCTGATGCGTTCTCATAGCCAAGTTATCCCTCCCAGCCAGCATCCAGAGTAATCGCCATGCAATGCAACGCGCAACGCGCAACGGAACAAAACACAAAACGGACACACTCTCACACACACACACACTCGTACAGCGCATATTTAGCGAAAATTTAATTTGAAATTTTCGAGTTATTTGTTTATTGGCAGCGTTTTCGCATTGCGGCCATTTGGCTGGGCTCGTAGGCAGCTTCGGCGCTCTGCTGCATTTTGAAGTTTCCAATATTGCAGGCAGCGCACCCCGAGTCACGCATCTCACGATCAAACTATTATATTCTCACCTTGGATTGTTGTGCTGTTGCCTTGCTTCCCTAGAGGCCCATATACACATGGGTGGCGACAACACTCCGCTCGCACGTTGACTTCGATTTTAGTCACTGAGCGAGACATTAACCCCGACAACAACGTTTACTTTACTCGTACTCTTTGCTTTGTTCAGTCAGATCCTATTCACTGCCTTGTAAAGGTAGGACCAAAATAGACGAGATGTGACGATAGCGATTGGACGAATGTCTGCACTCGTTACGTCCATTTTGACATTTAATCCAAAATGTGACGCTATCAAACACATCGATGGATGGCTTTTTACATAAATTCCGAACTCATCCCTCACAGCGGCGATTAAATTGTAGCAAAATTCCGTCATTTTAGTTTAAATTTTTTTTAATATAACAATCGTGTCAACAAAGTAGCTCTTGTGACGAGTAGCAGACGTTTTCAGTTCGGATCTTACGGAACCGACCGTCACGTCTAAATGTTTCGTTCAGTTTCGATTAAATACGTATGACCATTTTGGCTATTAACATTGATTCACATATGCTTGAACTTACTCGTTACGTCTCGTCTATTTTGGTTAGCCCTTAAACTGTAGAAATGTGTTTTGTGCAGAGGACACATGAACATGCTACAGACAACTTGAACCGACACCACAGATGTGCCTGGAAATATACGTACATGAGTTATTATGAGTTTGTTAATTAGTGTTCAAATGCAGATATTTTGAGGTGCCTTCAAAAAGGCTAAACTGCTCTTTAACCAACACATAAAAGGAACATATTTAAAATGCTATTTCTCTTTTGAGTTCAGGTCAAAAATTATTTTGAAATTTTTATTAATATCTGTCTTTATTTTTGGTTGCCAATAATTCAATTCCTTCTTGATACCATCTTCTGGGTCGTGAAATTGAAACACGATCTTGTAATCGTTTGTGTTGTTGTCCGAGAAATATTGGTATAGTCTTCACTGATCAGTATAAAGATGTGTTAAGAGTTATATTGAAATGAATTACTGAGTTTAAGGGAAATCATGGACCGTGCCTGTGTGTACCAGCATACTCTACTAATAACACTGTACCACATATTTAACTGCACGTACTTTAAACATGCACGTATGCCATTACTTCTTGTCTCTTTAACTGTAATAATGTCCGCCGCAACTCTTCAGCAAATGCAACTACCATACGAGTACGCCCACCTTGCATGATTACCATTCCTTATCCCTGTCAGTGATGCATGTCATTTTCTTGTTTTTACTTTACATACAAAGGAACGGAGCGCCAGATTGTGGCAATTTGAACCCGTTAAAACCATATTTACTTAACTATCACAATTCCCCGCAACACCTTCGAACAAGTGTTGTTAAGCGTGGACTATAATAAAAAGCATTCCCTCACGAAAAACTGAACTGTTTACGGAACATTTGGATGCGAATGAATGGCTGTTTCTATGTGGTAGTTGTGTTCATTATGGTTGAGGCTTCAGGCCCGATTTCTAGCTGCACGCCTTTCAGGCTATACTACTTCATAGTATGGTCCTTCGTAGCAATATTATAATTAGTATACAGGAAAATATTTGGTGCTCCCTGGGATCTTAGCCGACCGTTTATAATGGTGAGTTTCGTTTTGACAAATTCCTCATGCTGTGCATGTTGGCAGTTGGGGATTTTCCAACGACCACAACGGGCCGCTTCCCCTTTTTCGATCGTTTCAATCAGAGAATTCTCTGGTTTCAATAAACTTCCACCAAATACTGTCAACGCACTTTCGTAGAGACGATCCACTGGCTCAAGTCGTCGGAAATGTGTATATAGGCCCATTGTATATTGTGTATATGGGCCGCGCGTAATTGCAGTTCGGATTTACAGTTGAAGAAGGAGCATTTGCGCCGTACTGAGCGTACCTAATTTTTATTGTTGCTTTTTTATTTGCATTTTGTTTCTGCATTAACGCTTTCTTACATTATGCTCACTTGTTGATGATTTGTGATTAGAGTCAGTCCGCGCTCTCTCCCTCTCGCGACCTGTCTTTCTCTCTCTCGTATACACTCCCTGTCCCTCTGTGTGTATTGTGTGTGTGTGTGTTCGAAGGTAAGTAAATGCAGAGAAATTAGGCAAATTATCTGTAATTTTTAAGCCATGTACGTAGGATAACTTAATCGTGTGCTCTCGAGCAATAAGGAAGGGAAACTGTGTCAGATCTGATCGCGCGGATCGGATGCGATCAGTTCGCTCCATTCAGTTCAGTTCAATGCAGTTCAATTGAGATTGATGGCAGCATGGATTGCTTGACTGAGTGTGTGTGTGTGTGTGTGTGTGTATGGGTGAGGAGGAAAAGGGGGTTGGATACTGCAGCTCGTTGCACAGGCCTGAATTCCTTGAAAACGACGCGGTTTCCAGGAAATGTGGCCAACTCAAGTCGCTTATTATAATGCATTCCGTCGAGAATGTGTTAAGCCCCATAATTTGAGTGTATTTCAAAGTTCACGAGCTGACTCCGATGCAACAGTCCTGAAAACTCATGTGCAAGTGACATACAACTTTGTTCCTGGTTTTGTATCTTAAGTGGAACGGCTGAAGCACCTTCATTAACATAGTAACAGCAGCAGACTGCACGCAGCGCCAGCCAGGACTGACTTCAACTTCAGATGGAGCGCTCCTGTAATCCGATACATTTTAGAAGCTTTAAAAAGGACGAGTACAGCCTTATTGTGCCTAAGTCCCTGCAGCACCAGAACGCCGTGTTCTTGTTGCTTTCGTGCGGGTTTTCGAATGTTCATACACGTACACGTACGTCACCCCTGATCTTAAAAAAAGTATTCTCTTAATCCTCCGCACCAGCACCAGCAGCAGCACCAGCATTAGTAGCAGCAGCACAAAACAACACAAAACCGAATGCAAACAATTCTATTTGCAACTGCTTCCTGATGAGGCTTACGTTTTGCGTACGCCTATGCATGGTGCTGAAATAATCCTTGTTGCGTTATGGTAATTGTTTCTGCTCCTGTTCTGCCTGTGTCCTGTTTTAGTGTTAGTGTACTCGCAGTTGGTAGCTGCAGCGTACGTTGCCATGTATTGCCACAAAATTCCGTTGTTCTAAGTTGAGGAAAATGGAATAAACCAAACAAAATTGCAAAATGCAAAATGCGAAATGAATGCATTGCAAAAAAGTGTTACTGAACAGAAGCAATTGCAGCAGGAAGCGTCAGGATATGCGCGTATCTGTCTCATATATGTGAAAATGGCTGCAGCTATTGCTGGCGAATGTGATGAATATGATGAGGTAGTTTGTGAATGAGCACCGCATCGCAACGGCAATATCTGTCTGCTCGCTTCATAGTCACGTACAAAATCACGCTAGCTCAGAGTAGTTTATCCTTGGACCGACGCGTCGGACGGTCGGATAGTTGGATGCATGCATGCATGACTGGGCGAATTTTCGCATAGTTTTCGTATGCCAATGCAGTTTTGTTGAGTTGGCACAGTGCCGTTAATGCAAATTGATTGCAATCTAAACCGCAATCATTCGCCGCACGCATGTGACAGGGGGATTCAACGGGATCTTGCGAACGACTGTGAAGAACAGTTTTGTGGTGCCCGGCCTGAGAAGGCACACAGTTCGGGCTTAAACAGCGTGTTTGCTACAAATGCGGCACGGACAAATTTACTCAAATTTCGACCACATTAAAGTGTACGATTGTATTGTGGATTCTTTCAGGGGTTAAATCACGATGCTTGTCTGGTGATGGAATAAAAAGTAAGTAACTAAGAAGTGTAAGTCCTATTTCGGTGCAGTTGCGTTCCGATTTTTGTGCAGGAATTATTCACATTCATTGCTAATTTAAAGAGTCCAATAAGCCGACTCAACTGCACTTCAAACTAGACACATTTTAGTATATGTATGTATATATATATATATATCTTCGTGTTCGTATAAATGTGGCAATTGAAGAATTGAAATCATGGCACCTTAGAACAAAAGTAAGTGCGGGAAGAAGCGGAATGGAAAAAGTTGCACACTCATTGAAGTGCCAACTTCCGTTTTATAATCATCTCCGGTGTTCGTTTTCCACCTTCCTGCCCATGCACCCACCCACCCGCATGCAATGTTCGCTGGCTGGGTGGCTGACAGATGGAATACTCAGTATTCCCACACATTCGCCTGGTGCTCCCGCATGAAGCCGCGCACACCGTTCTCGCGAACGCCCCCAAATTAAATATTAGTTTAATTACTTTATTCAATTCCAAATTATTTGCAAGAGTTTCACTTTTTTACAATGGAGAGTTCACTGGTAAGCAGCTTTTGCATTTTTCAAAGCCGTTTCAATTTGCATTCGCGACTTTTTTCCTCTTTGTTTTTGTTTATTTGGTTCCTTTGTTTTTCGGAAGCAATCTGGCGGCACACAGTTCTCTGTCCTGCGAGAGTGATTCACAAATTTTGTGCCACAAATCTGAGTTTTATCTATAGGGAATACTCTCCGCCTACAAATAACCCAAAAAAAGTTTGCTAAAGTCCAGAAAATTTCCAAAAAAGTGTACAAGGGTGGGTCAATAAGTCCCAGAAAATCACAACGAAGCATCTTTCAAAAGAACGGACTCTAATTTTCTGACTGATCTGTCAAATAGTTTTCTTGAGACGGTCATTTGAAAGAGACGCCTACGAGCATTTTCGTAAAAATGGAAAAACGTGAATTTCGTGTGCTTATTAAAGACTATTTTTGCCCGAAGAACCATCAGGCAAACCAAACAGAAGCTTGCAAAGTATGATGGAGACTCTTCACCATCGATTGGAACCATTCACTACTGCTTTAATCAATTTCGGTGCCGCCGAACGTTCTGGGTGCCCAATTGAGTTCACCAGAAATGATCGATAAAATCCACGGTGTGATATTGAACGAGCCCTAAGTGAAGGTGCACGAACCTGAAGAGGCTGCAGGCTTATCACATGAACCAGTGATATCAATTGCACATAAATATTTGGATATGAAAAAGCTCCGTAAGATGGGTGCCCACAATTGACAACAAACGCAATGGTTTGATAAAACTTCAAAGAATTGTTTGGCGATGTTCAATTCCGATGCGAATGAGTTTTTGCCGTGGACGAAACATGAATTCATCACAATATACCAGAGACGAAGGAAAAGTCGATACAGTGAACTTCTCCTGGTGAATCAACCGTGGATGAAACATGAATTCATCACAATACACCAGAGACGAAGGAAAAGTCGAGACAGTGAACTTCTCCTGGTGAATCAACCGTGGATGAAACATGAATTCATCACAATACACCAGAGACGAAGGAAAAGTCGAGACAGTGAACTTCTCCTGGTGAATCGAAGCCGAAGAATGCTAAGAGGGGTCTGTCGGCCAACAACGTCATGGCGACAGCTTTTGTTGGATGGGCGTGGTATCATTCAAATCGACTACCTTGAAAAGTGTAAAACGGTCACCGGCGCATATTATGCAGAGCTGTTGGATCGATTCGACGCCGATTTGAAGTAAAAACAACCGCATTGGGCGAGTTATCTTCCACCAGGAGAATGCACCGGGGCACAAGTCCGCAGTCGCTATAGTAAAATTGCATGAATTAGGTTACTGATTGGTCCCTCATCCAACTTATTCTCCCGATGCCACCATTTCTTGTTTCCAAATATGAAGAAAAGGCGCGGCGGTACGAGATTTGGGTTAAATGAAGAGGTCATCAATTAAATAATTACACGCCTAATAACGAGGGCCTCGGGAAATCATATTGTTTGGAGGGCATCAAAAACTGGAGAAACATTGGATGAAGTTTATCGAGCTAAAAGGAGACTCTACTGAATAGAGTGTTGGTTATTTCAGTTTTCAGGGACTTATTGACCCACTCTCGTTGAGAAGGGTTTTATTTTAGATCAGTCTAAAAAACATAACCAGGGCCGTGCGCACGGGGAGGTTTTGGGTGTTGAAACAATGACTCGCACCTTGCTTAGCAGCTACGAATGCTGGCATTGCCAAGGACACTTCAGTAGCAAATGCACCGCTATTTATTTGGAATTCTTTTATGGCGTTAGAGTACTGTGGGGTGGCGGACACAATTCTTCTCCTCATACACATTTTCAATACAGTCGCGTAATTACAGCAGACACACGCACACAGCCACTTCTTTTGCTGCAACTTTTAATTAAATATTTTGAGCAGGGAGCGACGAAAGGCTGCATCGCGAGTGCTTATTTAAACTATTTTAAGGACAAATGTTTAAAGTTCAAGTTGGCAGGGAAAGCTGTTCGAGTGCAGCACATTGAGATTTCAATGCAAAGGGTTCATCGCACGATCGTGTGCAAAGAACGAATCTAATGATTTTGTCAGGACATTTGCATGACATCCACTTCAAGCCCAGTGAAAAGAGTGTTCCTAATTGTGTGATTTGTCTCCAATGACACTGAGAATGATGGCAAGTGGAAAAGAAAGCCTAAACTATTTCCAAATACTCTATGCATGTACGTATTTGTTTGCACCCATAGAGGGAGGGTGTTCGGAGGCTGCGAAGGTGGCACTCGAAACGATTGCCTTTGCCGCCATTAATACGTAGCTACTGCCTCCATTGATGGTTCATTTCCCAAATCGATGTCCTCCATACGCATGTCCTCCTACCAACTATTTTAGTCATGCATTTATCGCGACTTACAAACTCCTTGACTGACGAAAAGGAAAACAAGTGGCTGAGTTACGCTAGCTTTGTACAACATGCGTCAAACGTGCGAGTATCTCAGCAACATGCATTTCTGTGCATTAGGTTAGGTTAGGCTAAGGACCAGCTCACTCAGACCACCATGGGTCCATTGTGATACCACGGCGGAACAACGCACCTCCGATTCACTCGTCGGAACATTTCGAAGCCCTAATAAAGCGCAGGATTTGTTTGACCTTCGCATTGGTGAGGCAACTTGTAAGGCGCGCTAAAAGTACCCACATGTTTCTGGCACAGCTCTGCAGGTCTGTTATTCAAATGGACCTTCCAAGTATGCTTCCTAAAGAGCACACACGACTGCTGTAATTCATAAATGCAGTGCAGGCTTATTATCCTATAGTAAACTGCCCTCCATTTCTTTGTGTATGTATGAGTGGCTTGTGTTGCAGAGCAGCTACACTGCTAATTCCCCTTTGACTTCGTCCACGGACCCACTATACCAGCAATTTCCCCTTTGACTTCGTCCACGGGCCCACTACACCAGCAAAACTATGATTACTCAAATTCATGGCACGAGTTACTCAGTGTCCTTCGTCGCTCCGGTTGCTCACTAACGGCGCAGACTTTTATCTTCTGTCCTCATCATTTGCCTTAATAGCCTTTTTTCCTTTGTTAAATGATAGAACGAAAGTGGGCACTACAATAACAGAAACGAAAATTAATAAAGAAATATTCATATACTCGTATATATACATAAGGGCGTATAAAACATATCCTTTTCACTTTATTACCTTGCGGCAATTTATGCCTTCAACATTAAATTCCATCATGCTACGCAGAGTACATAATTTCTTTGTGTTCCTTTAAGCATTTGCAAGACATTCTGTGCAAGTCGTAAATATCTTCCCGGTTATAAATTCCCCTCAGAGCGAGCATAAATTTGTGTTAAGCACATTTTACAACCTCATATTTAGAGGGAAGCCAACCCAATCCCAGCCGAGCCGCCATAATCAAGGTCGCACATCGTGCGTAGTACGTGGGGCAACCTCGGCGTCAACCCTATGATAACCTACGAGCTAGTGTTGCTAAAAGCAACAAAACAACAAGGAGTACTCCTTCGTATAATCTAAAGGAGCGCCGTATAATGTTACCCATTATGAAGTGAATTCAATCCTTTTTTAACTGGCTACATATATATGTATATATATTTATGTGTGTGTGTGTGTGCGTGTGTGTGAGCATGGTTAAATTTTTCTAGGTTTGTGTTTTAAGAGGAAAATTTCATTTTTCTGCCATTTGAACTTTTTATGTTAAACAAAATAGGAAAAGAAAAAAGGGAAAACCGCAGGAGCAAAACCAGCAGCAACTAAAATGGGTGCGTCTCCAGTTTCGCGCCGCGGTACCCGCAGTACCAACGCCAGTTGGCTGGGCTACGCTGATCTGCCCTAGCTTCAGCATGCAGGTTGGTATCTGCGCTGTCTGAAAAACACTTGTTTGCGTTGAAGAGGGTTTTAAAATGGCAAAAGGAGCTTTAAAATGAAATGCCTGCCAACCTGTTTACTGGCTGCCATCCTGCTCACAGTCCTCGCTGCCATCCTGCTTACAGTCCTGCCTGCCTACCAGCCAACTCAGTCAGTCAGCACACACACACACACGCACACACAAAAAAACTTCCACAATTACATTTAATTTCATTTTATTACCGCGTGTTAAAAACTTGAAAATTTTCTGTAAATTTCCTAAACAAAAAAAATGTTTGGTACTTTTAATTGTAATGTCGTTGAAATGCTTTCAATTACGCTCATTTTGTGTAATGCGCATCCCACATGAACCCACTCCACACGCCACACTCCACCTCGCCACCCACTGCTGGCTGACGTGCTTTGGTGCGTGCTTAAACATTCTGAACATTCGCCGTGTGCGTATTAATGCAATATTGTTTTCTACATAAGCGTGAGGGCCATTCCAAAAGTTAATGGCTAAAATGGAATTGTCACAAATGTCGCAAGAGAAGTGTATGCAATTGGCTATTTCTATCCGTGGGTACCAATGAGAGTAGAGATATATACCTGAGCACACCGAATGAGAACGGCTCGATTTTGTGGGAAGCTGGCAACACTGTTCCAAACTGTTCGGAACGTGACATCAGAAAACACAGAGAAAGGAAACTTAAACGTCAAACGGCAAAGCAGCGAAATAAAGCAGACGGACGTTGCACATGAATCCACTCAAAATCGTGTTGAATCCACTCAGAATCGTGGTGAATCCACTCTAAATCGTGGTGAATCCACTCTAAATCCTGGTGTGACATTGCCTAAAAATTCAAGGAAAACCCCAGGCAAATATATTTCAAAACCAGTAAGAAGCTTGAAGTCGGATTAACAATGGCTCCGAGATTCCGTATACTCAAAGAAATTGTTAGCTTGTCACAGTTTGCAGCCACCCTTTACGACCCATCAGCCGTACTTTTATATCAAGATCCGCTCCTTTTTTTTTATATGTGCCTTCTTTCAATAAAGTTTCACATCCAAAGTTAGACCCAGTAATTTTGCAGAGTTAGGTGCCTGACTACCCAGGATAAAAATAGGTAGGTATGGGATTCTGCTGTAAGGGAAATGCGAAGACTGATAGCTTAGCAAGAAAAGGTGCGGCCTTTCATTTCAACGGCCCTGGACCCTTGTGTGGACTATCATCCAACACCATTGAAGATCTGCTGAAGAAGTGTACGGATGCAAAAAAGAAGTCAAACCTGGGAAACTCTTCCAAAGCTCTTCTGGGAGATTTTAATCCTAATAGTGGTGGAAAGTTAATAAACATGCCTCGGAGTAAATTAAGAATCATCACAGGCATTTTAAGCGGACATTGTAGACTCAACTATCATATGAAAAAGTTGGGTATATCTTCAGATGCCATCTGTCGATTCTGTGGAGAAAGTGACGACAGATGGCTCACTGCACCTGATCACGGACGGCGGACCATTGGTACACAAAAGACACAGGAGTTTTGGAGAATATATCTTAGATATGATCAAGATCTCTCAACTTGATTCCTGCAAAATATATGAATTCCTGTCGAAAATTAACCTGACAGAAGATCTATAGATGAGAATATACTCATCTTTCAAATAAATAGTGGCATCACAATAGATATTTCAGGTCGCGGTGTATAACACCCTTAAATAAATCGATCTATCTATCTATGGGATTTGATATTGTTGTTGTTGTTGGCAGCATGGCAAGTGATAAACCCTCATTCTAGGGTTTGCAAGTTTATATTGAGCATACATATGTGTAATATCTCATATTTAAGTGCATATCATAAGAAGGAATAGCAGTGGGATAACGAGAGAGAGAGAGAGAGAGAGAGGAAGAGAGAGATCGACTGAGAAACACAAGCAAGTTTATACTGAATAGCATGTAATCTTTCATATTTAAGTCCATATCATAAGTAGAGACAGCAGTGGGATAAAAAGAGAGAGATCGACTGAGAAAGAGCGAGAAACACAGGGAGCTGTGCTACGTTTAACAGCTCATTTAGTATCAGATTTTCGCATTTGGGATTGAGGCCGCACACTTTATGAACAACGCTTCCATGTTGATGTTTGTTTTACTCGTTGTTGCTCGTGTTGTTTTTGCTGGCGCTGATGTTGTTTATTGTTTTTAGTTTGTTTGGAACCTGTACGCTTGACATCCTAGATTTTTATAGTTGGTTAAATAATTTGTGCCCCAGGATTGTAAAGAATTTTCCCGTGGTGTAAGCGAATAAACTCTTTCCTACCCCGCTTCCTCGCTTCCGCGCTTCCCCGCTTCACCTTTATATCCACTTCCCTTTAAGATACGCATATCCACCCACATAAGTTGGGTTTGTTTGTGTTGTTCGTTGAGCTCCGGAGTTCTAAACAAAATTTTCGAAAATATGCTCACTCGACCTGGCTTCATTCATTGCGTTTGTTTCGTTGCTCCTGCGGCAATGTTTTGTTTTTGCTAAACTCCACAACAGCAGCGATTACTTTATTTTATTTTATTTTCATGTTGTTCGAATTTAAGCTGCTGAAGTCTGCGCGTTTCCGTCAATACGTCGTACTAATTTTTATTTTATTTTAATTATTCGCTCTTTGATTTGAATAGATATGCACAGATTCCGAATCGGTTTCTTGAAGCTGCATTATTTATCGAGAACAAGACAAACAATTGTTCGCTGTCGTTAACAATCGTTCAAGTGGAGCATTTGTCATGCAGCCCTCAACAATGCCGCAACCACTTATTCGCATTCTATTTTCCAATAACGCCGCTGAAAATAGGGATTCCTTTATGCGCTGCTGCAATTGACAAAATAATCACCGCTTGTCGCGCAGCTCCGGTGCTGTCTCCTAGCACAGTGCTTGCTACCGCTCCGCAATATTTACAACTTCGCCGCTCAGAGCGTTCTCGCATTTGCAGTCGTGTCCCCACAGATGTTTTTCCCGCCTAAACGCTGTTGTTGTTAGCAACAATTGCTCATAGCACAATGTGGAACGTAGCAAAAGCATGCCCAATGCACCATCATGCGAGCAGCAGACGCAACTGCAACAGCTGCAGCAGTACTGCAGCGCTTGTTTCAGCAACATCTCCATCCATCTGCCTCAGCACTGTTGCAATTGCTATTGCTATTGCTATTGCTGCTGCTGCCGCTGCAGACAGCATCTGTGGATGCTGCAGATGCTGCGTGCTCGTATGCGGACAATTTTTCTTTCACAATTTCCATGCCGCGTTTGGCTCGTGCGGCATTTGCTGTACGCATGCATGTGGTATGTTGCCGCATTTGTGCATTTCAACATCGCGCTCGCCAGCAAGCAGCCAGCAGCAGCAACGAGCGACGAGCAACTCACGTTTTTGTATCTCAACTTTTTTGGGTCTAACAAGTTGGCTGCGCCCCCCGTCGGCCCACCATCCATCTCGCAGGCAGGTTGATTGCCGTATCTGCTGCTGCTGCTGCCGCTCCCGCTGCTGCTGCTGCTGCTGTATCTGCTGAATTGCCTCGCTTCGCTTTGCCGGGCCTTGCCTTGCCTTGCTTTGGCTCGGCTCGGTTTGGTTTGGTTTCGTTTGTTTTCATTTCATTTTCTGTGCGATTTTTCATGTTTACGCGAATCTCTTTGCGAATTTCAGTTCAGTCTTCGTTTGTTGTCGATTGCGGGTGGTTGGCTGAGAGACCAGTTCAGCTCAATCCAATCCCATTCAATTCATTTCAATTCAGATTCGTGCTCGGCTGCGAGTCTGTTTACGGTTGCAGTTAATTTTGACCGGCATTTTCACGATTTGATTGTGCTGTTTGAGCGCGGGCAGCAGCGGAAGTGAAATTGTGCTGTCGTTTATGCCATTTTCAACGGAAGTGAGCAATTAGTGCCGCGGCTAACAATTAAAACAATTACAAACAAAATCGAGAAACTGAGCGTGTTAAAACATTGAAACTAGTTTATAAAAAATAAATAAAATTTTCACTATTTTATGAAAACAAAAAAAATGCCAAAAAACATTCGAATTTAGCTGCAAACTCTTCCAACGGGAAATATTTAAATATGAATTTGCCACTGATGGTAGGAAGACTGCTTCCATAAAGGTTAGTAGAGTTTCGAACTTGATAAATATTGTGCGGTTGGATTGCTTTATGTGTGCAAGCGCTGTTCTAAAATTCCATAGCCAAACTATGAGCGGAAAATAGCTTCTTTTCAAATTATACGAGGCTTCTGATAATTTTGTGAAAATGATTGATAGGAACTTTTGGCCAACTGAGGTTGTTGTCAAGGAATTATCCTATAAGCAGAAAGCGAATGATGCTGACGTTGTAAGAATTCCCCACCTTTCTGATCCAAATGATGCTGACGTTGTAAGAATTCCCCATCTTTCTGATCCAAATGATGCCCCAAAAAACCAACCATTTTGTAGCAGAACGTCAGAGGTCTAAATTCGAAGCTTTTTGCAATCTCTACTTAAATGTTTTTAACTGTCTCAGTGAGGTCTTGGTATTTACTGAAACCTGGCCAAAACCAAATGTTATTGGTTCGGAAATGACCAAATTTTTAAAAAAGATCGTCTACATAAAATTAGTGGCGGCAGTCAAGACAGACTTTTGTGTAGAAGAAAGTTGTATTCCTGGTTAATAGCTTTGAATTCATTTGTATAAGAATTCGATTTGGGCATATATGTTGCTATATATCATGTTCTTATATACCTCCTTGTTATGATTTGGATGTTTGTCTTAAACATGCCGACTTCATTAAATTTATTTTGGGCAAACTAAATTCAAATGATTCCGTAATAGAATTCGGTTACTTCAACTTACCCAATGTAAATTGAACCTTTGATGATGATGATGCCTTGTACGAACTGTGAATGCTTCTATGAGCTGTTGGATGCTATGGCTGAGCTTGGCTTGTTTAGGTTAGACAGCCGCATCACCAAGAAAACAGTGATGCCACTTAGACCACCAGTTGGGCCCGTTGTGAACCACTGAGCTTGGCTTGCGGCAGATGAATTCGGCGCCAAATAAAAAAGTAACATTTTAGATCTGATTTATGCTACTGACACATTATGGATTGGCGTATTTTCTAGAGATGCTCTGGTGTACCCTGAGGATTATCATCATCCTACCCTTCGTGTGGCTGCTGAATACGTTTGCGCTGAGGCTCCCACATCATATCATGATACGGAATCTTGCCTTTATTGCCTTAAAAAACCGATTGTGTAAAGTTGAAACAACTCCTATAAGCAGCTGATTTTCCTACCTATGGATCTAATGTAGAGTGGGTGGCAGGATTTAATCACATCCTTTATACTTGATTTGAAATCTGTGTTCCTAAGATCACATATTCTTCTTTAGGGGTTCCATTATGGTCAACTAGACAAACTTCAGAAACTGAAAAGTTTTAAAAATCGGGCCGTTACAAGGGATCGGGAGGTGGAGTTGCTTGCGCTAGATATGCGATTCCCAGCAGGAGCTACCAAATGTATCTTGCTACAAAGCTTATTTAAGCAATTTGAAATGTGAAATTCACAATAGTAGCAAAGCGTTTTATAGCTTCGTTAATTTGAAGCGTAGAAACTCTGATTTCCCTTCAACAATGAAGGAAGGAGTACGTATCTAGTGATGATCCGGCTATATCCAATTTCTTTGCAGACTTCTTTAAATCTATTTATTCTTTATACTTATTGCAAATTCCGCTTATCCATGTCATTTGTTTTGATTAAATGATGGGTTTGTGCTTTCCATCTTACCTGAAGATGTTCTTTATAATCTTAGATGTCATTCCAACCTGGCCCAGGCAAAATTCGCAGCTGTATTTCAAAAGTGTGTGCTGAGTGCATATATTTACCCCTGGCTTGAGTTGTTTGTTGGAAAGAGTCCTGTTTGATTCCGCTCCATAAAAGTGGATCTAAGTCTGATGTATCCAGTCACCATGGAATAGCTAAACTAGGAGTTCTTCCTAAATTGTGTGAGTCTCATTTAGCATTCTCAGTAGAGTCTGTCATTTCCCAATGTCAACATGATTTCCTGAAAGGAAGATCCACTGTTGCAACTCTTCTTGAATTCTCTTCTTCAGTTATTAAGGGTTTCTCTGCAGGTCTGCAAACTGATGTAATTTACACAGACTTCAGTAAGGACTTTGACAAAGTTAACCATAGCCTGCTAGTTAAGAAACTAAATTGTATTGGTATTCCCGGTAAACTTCTTTGTTGGATTAAGTTCTATTTAAGTGGTCGCACACAAAGGGTTTTATTCAAGGATGCTGTGTCAGAGAAAATTTATGTTACTTCTGGCGTTCCCCAGGGAAGTCATAAGGACCAGTTCTTTTCTTACTTCTTACAAATGACCTTCCATCTGCCATTAAATTTTCCAACATTTTGATGTTCGCTGACGACGTCAGGCTTTATCCCCCTATTCGCCTCACATGTCAGGAAATGTTACACGGTGATATTTCTTCATTCTCGTCCTGGTGCTAAGCAAATTTGTTGACACTAAATCATGGTTTTCTCTAGAAGACACTCCTATCGTTATCAATATACAATTTCTAAGAAGTCTCTAACAAGAGTTTTTAGTTTTGTGGATCTTGGCGTGACGATGGATCCGAAACTTCGCTACGACCTCACATTAACGCCTGTGTAAATAAGGCAAAGGGTGTCCTTAGCTTCATAAAAAGATGGTCAAGGGAATTTAACGATCCACATGACACAAAAACTCTTTATATATCCCTTGTTCGTCCAATTTTGGAATATGGTTCTAGCGTCTGGAATCCTCACTATAACTGTTATACTGTTGGAATTGAATCTGTTCAAAAGCAGTTTCTGTTATTTGCTCTGGGTTCTTCCAAATGGAATCCCTTGCTGAGTCTTCCACCGTACGAACATCGTTGAAAATTGTTGCAATTACCTACGTTGGAAAGTTGAAGGGGGTGAGTTGAATGTTTGTTTTGTAGTAAAATTGCTTGGTGGTCAAACCATATCTTCTCCATTGTTGAGTACTATAGATTTATCTGTTCCTATGCTTTCGTCTAGATATTATATTCCCATTAGATTGAATATGATTCCATGACTTCCATTAGATCTAATTATGCATTGTCTGACCCAGTCCTCGGGTATGCTTGGCGAATTCACCAAATACTTTTCATTGCTTGAATTTGTTTCTCCCTTTTTTGTTAGTAAAAGATCTTTACTGTCATATCTGAATAGCTGATTGCTTGATCTATCCACACAGCTGTTGGTTAGTTAATCTGCAGCTGTTTCATGATTCATATCCCATTGTCGTGGTCGCGATTGCGAGTTCAGGACAGTCCAGATTGTTGCTGATCGGTCACCGGTTCCGTATGTTATGCGGACCCGCGGTCGGTTGGGCAGGTAAGTGGACCCGTGGGATACGTCTTGAAGAAGAAACAAACAAAAAAATGTAAAACTAGACTAGAATGTTTTTAAATGCCTATCGAAATAGCTTATTCAATATTTTAACCGAGACGAGCTAATTGTGGACTTCTAATTATGTAAACCCTTATCTGTGGACTCGCAGAATTTTGATTTGGGGTTTCTTTGAAGTTCTAAATCATTGAATTGGAAACGTGAAGTTGTTAGATAGAAGTGGTGTAGGCCGGAGAATCGCCGATCCAAGCACTCAGGCATTGATACCCATTGCACAGTGAAGCTGTCATGATTGTCAGTCATGAATCCCATTGAAATATGGACTTCCATATTTTGCATACTTCTTTCTCACCGAGTCGGTGGTCTTGGAAGTAACTATTCAGACCGCTTAACGTAGCACAGAAAATTGCTCATTGTTAGCATATTCGTAGATCTCTCTGAAATGTAAATGAGCCATCGTTCCCGGGATACCAGTTCATATTGGCATCCAGAGCCACGAAAATGCTGATTTGATTCTCCACCAAAAGTTATACCCTCGAAAATTTCGGGTGGGGATGCATGAAATTTTTCAAAACTCATACGATCGAAACCCGAACCTGGCTTCAAGCCGTCAAGCCTCAATATAATCCATATTACTATTAAGCTTTGACAACAACAAACTTAGAGTACATGAAGGAATAATCAGCGATCAGCGTTTAATGACAAAACATCTTCTGCGATATAATCTGACAGGAGATTCATAGGACAACCGTCGATGTTAGGTTGGAGGATCCTCTCTTCACATATTCATGCAGTTAGCTAGATTCACTCTGCTGTAGGAAGTAAACATTTGGAAAATAAATTGTCCCTTTGAGCAATTTATCCAATATTCATTCGTTGAAGATTCTTGACTTCCTGCGCTCTGCAGTGATGGTCTGAATTGTAATCCCATCTAGGTTTGGCCCGCATAGGTTATTCACGTACGAATTTTTTATTTTATTGAACAGTATTTAGTCAATCTTCAATGCGTATTGCGACCCAGTCGATATAGCGACGCTGTGATAGTATACGGGGATGTGTTCATAGTTTCCACTTTGAGAAGCACTGCTGGAACGACTCTTTAGATATTGTTTTCAGCTTGGGCACAGATGACGTCCTCTTTTAATTATTGTTGGAAAGTCTTTGACTGGTTATTGGGGTTTGGGAAATATGAAAAAGTCCAAGAAGGTCAGATCTGGCCAATAGGACAGTGGCGGTGCTATGTTTCGCCAAGAACTGTTGTAGTAGTGAAGCATTGAGCGGCAGAGCAAAACACAGGAGTGTTCTTTTCATTCAGATCATTTCCTCAAATAGATTCAAGCTGCTTGCATAAAACTTCTGGAAAGATCCCTGGTGGCACGATTTCATGGTGAACAAGAAACGGTCAGAATGACCTTCACACTTGACCGCCGTTTGATGTGCTTATTTCGGTGTTGGTTTATCAGGAAATTTTCATTGGGTCAATTGCGTCTTTGTGTCCACATCGCAGCCATACTTTTACGTCCATGTTTCGTCACCAGATATGACTCGTATGACCAAGTCAGGGTCGTCAGCGATGTCAGTGAACATTTGAGTAGCCGATGAGCTAACCAGGGAAGGCACATATCTACAAAACATAAGCATACGACAAAAGAGGTGTGGATACCACTAGCCACCCCCACACTGCTATTGAAAACAGAGTACCTGAAGACGGCAAAAGCTAAAGAGGGCTATGAGAACCGACTTGCATTACTGGATAGCAAATGTGGCTTAAAATGGTTTCAGTCAGATCACAGAATTGATCCAACTAAACGACTAGTTTAATCGACTATTAGTAGGCATTGTAGGTTAAGTTTTCGTGGGAGTCAGTCTACAGACCAACTCACTTAGACAACTATGGGTCCATTGAGATACCATCGCGTAACACTGAATCTCTACTTCACTTGTGAAACCATTTCGAAGCCCAAATAAAGAGCAGGATTTGTTTGACCTTCGCGCCGGATATTTCCATAAGAGAACTGAAAGCAGGCCAAGCAAGTCTCGAAAATTGTTCCTATCAAGTTCCGGCCACATTTTCCAAGTCGTTAAGCAAGTGCCTTCGTCTACTGACCTACTGGCCTCACGCACGACGCTATCCTTCAACATTAGTTTGCAGGTGGCAATTGGTTTTCCAACCTCGCTTATGTCCGTACACAGAGGAAGGTTGGTACCCCGTTTGACCAGCTCAAAAGCCCTACAGTTCCCTTCAATATCCCTATATACTGAAAGTGATATTAGACGTACCCCGAAAACAGCACTGATATCATTTAGGGCTGCCAGGCAGTCCTGGGCCACCTTTGATTGAAAGCCGACTCTATCGTCACGCTTGGATCCGTCGGAGTAGAAATTCAGTTCCCCCCTTCTCTATGGCACGGGTGTTTGTCACTCTCTTCTAGACGGAATATGTGTCTGGAAGTGCCTATCAAAGTTGAGGCTAGATATAGAGTGGTCAATGTGTTGGATACAACTACTCCAGGTGTGTAAGATAGTCCAGTGGCCAGTCTGCCGATCATTCCACAGCGCTGATTCGGCGGCCACTCGTTCCCCTACCAGATCTAGTGTAGATAGGTTGAGTATCACTTCTAATGCTTTAGTTGGGGTGGTCCTTAAAGCACCAGAAATGCACAGAAAAGCTGTTCTTTGGACCTTGCTCAGAAGCTTTAAATAACTTTGTCTCTGAGTGCCTGGCCACCAGACCAGTATTCCATATAACAACATAGGTGTGATCAAAGAGATAGTAGGCATTGTGACTGGACACGGCCGTATTGTACCACATTCATACAGACTTGAATTCCCTGATAATGATTGCGCAAACGAACCGGACGAAGGAATTGAGGATACCCTCTATGCAAATGCCCAGCGCTGACAAAGAGGTTTCCCCAGCCACCTTTCGGAGCTGGAGGAGACGTCAGTTGGAAGTATTATTCTATTTGCTAGAGCCACTAAATTGTTCGGTGCTGAGGGCAGTGAGTAGGGTAGAGCTCCTCATGGCAACAAAATGCACCTACGGACTAAAAGATAGAAGCTACACCAACCAACCAACTATCGCAGCTCGCTGAAATTTGGGACGAATGTCTCTGATAGTGCCACCGATCCATGAATAAAATATCAACACAAAGATGACAAGATAAGAGATTAAATAGATTCCAATATAATTCATACGCAAATTATACTGATCTGCCCATAAAGTGATTAAGTGAATATCACCAGTCCCATGATTAAGTGAAGACCACCAGTCCCATGATTAAGTGAAGACCATCAGTCCCATGATTAAGTGAAGACCACCAGTCCCATGATTAAGTGAAGACCACCAGTCCCATGATTAAGTGAAGATCATCAGTCCCATGATTAAGTGAAGACCACCAGTCCCATGATTAAGTGAAGACCACCAATCCCATGATTAAGTGAAGACCATCAGTCCCACGATTAAGTGAAGACCACCAGTCCCATGATTAAGTGAAGACCACCAGTCCCATGATTAAGTGAAGACCACCAGTCCCATGATTAAGTGAAGACCACCAGTCCCATGATTAAGTGAAGACTATCAGTCCCAATTAACTCTTCCATGGTCTGAAAGAGGATCTATCAGGCCCACGACCTCAATACGGCAAATAAGCTAAGCCTTTGTGTGCCTTGAAGTGAAGTCCACCGAGATAAAGGGAATGTAATGCGAAATTTCTCTCGGTGCACCCGCTTCCTATTATAGATTTTATAGTAAAACTTTATTTTCGTTTCGTGTACGTTTTTTGTTAGTCAATGTCATTTCACTGATTAAAATTTGTGCGCGTGGATACTCGCGCTTGCAAGGATACTCTCCCTGGCTGCAGCCTCATTGGTTTCATTCCTAATATGAAATTTTAAGCATTCCGCAAATTTTTTATTGTTTCCTTTGCCGGCATCTGCCGCAGCCTCCCTGGAGGTGGCGCGGAAATAATACATTTTAATTTTGCTTAATTGAAAAGCCCCAACAATAACAATACAAATGGAAAAGGACCAAAGCGCCGCAATTCGCTTCGGGATGCTGGCTGCGCACAATTAAGATACGGGATAAATAAATTTTAAATGATACTGAAGTGGATTTAATATATATGAGGATTTATCCTTCGGACGCTGCGAGTAAACATGCAATTTAATTTCACCAATTCATTTGCAATAATTTAATAAATAATTTGTCCGTTTGTTGCTAGGACTGGAAAAGAGGGTGTGGCAGGGGTTCACGTCACGAGGCACCGAAGAACTCCCACTGAAAAATATGATTCCATTTAAAAAGATCCTCTTAATAAACCGCCCTACAAATAAATGTATGATAAGTGAATGAAAGTATCTCTGTGAGACATCGCACTAGGGGTGGTACTATGCGAGAGTACCGGAGGGATGTAGTAAATCTCCTTAAATCCCATGTTAAAAAAAGTTTCAACTATTTTTATTGTATTTCTAGTTGGATTTTTTAGTAACTATTTTTCCTTGAACCCTTCATGGACCCTTAATCAGTTGCAGCTGTGATGATGCGAGTACTGTTCTGATAATTGTAGAGTTCAGTTTTCATAGCAACGGTTTCGTCTCCGGCATGTGATCGAAATAAACCAGTAGCCTAGGGTAGATAAACCAAGTAGTAGCTTCCGGGAGCATATCGCTATTCCTTTATCTATAATACGAAAAACCAAGTGTTGACAAGGAACGATGGTGCACAACACTCGCCTGCAAAACAACCAAGTCCGAACAAGAAAGTATTAGATATCCTCATAACATTAAAAAGAAAAGATCTTCATTCTGTGGTCGGGCTAATCCATTATAAGGAGACGATAGGAATCTTCGAGGGTTCGAACTGCGTCTTCTGTGTGAAGGAAAAATGGTACAGAACAAAGCATGTGCTTGGCCTGCCTTGATAAGAGTGAGGAGGAGTATATTAGCGGCAGATGTACTGGGATTGAACACGATATATTCCTACTCCTTGGACAGATTTCTAAGATTCATAAAAGAGTCAAAGAAATTTGAAAAGGAGTAGGACTCATCGAGGGCTCCAACTGTGTCTCCTGTCTGAAGGAAGAACGGGACAGAACAGAGCATTTGCTTAGCCTGCCTTGATAAGAGTGAGGAGGAGTATATTAGCGGCAGATGTACTGGGATTGAACACGATATATTCCTACTCCTTGGACAGATTTCTAAGATTCATAAAAGAGTCAAAGAAATTTGAAAATGAGTAAATTTCCTCTTCACAACTCTTTATCTCTGCCTCTCCTCTTCCCTCTCTTCCCTCTCCTCATGCTTAAAGCACAATGGTCATCACCTGCCGGAGTGTTTGGGAAACTCTTTCCGGAACGGTTCTACGGTTTACCCCACTTCTATATAGCTGTCTATATAAGAGTTTCCTAAGCAGTTTGTTGATGGATCTATTTCAACATAGAGCAGGAAAGGGTCTCCAATGCGGACAGCTTCTATCTGCTACAGGCTGAGATAAGCGAACAGATCCACTAAGAGAGCGTCCTTCTGTTTTTGTGATCTTTCCAATAAGAAAGAAAGAGAACCCATTGCGACGCAGTTACTTTTTCAGTAGTTTTGGTTCCAAGCTCCGTTTTCTTTGCCCCAACAATATTCTTTCTAACAATATTCCAACTTTTACTGATCAAAGTGCCTACAAGCAATGGCTCCAAAGCATCAAATCTCACCTCACCGTTGCGAAGGCATTTCCAGTTCTAATGGCAACAAGTCGCCCAATCAAACGCCTTAAATGCCTCGCAATCATGCGCATGTGTAATAGGCCCCTTTCAGAAGAGTCCATGCTACGAGTAATCTCATCACTTTTCGTACCGCCCTCCAGATTCAAAGCACTGACTGCACTGTTTTGCATTTGCATTCTTTAACATCACCTAATTTTCCGCTTTTCCACCATGTGTGGCGTTAATAGTATTCAACGCTGAATTCGGAAGGATGTGCACCGAGGAGTTTCCGCCAATGTTGACTGACATATTCCCCTCAGGGCTTGTCACGTACGCCGAGTGTTAATAAAAATATATGCAAAAACAAATAAAAAAAAAATTAAAAACGCAGCTAAATGGGTCATTCATGTCTTTATTATCATTCCTCGTATACTTGTGAATGAGATTTGCTGTGAACATTCTTTAGCTACACTGAGAACAAATTACGAAAAGGTGTTCTTAATTGTTAGAATGACTCGGTGCTCATGTCTGTGAGTAACCGCATCAGAGGATTGGTGTTCATAAGGCGATCCTTTGACAGTAGCAGCTGTTCAAATATGGTCAGTGGTGGTCGGTTTTCGAAGCGTGAATCCACTGCTTTAGAGGAGAGATTTTCTTGAATCAACGAATGCAAGAGGCCATAAAATTGGAAATTGGTTCGGCTTCAATCAAGATTAGCTCCATCAACTGCTTCATTAAAAGATCCGAATGGCTGGACCTTTGAAAGGGATGGGATCTGATGTCTCATGAGGTATCACAAGAGGTCAATGATACCTTAAATGCGCCGTTCAGGCGGCCGCCTAACCCACCTACCTAGGCTTCAATCCTGGTGTTTCCATTGTCGTATAAGAGGTGATTCGCGGATACTAAAAGCATGATTTTCTACTCCCATTCATCCAATTGGTATCAAATCATATAAGTTTCAACTAGAAGATATTCTATTTTTAATGGCCTAGGGATCCCTGTTACGACCGATTACTGAGCCACCATTCGCCGGTCACATGCATTTGATAGGGGATACATTCACCCTCACTCAAGTGTTCTCATGGTAATTGTTCATTTTCAATTTGCCAAAGATAACATTATCAAAAGTTATCAGACGAACTACCCTCAGGCTGCGGAAAGCAATTTACAGGTGTTTCGCCCAACTTTCGTTTGAGCAAATATCGCAGTAACTTAACTCCAGTTTGATTCCGTGCAGTGTATTATTCCAGTGCATTTAAATATTTTCACACGTACTCGAGTGTTCCATATAGTCCCGCTAGAGCCAAACAAGTGGGTAAACAAACTCACACCCAGACGCCATCGTTCGCATACCAGTCGGAAATGAGGTGATCCAGCTGCAGAGTGACATTTCATTGAGTTTTTATTGACACTCTGCCATTGAAGTGCTCATAAACGAATTCACAAAATGTTCAGGTTGATAAGTCTTCCAAAGTAACACTGCTTGCTAACTCAAGACGAATTGGGTCTCTAGAAATATAAAAGCAGAGCACAGGATTGCTTTCTGTGTGGGATTTATGCTGCGAATCCGAATCGTCAGCATTGGAATATTCATATAGAATTGGAATATGTTCATATATCAGCTAATGACCATTAAGTAATCGCATGATCTTTGTACTCGCATTTTTGGGAGAAATTTTATGTTCATACTTCGCTCCTAGTCGAGGATTTCATTCCACATTTTACTTTGGATTCGATAAAATTATAAATTCACTTCTCCCTTTCCCTCTCCTCATCTCATATTGCAACAATTCGCTGGTATTGAAATAAAAAAGTAATTAATAATAAATAAAACAATATAAATTAAAATACATGCGTCTCGATAAACTCTTTCTGAGGACATTTTGGCACAGTTTCTAAATAGATTTTAAATATTCTTTGGTCGCCAAAGCAAATCATTCACAGTCACAACAGTTTTTGGGTTGTTGGCGCCAGAGAACACAGAGAAACGACACTTAAATGTAAAATTTTCTGACGTTTAAAAAAAGCTGTCTTTGTTTATCATTAGTTGCTATATGGATAGGTTTGTTTATCATGGGTTCTGAAGAAAATCAGCCACACTACTACAGTTTTGCCCATGTATAAGTGTGCGTAAAACGAGAGACGTTCAAGTGTCGCGTCTCTGTGGTCTCTGGTTGGCACCTTCTCCCTGCCAGGCAAAGGCTCGAGTCGTTTGCTCTCTCCCTGCCAGGCAAAGGCTCGAGTCGTTTGCTCTCTCCCTGCCAGCCAAACGCTCGAGTCGTACGCTTTCTCAATGCCACTCTCGCAAGCGGTTTACGGTGACAAATTATTTGATGACGTCATAGGAGACCAAACCTACCGCGTAACCCGATACTAAATCTGAGCAGAGTATACAGACTAAAGAAACTTAAACGTCAAACGACAAAGCAGCGAAATAAAGCAGACGGACGTTGTACATGAATCCACTGAAAATCGTGTTGAATCCACTGAAAATCGTGTTGAATCCACTCAAAATCGTGGTGTGTCCGCTACGGACGCTGGCAGCGAAAAAGACTTTCTTTTCTCTGTGTTCTCTGGTTCAAGTGTCGCGTCTCTGTGGTCTCTGGTTGACCCTTTCTCCCTGCCAGCCAAAGGCTCGAGTCGTACGCTTTCTCAATGCCACTCTCGCAAGCGGTTCATTGTGACAATTTATTTGTTGACGTCCTAGAAGACTTAACCTACCACCAGAAGAATACAGATAAATGATTCTTGTTTTGCGCACACTCACACATGTGCAAAACTGTAGCAGTGTGGCTGATTTTCTTCAGAGTTCTGGTTAACCAATGATAAACAAACCCATCCATATAGGCAACTAATGATAAACAAAGAGAGTTTTTCTTAAACGTCAGAAAATTTGACGTTTAAGTGTCCTGTCTCTATGGTCTCTGCCTACCACATAGCCCAATACTAAATCTGAGGTCCAGTCATGTCACCAGTCATCGAATATCTCGACAAGTAAAAGGGTTTCTATGTGAATGAAATAGCTTCTTTATAAATTTGCCAAGATACAAGTTGAGGAGCTTTTCGCGTACCGCGTTATTCTATTCGCGATGAGCCGGTTTCAGCGCGCAAATTTCCGTCTGGGGTGGATGATGGCTGTAGTCGCAAGTGTGCATGCTAATCTGCTCAAGTAAAAAAATTTAAAAAGAAAGTAGAAAGAGTTACAAAGCGACTAAGTATGCAAGCATGCATGTGCATCCGTACCTGTGTTTGGGTGTGTGTGTGCGCGCGCTAGTTCCCGTTGGTGTGTGTGCGTGGATGTGTGGCTAAAGGTGCATCCAAACTGCAATTTGTTTACGTTTTCCCTTATTTTAGCACCTTTTGGCAGCGCACAATTTGCGTAGATGGCGCAGGTTGTTTGGAATAAATTACCGTGCGAATGCAGTCGGGCATGAGGGACCTGAACGGGTCTGCACAGGCACAGAGATGGAAACACAGGCACACAAGCACACGTGCACACACTCCTAAACAAACAAATCAGAGGCAGATAATGTCCTCACTGGCATCCTTGACAGGTCCTCGCTGACGCCAGCTATCTGCTGTATGCACATGTGTGCGTGTGTGTGGGTGAGGATGTGTGTGTGTTGATTGTTTTCTGTTTGTTTGTTTGTTAGTTGTGTTACAGTTTTTAAGTGTTGTCAATTTGTCTCAGCATTTCAATTTGTAGCGCCATCTTGATGGCAAAGTGCTTTCACCCCTGTGCAGCCGGCGGACGTGGCTCTGAATAGGTGTCATCGCCAGCATAGTCAAGCGGGCGTCTTCGTGTCTGTTGCTTGCTTGTTTGCTCGCGCCCCAGCCATCCCTTCAACGAACCAGCAGCCATTTACCCAGCTCCGCATTCATTCATGCCGCTCGGCGCAGTCATTTGCCCCATTCACTCGACTGTCACACACACACACTTGTTGTGTTTGCTTTTCCATTTCGTTTATTCCTGGAGATGCACGCTTGCTGTGATGCATTCCGAGCATGCAGTTAAAGTTCTAACTCTATTTCCTCTCTGTCATTCTCACTGCGCCTCCATCGCCGTTCTCAATTTGCGCGTGCAGTTTATTTTGCGGGTTTTTGTTCGCTGGTGCACTAATCGAAAACAACTCCCATGAATGATTTAGAGGCAAACACTTTTAGCAACACCAACACAGCGCATTGAGGGCTCGTGCGGGAGGAGTGTGCGTGCGTGCGTCCGTGCTTGCGTGAGCACACTGATGTGGCACTCAGCGTGCCTAAATGTGTGTTGACATTGTTGTTAAAGTGCACGGAGGAGGCTGACTGATAGCTTCAGCTGATGCAGTCCTGTGTTGTGGAATAATTTCACATTTAAATTCATTGCAATTTCCGGTGCACGACCTGCGGCGACCAGGCTGCAGGACTTTTGCAATATATACTCTTGCTGTATTCGCACTCGTGTGTCACACACAATGCAGTGCGAAGGGGCGCCAAAGACTAGTTTTCCACTATTTCTGCTTAAGTTTCATTCATTACGTTGTTTAATTGCTTTGAAAATATGCGCTGCAAAACTTGCCGTATTTAACGGTGACGAGGGACTGGCGCCTGCTACGGCGACTACCAAATGCAACATGGGCAACTCAGTGCGATCTTATCACAGAAGCGCTGTGTGTGGGTGAAAATTTCGCTACTGCCTGTTGCGCACGCGTGCCCCGCTTGTTTCCCCACCTAGAATTCAGTACCGAAAGAACAACCGAAATCTTGAAAATGTTTGCCAACTTCTCCCGTCATTTTCTTGATTCATGCTTTAAATTTCTTTCCACTTCGGCTTTAATATAATATTTTTCCGAAAATTTGTTTTTTCCAAACATTCCATCATTGAATTGTGTCAAGTAATTCAAAGATGTTTGATGGGCTATTTAGTTCCAAATTAGTTTAAATTAAGATCTACTTCACTTAAGAAATAGTTGGCATACTTCAATTCGCTTCAATGGTTTAACAAGGTTCAGGTTTCCTTCTAAATCAGACTGAGCTCTGGCCTTTTCAGTTCACAACTGAACTGCTGTGTAATTTGGTATTTACCAGTTAGCGCTGCCACAATTTCTCTTTACGGATGGTACGCGATGCATGCGAGAAGATTGCCTTAGATTAGCTTAAACAAAGGGTGATCAAATGGAGACATTTTGCTTACATCCAAGATGTTCTCTCCAGAACACCTGTGGCTTTCCTGTACCAGAGCTCCGTAGACTGTGATCAGGTGTAGAAAAGTCGACACTTAGCTTCTGGAGACACACCCAACTTATTCATATGGTAATTGACTTTGCAGTGACCACTCAATACCCCAGTGATACCTCAATTTGTTCCGAGGCAAAGTCTCCCAGAAGGGCTGTGGCTTGTCTTAATCTAGGATTGACATCTTTTTTCTTTGGTGCATTTTTCCAGCAGACCTCAAATAGTATTGGATGCTAGACCACAGCAGGGTTCAGGGCCATTCAAATAAGAAGATGCAGCTTTCCTGGCTAAGCTATCAGTCTTCTCATTTCCTGCTAGACTTGTGTGGCCTGATACCCAGAGTAGGAATAGAATATTAACACTGCCTAGAGGGTTCGGTTTCCCTATACAGTCCCATACTAGTTCAAATCTGGCCGGCCCCTGTGGTGTAGTAGTCACCTTGCCAGTCTCACATTCAGAGGTTCGCAGGTGGAATCCTGCCCCGGGCAGGGTCAGAAAAATGCTTCTTTCTAAATCTTTCCGCCTAGATGCAAGTACTTATTCCCCCATTCTTTGCAGTCATTATAATTTATAGTGTAAGGTATAATAATAATAATAATAATAATTTAGTCGCCCTCTGTGGTCTAGTGGTAAGCATGCCAGACTCACACCCCGAGGGTCGCAGGTTCAAATCCTGCCACTCTGCAAAATGCTTCTTTCTATAAAATCTTGTTCTCTTCGAGTCGAAAGCCTCTGTAGCTAGTACTCATTCCCCAATTCTTTGCAGTCATTATAATTTATAGTGTAATGTATAATAATAGTTTAGATCTCACCAAGGATGAGCTCAAATCTGTTAGTCCTGCTTCACAATGTTTTTCCCCGATACTTCCTTGGTCGGCTCTCGTTAGTTCCGTCGCTATCTAAATTTGTATAGGAAAAACTGCCAGGAGTTCTTGCTGGGCTTCCATTGGTTTCGTTTCCGTCTGCGTTGGCTTGTTAGATATGCGCTACTTTAAGGCTCAACCCAGCGGCAGTTCTTTGGCTGCTGAAGAGCGCCTCCATATTCGTAGCTCAACCCATTGTCTGGCGAGTAACTGTCCTGCTGAATGTTTAAACACCAGTGCCTAACTTTTTATTCTTTTCTTCCTGCTTGCATTTTGTTGTACTTTTTTCGGCAGCAGTTTTGTGGCAAGCGATCTGCTCCCGCTGCCTCTTGTGGGAGGTTCATGAAATATTGGCCGAGTGCTAAGGTGCACTTGCAATTTCAGCAGATTTCTGTTTCGGTTGGGTTTTTCCTGTTGGTGCTCTTTCTACTTTTTCAGGTGTTTATCTCGCCACCGACTGCGGTCTTGATGGAGTGCAGCATACTTTTCTGTGAATACCCAACTGCGGGAGAGTTCAGTTGAATTCTTGCACAGTGCGCTGAGAGCTGTGTGAGTTTTTCCCTGCTTTGGCCAATTGTGGAAGTGTAAATGGCTTTCTAACATGAAAATGAAATGAATCGTAATGTAATGAAGTGCAATTTGGTGGTGGATGTGCTGTTGCTATGTTCGGTCTGTGCTGCGAGTATTTGTGGATTTGGCGGTGAGCGCATCCACACAACATTCAATGGCAGCTCTGGGAATGATGGCCGGAAATTGAATTGTGCTCGCGGTTTTTCGGTTTCACAGGATTTTATTGCAGTACTCACTAATTATTTGAACGAAACCACAAGAATGCAATAAGCAGCTACGTAAAAATAATCTATTGTCTGGTCTAGTGCGGTAGGCATGTACCTGCACGCTAATTTCATGATAGTACAAATTCGAAATATCCAACGACGGAGGTGTTTGTTTAACTTGTGTGACCCTCATGAACGTATCCCGCTATCATATTGGGAACGTCGCTGAAACGTCTGTATTAACAATCTTCCTACGAGTTATAGTACAGCCATTTTAAATAGTATTGGATGCTAGACAGCAGAAGGGTTCAGGGCCATTCAAATAAGAAAATGCAGCTTTCCTGGCTAAGCTATCAGTCCTCTCATTTCCTGCTAGACTTGTGTGACCTGGTATCCAGAGTAGGGATAGAATATTAACAACGCCTAGAGGGTTCGGTGTCCCTATACAGTCCCATACCAGTTCAGATCTTTTTTTCCAATATTGGAACGGAGGTGGAAATCTTCAAAAGACAATGGTAACATTACGGCACCAGTAGTGTGGGATTCTTACCCACTAAAACCACCTCCATCGCAGCCGGCCCCTGTGGTGTAGTAGTAAGCTTGCCAGTCTCACATTCAGAGGTTCGCAGGTGCTTTTCAAAGTTCTCCAAATTACAGATTATAAAATTTCAAGCATTAAGAAACTAACTTCCTAGGGACCTCCTAAGCACGAGTTAAGTAAGTTTGACGCAATAAATCCGGAAGTGGGAAGAGTTTATTCTATCGAGGCTGTCTTGAGGCGGAAAGAGAGAAATAAGTTGATTGTAGAAAAGCTCCATTCTCCAAATGTTTGTAGAGAAGCTCCATTCTCCAATATCTTAGCTATTAAATTTCATATCATGAAATTTCGTATCATATACAGACGTTCAGATATGGAAGGGACTCAGTACTGTTTGCTCACTTTTGAAGAAAAACGCTTTCGAGTTTCCACACCCCAGCAATGCTTGGATCCGATTGAGAAATATTGAGTACATTTCATGAGATGAGGCCTGGACTGATTACTACATAGTTGAAATCAAGTTTGGACCTAAGCCGACGGAAAGGTGGTGGCTTCAGTCCTTTGGAAATCAAAGGCTTCAGTTTTTTGGAGAGCGATACGTATTTGGAAAGGAACTACCTGGAAAAATGATTAACGTCGAGTTCTACGCAGCACTTCTGAACCAGCTGAAGGAAGTCATTTAAGAAATACTTCTGACCCTCCAATGACAATGTACCGGTTCCTTCAAATGCTTTGGTAGCTGAAAACGTTGAACCGGTTAGTTGGAGCCCGAAATGATCCAAGACACACCCTAATTCTCAGCTTTGGCCAGGCCGGCATTGCTCAAAATTCAAAACTTTCCTGTTCCGGAACCGAACTCATTCCTATAATGACGTCATCAGCGCCGTAAATTGCTATTTTGAGGACCACCTGGATGTTTATTTTTGGGTAGTAGAAGCTGGAGCCAAGAATAGTAAAGTGTGGTCAGCTTAGGGGAGAATATGTTCAAAAATGGGATGCTTGCAGACACACAAAATATTTGTTTGCATTCAGATACAAACAACTTTTCAGGCTATCCTCGTTTCAAGTGTTCCTTGACTGGATAACACAATGGAGATGCGGGTAACATCATCGCCTGACTGGCGGCTCAAAAACTTGCCGCCCTTACTATCCAGAAGAGCCAAGCTGTACATGAAGCAATCATTCAAAAACGACGCCTTGCTGTGTCATGGAAGAAACGACATGTACAACACGCAAAACATGGCACTGTATCCAGGAATTGGAGCGAGTGTAAAAGCAATCGACAAAAAGAATTTACAATCATGTCTTTGGCGGAAGGAATGTGTACGGTCAGAAATTGAAGTGCGGCACAAAGGTGACTCACTTCGAAGTAAAACTATCACATGGACTGCATAGACGCGGGGAAACGGGGGGAAGACTAGTGAAAGTAGGTACAAAATCAAAGAAAGGGGTTGAAAGTACATCCAAGTCAGTACTAAGGAAATTTTTTCATTGAAGCTTTGGTTTTTGGTATAAGTTTCAATCCCTCAAACTATCGCCTGGAGATCTAATTGTGCAGTCCCACCGGCCATCCGTTTGTGCCCTGCTGTTTCAAGTGGCATCCAGCACTAAGGGCTTCTTTCGTGGCAAATGCACCTTTACAATTTCCTGTCAACACCTCTACAATTCCTGTCAACACCCCGGCAGGACTAACATGAGCATGTGTGCAGTGTCTCAGCCTGATAACAACAGAAATCTCAAAATAGCGGAGTTTGCACCCGGCAACGCAAAATCGAATTTGCTTCTTCGCCCGCTGCAGAACAACGCAAATTTCGTGTAAGCGGAAGCAGAGCAAAAACTTAAGTGCCATTTCTTATTTTCTCCGCCACTGCCAGTGGTTGCTCCTGGAGCATGTGGCGGCATCGTATTTGTCCCGCTTGGGTTTAGTGCATTTTTATGTTTGTGCTCATATTTCAGTGCGCCCAGAGCGGGGAGCTTTGCAATTGAATTTATTGGAGAAATTCCTTTCCTACTCAAGGATCTTTGTGTATTTTCTTTGGCGAAGCAAATAAAACAAAACTGGACATATTTTGTTTCTCATTTTTGCTTTCCACAGAGTGTCCTCGAATCCGATGTTCGCGAACATGATATTATTTTAGAATACTTCAATTCGAAGCATGGAACTCCATTCTTATTGCTAACAAAGCACAAAGAGAGAACACAACCTGTTAAAAATTCCGTCCGCTCTCCTCCTCTATGGTCCCGGCCGCTGGCAGTCATAGAACCCCAACTGAAATATCGCTTTTATTCATTTTGAAAATGCAAATGTCGTCCTGCAGAATTGCCGCCGTTTCCTTGCAACTTCAAACACAATTTGCAGAAAAAAGCAATTAGTTAAAACACGAAAATGAGAATGAAAATAGAAATAGAATAAAATTAAACTCAATTATGGCAATGCATGAAGGCAGTTCGGTTCACTGTATTTGGCTTTAGCAACTGTTCATTATGGAGCAGTCGTCTGTGTGTGCATCCGTATGTGGTATGTGGCTGCAATCAGGCAACACATTCATCCGATCGCCCGGGCGACGTGGTGTGCTGTTGCTGCTGCTGCTGCTGGTGCTACTGTGGTTGCAATGAATAAGTAATTAGTTATTTTGTTTGGCCGGTCCACTGTTCGTTCGCTGCCACATTTGAGCCATATTTCCATCATAGAATTACAGTAACTCACACCGAAACACACACTCGACACACATGTGGTCTCATACTCGTACACGTGTTTGGGGCAGTGGCTCTATTCCCATTCATTCATCATCAGTGGGGCAATGCATCGCTGGTCAATAATTTGCTAGAGCTCTGCGCCCGCATTGATAGGCAGGATTTTGTGTGAGTGCGAATGTTTCTCGTTGATTTGTTGCATGCGCTCGTCAGCAAGCAAACTTTATGATTGCAATTGCTGCCGTTGTGGTTGCTGCTGCTGTTGCTTCTGTTCTAGCGACAGCAAAGCAGCTTTCCTACTACGAGTGCTCTCTCACAAAGGCCAATTATTTGTTTATAGAGCAATTTATATTTATTCGTTTCATGCGTTAAAGATTCTTTTGTTGTGCCTTGAAGTGGACTTCCTTTGTCTAGGCGCACTTAGGGCAGGTAAACTTTATACAACCATTACGATAAACAATAAACAAGACCATTTCGGTGTACGGACGACGATAGTTCTTTAAAGTGGCCGGTGAGTGCCATCAGCGGACTCTTATCTGGCGTGCAGGTCGCTAATTTATGCATATACCACAAGAGCACTTAGAATAGTGTGCGAGTACTTTGACCTTCACCACCTGTCCACATTCTAAATGAGTTTTCAAGGGTATAAATACCGTCAACGCTGCCAACTGTAGTGTTAGAAACAAGTCAGAGTTCAAACAGTATGGTAAGTTGTGCAGAGTGGTTCTTGTGATGCGTTTTCACTACGCCATTTCAGTGCCATTCTCGTGCGGAGAATAGCCATGAAACATAGTGACGAGGGTCTTTTAGCATACGCAACATTTGCCATTTTCTTGATACACTTTTTGCATTCACAGTTGATATTGCCCTGCACTACACTGATCTGGAGCCTATTGCTGCTGTGGCCCAGCCAGGCGCATATTCTGCTCAAACGCCAAGCATTGATAGTGGACGAAGCTGCTCCAACTGTGGTCGATAATGGGCCTGTTACACAGATGCCGCAGAAATATGCAGTGGGGCCTGTGGTCACTGATTCTGGAGACAATGAAGCTGACAATGTGGTTTATGATATGGTAACTCCTGTTTCTACCAGCGAAGAATTCCTGAACGAAATCGCCACCACACAAAAGACAGAAGCAATCTCAAAGGTGACACAGCAAAACGTACAAGACCTTCAAAAGGAAACGGCAGAAGTTGAGGTACATTATGTGGCTTTGGAAGGAGAAGAATTAGAATTACTGCCCAAGGAGTCACAGAACTTGCTGCAGACTTCAGCAAATAATGAAGAGAAAGATGCTGAGAGAAAGATGGGTAGCAATGAAAGGGAAATCAGGAACGTCATTAACACAAATATAGTAGAAGCATCTACCATCGAAAACAGCAACAAATCTGCCGATGGAAAGTTCAGCGCCATCGATGTGAAGAGCGATGAAACATCGAAAACTGCTGCGGCTCCAGCTTCTACAATTGCCATAATTGGCATGCACACCGCATATTCCGAAAGTGCACTCGAAAAAACTGATCAGCAAACAGCCGAAGTAGCGATAAGTAACAATGAAAGCTGGACTATCACTGAAGCGTCTACCACCAATACAATTTGGGGCACGTCAGAAGAAGTAACGAATGCCCCAACAGCTGCCCTCATTGAATCATCTATGCCAGACACAGCGGAAATGACAGCAACAACTCAAAGTTCCACGGATATCGGCAGTATCATTGCGCCCACAACGACTCCTTTGACTACGAGTGTTCCAGCCGAAGCCCCAGCCAAACCCTGGTACGCCAATCTGCTGCCCACCTACTTCGATTTATTCGTAAATCCTTTCAATTTAACGAATATCACCAATTTGACAAGTCTAAATCAAAGTCAATCATTATTTTGGCTGGTGCCCTGGAACTACACCACCACCAACCTGTTCACGCCATGGAATTTCACATTCTATGCGAATCCAGAGAGCAGTGTTCATCCCATGAATTCTGCCAAGCATGTGAACTTCCGTGCACAGAATCAGACGAACTTATTCCAGATGAAACCGTTCGCCAACCACACCGGCATACGTTGGAACTCCACCCTGCTGATGCCTAATATAAAACCCTGGAATTTGACGAAAGTGGGTGGGGCCTTCAATCACACTGGCGGCACTATAGAAGTGCTGCACATCATTTTCCCACTGATACGCACGCGAACGCAACAAACCACGCAGCCACAGCCTCAGCTTTCCCAGCAACAGCGTCCGCAGCAACAGCGTCCGCAGCAACAGCGTCCGCAGCAGCAGCGTCCGCAGCCACAAAGACCATTGCAACAGTTGAACATAGCTCGTCCTTGGCGCAGACCGACCACCGGTAGCGGTGCCGACACCACCAACGCCAATACCAACAACAACACCAACTCCAACAATATCCCAAAGAGCATCGATGAGCAGCAGAACTCCAACAATATCCCAAAGAGCATCGATGAGCAGCAGAACTCCAACAATATCCCAAAGAGCAGCGATGAGCAGCAGAGTACGCCCGCAGTGGAGTCCCACATCATCACCACTGCTGCCGCAGAATCGGGAGCAGCAGTTGACGATTCCAGTCAGCCGTTGGAGCGATCGCACATGCCGGCCCAGGAGGGCGACCATAAGAAAACCTCAGTTGTTTTCGAGCTGGAAATGCCGAATACCATTTTTAAATTCGTGAAGAACCTCTTCAGCGTCTTCACTGCATGAGGCAGTTACCAAGCGATTTGAAAGGATTTCCTTCTTTTTATTAAGGTGCACGAAGCTTCGCCAAATGCTCGTAATTTTAAATCAAAATAAAATGCTCAGAAACGGGCTTCGCTTTCAACATCCACAGCCTTTGAAACGTTTTCTTTGACTTTTCTTTCGCTCCACACGGCTCCCTCATCCCTTTTTTCTAGTTGACTGGTTAAAAGTCCTTTGGCAGTAAACTTTATTACTGAATGGGAGCGACCATAAATTTTTCATGAAATCAAAAAACTTTGTTGCTCGCTCCCACACCACACCACGCCACACCAATGAATGCATGCGCAAATTTCACAACTAACTAACCTTGCGTGAAAATGTCCAACATCGGAGCCGATGTCAGGCGAAAGTTTATGTGGCCCATTTGCCGCTTGCCACTTGCCGCTTTCATTCTTACGCAACCCGGCGGACTTTGTTGCAAGGATTCAAACAAAGCTGCGGTAAGTACGCAATGCCTCCTTGAGCCACTGCGTTAGGTGAGATTTGCCTGCCCTGTTTGCACGTGCCCTTTCTCGAGCCGCTGGGAACTCCTGAGTTTCTTGCGATTTCATTTGAGTGCCAAGTGAAGCCAAGCCAAGTCAATCTACTCGTAATAAAACTTGTGTCCATTTAATTTAAAATTCTCCTCCACTCGCTCAGCTCGTATAATTTTTACGTCTTGTATTTGTTGAACACACAAATTAATGGCAATAGAATTAGGGCCCTGGCGGCGCAGGATTGTGCGAGTAGGTTCTGCCATAGGAGGCGAGGCGAGGCGTCGCAAAATACTTTGTAAAAGTTTTGCCGTTCAAGTTGACTCCTTTTTGCCACTTTGAACAAAGTGGAAAAACCAACAGCCAACATTTCATTTGCCGTCGAACACAAAAAGCGCATATCCTTTCGGCCGCTTTCAAATCCCCGGGGAACGAGTGGAGTGGTTGGCACTGATGCTGCGCCTACACGCTAATAAAATCGTGTTTACTTTTTATTTGAATACATTTTTCCAGGTTACGATGTACGGCGATGGTGCCGAATCAGAATTGTACGACCCCAAGGAGCATTTTATTATTATTGCATTTTGAGCGGATGTGGTGGACATGTCGGTGTAGGTGTCAGTTGCCAGTTGTGAGGAGCGACTGGGTGAAAGAGTGTGAGCATCAGCAAAGCCACACACAGAGGTGCTTCTACAGGATGCTTAAAACATATCCTTATTATTCGAAATCTGTATCTCCTGTTCGTGGAGTCAAAAGTTTCACCTCCACACACGAAATTGAGAACTTGTACGTACGAGTTGTTTATTTTATTTCCATTTGTGACCACCCCACCCGAGGAGGAGTCGCTGTTCTCCTGTAAATCTGCATACAAGCTGTGCCGAACTTTCTTCGGTGCTGCTGTCTTATTCATGTGGCTTTCAAGTTCCATGCACTTGCCTTATTAAAAATGTTCCTATGTGAATTTGTACGCCCGAGGTGCGATTACATACACACGCGTTCTTGCTGCTCATGCCCACACACATGCCAAGTCACGGCAGTGCTTAGTTCCACGGGAGTTGCTTCCGTTATGCCGTGCATGTGAAAATGCGTACGCCGGGGAGCGTATTTAATTTGTGCGCTTTCATATTTAAAAAGTAAATAAAATTTATAATCCTTTGGGAGTGACTGAGTGAGTGTGGGGGGGGGGGATGTGTGGAGGGTTTATTTCAGTCAATGCTAAGTGGTACTTTGTGCCTTCTTCAATGCAATGGCTCTGACTCTCAGTAGTATAATCGTAGTTACTTGGAAAAGTGCCTAAGTGAATGAGCGGAGAAGTTGCACTGAGTGCTCTTGACTGCTCCTTGGATTTATGAGGAAGCATCATGAATGAATTGTAATTATGTGAATGGAACACTTTTAACCTGTTCACTGGAGTCTTTATATGCTCAATCAAGCAATCAAAGATGTGGGCTTTTTAATTGTTTCTTTTTGTAACTGAACTCAGCCAAGCTCGGTGCTTTGGAGATGGCTTGGAGCCCTTAAACAGGGATTAGTTCGTATGAATATTACTTTTATTCTTGACTTTCCCCAGACAGCAGGCAACCGTATATTCAGCAGCATATGCTGCAGTGCAGTGTGCGCTGGAGCTCATCTTCGAAGGGCTGTGTCAGGAAATTTCCAACGAGTGTGCTGAAAATATCCTCAAGTTTTTTTTTGCGTTATCAAACTAAGCACTCCCATATTCAGACGTTTACTATGTCCAGGAACCCCAAATACCCAACTATGCCCACCTGTCCGATCGCCCATTTATTGGTGGATGGGAAACCAACTTTAAGCTTTACGTTATTAGGAGATTTCTCAGAGGCATTCTTTGTATTCGCTTTGCACCTAAAAAAATTGGCTTATTTAAGGCTGAAGATAGATAGATAGATATATTTAAGGATGTTATACACTGCCACCTGAAAGATATATTGTGATGCCCCTATTTATTTGAAAGATGAGGATAGTCTCATCTATAGATCTTCTGTCAGGTTTCTCAGTGAGGTCTTTTTTGTGCCAATGATCTGCCGTCCGTGATCAGGTGCAGTGAGGTTTCGTCACTTTCTCCTCAGAATCGACAGATGGCATCTGAAGATATACCCAACTTGTTCAAATGGTAGTTGAGATTGAAGGCTGAAAGTAAATTATTATCACACCTTGGACCAGAGTTAGTTATGTCTGCTAGGGTTGGGGGGACTGACTACTACTCGGGGATAATTAAAGCTTTCGTATGGAATAGAAAAATATTTAGTGGATGTGGAAGGATTTTTCAATAAGTATTGAACTAGTTTTATTATGATTTTAAGCAAGTAAATTGTCCAAAACGGGAAGAAAAGTGACGGCAAGTGGAGGTAAACTGTAGCTTCAAATTATATATTTGCTTTTGTGAATCGAGAGAATAGCAGAGGCGGTGTCAGCCTACATTGGGGTCTTGTTTCCGATTCGGTGGATGCTGGAAGGTTGTGATAGCACATATTCTATTTAAAACGTTGCGGGGTCATCCGCAGAACTTAAGTAGCCACCCTCGTACACACATCTGCACAACAATCTATCAACTTGAATAACTTGCACTGATCTGGGATTAATCGCCAGAAACATGTCACTTGCAATTAAAAATAACAAAAATAACCTGCGCCCAAACGGGCGCCTGAGCGAGCGGGGCGGACCTCTTCGCTGGCTTTGCGTGCGTTTGACCATAATACACCATGACATAATGTCATTTTGATAGAGCAGATTAAACGCATTTGAATATCATTTAAGAGCGGCTCAACTGTATTGGAGCAGGCTCGCAGATGAGTGTGCGATCAGCGCCCGTACACGTAAACATGTCCATTCAACAGATGGTCAGATCCAGTCCGACCGAGTCAGAATGAGAATTGAAGTAAGAGTAAAAAAAGCACAAACACACAAACAACCGAACACAGAGTGGCCAACAAACACCTGTTACGGACCGTCTCTTTGCCCGTCTGCTCCTCTATCCCTCCTCCGATCGTACGCTAATTGTGAGCGACCGAGTTGAGTGTTTAAAGTTAAGCATTTAGTTTAACGCGTTTAGCGGTAATAACATTAATTTTAATGTTTCGAAGAGGACATCAGCCAAACTGGGAGATCCAGAGTTAGTGAACACATGTGCACGGGTGTTAGGGTGCATGTGTGTGAGTGTGCGAGTGTGTGAGTGCTGCAGGACACCTGCGAAGTGCTGCTCACAAGTAGCGAGCTTCCGTCATTTGAATTCGATATGGTGGCTGACTGGCTGGCTGGCTGGCTGGCGGGCTGCTTGGACTAACGAAGGATGATTGTCCATTTAAGGAAGAGTTACTGGCTTACTTTGTTGCTCTGCAATGAGTGTTGCGACATGTTTCTATTTTGCTGGCGTGTGCATTCTTACCGGGCACTTTGAATTTGCACACTCCCCGGGCGTATATTTGGTCTCTTTGTGTGACGCAACCGAGTCCATCACAAGTGTTTCGAGCACGCACCTGCATTGTAGCTTCACCGATCTATGAGAAAGCTCAATGAACAGTCAAAGAAGGATATACAGTGATACAGGAGCGCACGCAAAGCTACGTGCACTTCAAAGGACCAGGAGGACGGGTTGTTTTAGTGGATGTGGAAAGATTTTTCAATAAGTTTTCAATAAGTTTTATTTATTTTTTAAAAGTTTATACACAAATAAATTTAATGCTAAACTGATTACCTAAGGCAACTAACAACTAAGGTCTCGTCCTGGCTTCAACTAGTTTTATTATAATTTTAAGCAAGTAAATTGTTCAGAACGGGAAGAAAAGTGATAGCAAATGGAGGCAAACTATTGCTTCAAATTATATATTTGCGCGTTGTTGCTGAGGAAGAAGGCCTTCAAGAAAGACAACTGAAGGCGAGCAAACTATATCATCCACATACTCGTATATATACTGATCCATGTCCATGTGCATGTGCAGTTCAACACGAATGCAAATATTTGTATGTGAAACTTATTGTGCGGTATTGTGGACACCGTGCCGCCGAATCAGCCGTCATAGTCACGTGACATTGTTGCAATTCCATTTCATTTCGACTGTAATGACTTCACAAATGCAGGCACCACGTATCGTACATCAAGCGAGCTATCTTTCAGGTTCGTCAGCCAGTCAGCCAGTCAGCCAGCCATCCCAGCAGTCACATCCCAAGCCGTCCCGTGTAGATGCAGATAGCGCAGAGTACACATGTACGAGAATGTGCAGCTACTGAGTGGCAAACCCGTTTGCCCATTCGCCTATTCCCTCGCTCCTTCCGCTTTATCTGGAATTGTGCATCTGCCTAGCACTCCAGCTTAATGTGTGCTGCGATAATGAAACTTTCGGCCGGGTTGAGTGCTACGTGGCAGTTGCAAAATTCAATTGTTTCCTTCGGAGGGAACCCTTGCTCTGCTTTTCTTTGCCTTCAGCTGCCTTGGGTTTGGTTTCCTTTCCTTCGATTTGCTTTGATTCGCCATGAAAAGACAATTTTCATTGTTCCCACTGAATTTCCTTTTAATTTTGTGAAAGTATTTATTTTTATTGTTTTTCCCTCCTTTTGGTTTTTTTTGTTTTTGTTTTTGGAATTGAATTTTATTGCACATTCGCTCCATTTCAGTTGAGCTGAGGTGAGTGTGTTAGTGTGGGTGGGGGTGGGTTGCTGGGGGGCGGCTAGTTAAGTATTAGCAAAGATTACGTGAGTGCTTGCAGTAAAGTAGTCGTATCTTCTGCGAAGACTCACCAACTTACCAATTCCCCACAATTGTAGAATCCCTGCACTTTGGGTCTGCTTTTACTCTTGTGTGTTATCCCCATTAATGCCTTGCAAGCAGCCTTAATTGATATTGACTTAATTACGATTCGAACGTTTATTACCTACTCACACACTCACTCACTTGCACACACACCCACACACTTGCACATACACTCACACACTTGTACCTACACTCGTACTCACCTGCAAGGCTTGAAATTCGGTTATTTGTGATGATCCCGTTTTTCTGATTAAATCCTTTCGGCGAACAAATGAATGCGAGTGTGTGTGCATTTATTTACTTCCCCTTCTCGATTTTTAATTTAAGCATTTCGCTTGGCTTTTATTTGTATTTCTTAGATTAATGACTCTAATTTTACCAAATTTTCACTTAAGCTCCCAGGGACTTAAAGGCTTAATAAGATTTCAACATTCTCATAGTGTCTTATGCCATCTAATCCAATCAATCATGAGACTTGGGAAGGATGCTCACCTCGCCAAATGAGTTTACTTGAACTTTTCCAGCAACTTGGATACTTCCCACGTTTGATACTCTTTCAAGTCGTCATTGTATGAATTAACTTTAACCAGTATAAGCGTTGGGAGACCCAAAATTGAATTCCTGCATCTCAGCCACCGGCTTCGACAAGTGAAGAAATGTTAAGAGTCGTTTAATGGATCGAAAATTAACTAGAGTAGTATATGGGTGTATAGAGTATTCTTTCATTGAAGATACTTCCGGCACATGACACAAAAGATCTTTTAGGTCGCAGTGTCGGCCATTGGACAAACTACTAAAGCTAAATTATCACTTCCAGCAAAATCACGAAAATCTAGACTACTTTCAGGGTCGGAGCTAGTATATTTCTCCTACAGAAACGCATATTCTTAAGGGCTTCCACAACGAGCCATTCTACGTGCTTATGTGTGCTTTTGCGTCGAAGGCTGCCACTACTACCTAAGGGCTTCTTCTTCGTTTCCGGCACTAAATGCTTTCTAATGGGCGATGGTCATTGAGAGACATAAAGTTACCTATACTTTCGATGACAATGGATGCATCTATCCAAATGATTATCCATATTATAAGATCATTTACTGATGTTGTTAATCACTGCATTCCCTCCACTTTTCCCCATTTGTGGAAGGGACGAAAACTATACCGTTAGGAACAGTAAACAGACTCGGTGATTCCATGGCTATAAATATATTTAGGGTACTCGTATTTTCTATAAACGGGTGTAGAGCTTACTACCAATCTGAAGAGCTTCGTGGAAAGCAGCAAACTCAAAGATTGCGTTGAAGAGTTCAATTATATTGAGTTCTCTGACTAGATCGGTAGTTGTGTTTCTATAAATAGCCACTCTGAGCTTCTTACATTCTCCTCCCACTTCCTTTCGCACTTGTGTTAGCTCCCCAGTACACCCACTTATGTTAGCTCCCCAGTACACCCACTTATGTTAGCTCCCCAGTACACCCACTTATGTTAGCTCCCCAGTACACCCACTTTTATTAGCTCCCCAGTACACCCACTTATGTTAGCTCCCCAGTACACCCACTTATGTTAGCTCCCCAGTACACCCACTGTTGTTAGCTCCCCAGTACACCCACTAATGTTAGCTCCCCAGTACACCCAGTGCTGACTTTGCGCTATAATTTTATTCATGGAAATTGCTACAAATATCGAATATCCTTTTGCACCTTTTGTATTATGGGTATAAAGAGTACTTGGTTGTATTACTATATTCTAAAAATACGCAATAAAATGATAATGGGTGCAATATTCATCTTAATACTATATCCGTGTATAAAATTTTTTCTCATTTCATTATTGGTAAATAAACCGACATTTCCAGAAATAGGAAGATCCTGTACTTTTATTTCGGAGCTGGCCGAGTAGCACTGAAAGTTCGCTAATGGTAGCAGTGATTCTATTGACAGATAGAAAAAGTGTTGACGCTTTTGATTTTGCCACCACTCCGATGAAATTTCAGTGGAACGTGCGGCTTTCTTTTAGTGAGCTTTACTTTTGGTCTTAGTATTAAGTCTATTTAGAGAATTATTATTATTATTATTATTATTATTATTATATCTTACACCATAATTAATTATTAGTCTCTCAGAGAAATAATAAATAGCATTAAACTAAAACTAAATCTATGTCAGCAAAGAAACGAGAATTTTCAGTCACAATAAATGCCTTCTACAACAAAGCATCGGGTAGCAGCCGTGAATAATTCCCGGTTCTTTGCTGACATGGATTGATATGCACTCTGATGCAACAAAGTGAATACATTGTGGCTGCAGTTATCTTTATACTAAACTTGTAATTAATAATTAATTATCAATAGGTACATTTCCTTAGGCATATGTGTGTGCGTGTGTATTCTTCTGAAGACTAACAGAAAGAAAGGGTAAATAAAGTCCTCGAATACTACGGCCCAGTGTTCAATTGTTCATACTTTCAGTCAGGTGAATGCAGTATACTGGAATTAGTGTGTTGGAGAATGGTGCCATTGGCATAATCAGCAATATCGGGGGTATCATCTCTTAGAACTACCATCAAACAGGACTTTTTCATTCAATAATGGGAAAATATTTAGTCCCAGTTCAAGAAGTGGGTGGCAATTTTAGAGTGTTTGGGTAGAAAATATGAAAAATATACTATCGCTCGAAGAGTCAAATTCTTCAATGAACCACAATGCCAATATATATATATATATATATATATATATATATATACATATATATATATATATATATATATATATATATGGTCCTATGGCTCCGCGGGGGAGCAAAGGGCCACAATACCAAAAATGGAATGGAAAAAATTGGTTGTCAAATCTTGAATGGAATTTGTTTGATTATGCCAATGAATTGTCCACTAAAACCAACGAACGCAATTCACTGATTTTAAGAATACTGTTCTTTAAATTCACTGTTCTTACATTTAATGTTGTGATGGAGTTTTTAACTTAAAGTTTATTCCTACTGCACACAATAATTAAGAGAATTAATTTTGCGAAATGTTGGTTGTCAAGACAGTCGCTGTGAATACTCGTAGAAGGCAGGAAGCAGTGGGTGACCTTGCCCTAGGTGTACGAACTAGAACTGCGGCCCTACGACTGTATATGGAAGTTTCAATTTACGGTTTTCTTCTTGAACTGCATTCACACTGTGCGACCTTTGTCATTTGCTAGTAAATTAAATTCAGTCGTTGCCAGCTCCGACACTCGAGTATGCAAATGCGGTTTCCGTCGCAACCGCAGGGAAGAGAGAAGCACTCGAACATGCACATCGTGAATCCGGTAGCAAATTCCGATTATGGGCAAAGTTTGTCAAAGCGTTAAACTTTTCTTTTTAATTACTTTACATAAATTTCACAACGGTCTGAAGAGAGAAGGAAATAAAGAAGCGGCTTGGATGCGCGATTGCAGCATGAATGCCAATGAGGCCGGTCGCACGTCGGAATTTCTTTAGCTGTTGACATCGTTCAAACTATTTTGTAATTACTTTGACCCCAACTTGCTTTCGAAGAGAGTACTCGTATGCATAAAAAAGAAGACGAGTGGAAAGAACACTGACTTGGCACTGCGGCATGTGCAACTGGCTCGTTGGCTTACGCAGATTGCAGCTAAGAGCAGGTCTTAACACTCTCCACATATGTGGATACGTGCTGACAACTCATTAAAGAAAACAATGTTGGAGCCATTCACATATCCACATGGAAAGCGGTGGACAGCACGGGCAACAACGCACTTGCATATTAATCACCCACACCAAATAAACAAACAAACATGCAACCCCACCAGACTAGACCAGCCAGACGAACAGCAGAACATACAGAAAGACGGGAAGGATTACAGACACACGCGAGGATTTAATTTGTATCGATGATGTACTTTATTGTCACTTGCTGCATAACCGTTCACTCCCACTCATCGCCCTGCTCGTCGTCTATGTACTCCTCCATGTCCGGGTAATCCTCGTCGTTGCGCGCATAATGATTGAATATCATATCGCCATAGCTGTGACCCTCGCAGCCGTGCATATCATCATACGAGAGTTCTCCACTGGGGCCATGGCTATGCCCGTAGCCATGGCCGTGCCCATTACTCTGGCCGTGTCCATGTGCCTGTCCGTTTCCATTGCCGTAGCTGGAGTAACCGAGTATCTTGTAAACAGTCTGCTTAGTGCCGCCGCTGTGCATGTGCGAGTAAACGGTGTGCGTGTGGTGGTGCGTTTTGACTTTAAAGGGCACATGTATAATGAACCGCTTGTGCAGGCGACGTCCTTCGCACGTCCTTGTGGGCAGGAGTGCAACGGCGAACAAAACGATGGTCAGGGCGACCGATAATGTTTGCGTTGGTTGTCCCTCCAACTGTTCAGTTCGCCGACTTTGCGCAATACCAACAACAGCTTTTTTGGTTTTCGCTTTCATACGTTCACAGTTGGCCGTGCCCGCGATGCAGTATCCTTGTGAGCTCACTTTCAACGCTTTCAACATGCTCGTATTCGTAGCTGACGATTGGAAAATATGCTGTTCGCCAATTTGTGAAAACAAAACACTTTGATGCACTGTAAATGCCGCCAACAAACTGATAAGCGTCTTTCGTGTGTGCATCTTTTTATATAATATTTCGCCAATTGCGGCACAGCGCGTCCCAACCTACTCCATCCAACCACATCACATCACATCGCATCACATCTCACAGCTCAGCACACAGCGCACAGCACATAGCGCCATCACCATTACCAACGCCCGGCATCAAATAATTCATATCATGTACTTGTACCTCTTCCCATTGTAGCCACTCGCGTTGAAGTTCAGCGTCCGCCAGCACTGCACAGCACAGTAGAGCGCAGCATATGCCAGACCAAGTTCCAGTGCGAGTACGAGCCGTACATATATGCCAGCGCTCTGCTTTGGTTCCGATATTGTTTTAATGGCAGTTATCATTATGCTCCTCATTACCATCGACATCATCTGGCTGCGCCATCCACATATCCATCTCTATCAGATTTCAGGCCGCTGCATGGCAAGAAGGTACTCGTACCTTCACCATATTTGCATACGCTTGAGCCGCCGCTGCCGTAACGCGAGCCATTTCGTTATTATTACTTTTACATTTTGCTTTATGGCTTTCCTTTCAGCTTCTTTTATTATGTGCTGGCATTGTGCTGGGCTGGCTTGCACGAGTGTGCCGCCGGATTCACTTTCGTTTCATGTTGTTTGATATTGGCGGCAGCAGCAGAAGCAGCAGCAGCAGAAGCAGCAGCAGCAGAAGCAGCAGCAGCCGCCTCAGCAGAGTTGAGATATTCGTACTTTATCCGAATGCTTCCGTTTCGATTGGACGGTGAATGTTTTATGTATTTTCATGCATTCACTGTTTGCAATTAAATGCTGCTCAAACATAAAATATTTGCAATTATTTTTGAAAACAATTCCAGCAGAATTTCATCCCCAGCACATGTCGGCCAACGATTGCGGAGCTGCCCGCAGGAGAGAAAATGTTTCAACAGCAGACATTTTCTTAAATCGCCTGTTTATAGCAAATTAATCCTTCACTTATATGGATCCAAACAGCGTGGATGTGAGCATTGAGCACTGTGTCAGCGGCACTGCTGCTTTACCCAGCTGGATCTCCACCTGCACCTGTTCTGCTGTAACTGCCAGGACTAAATTGCAACGTTTCAATATGGAAACTGCGTGGATGTGAGCATTGAGCACTGTGTCAGCGACACTGCTGCTTTACCCGGCGGGATCTCCACTCACACATGTTCTGCTGTGCCTGCCAGGACAAAGCTGCAACGTTTCAATATGGAAACCGCGTGGATCTGAGCATCTCCCCATCTGGATCTCCACCCACACATGTTCTGCAGTAGCTGCCAGGAGGAAGCTGAAATGTTTCAATATAGACGATTTGTTCCATCTCCACTGTGGTCGACCCGCCCCATCTATCTAAAAGAAAAAACGAAAACCTCCGCGTTCCATCTGCAGTATGAGTCCTGTATCAATTGCTCCAGAGCACTTTTTCGTAGGTACGCAATTTTTGACACACGGACGAGCGTCAATTCCTGAAGCCCATTAGTAGTAAATGGGGTTGTCGTTGTTGGCTCTATCAGCATATTTTCTTCCGTACTTTCGTCCAACGAAAATTTGTTCTTAAAATATACTTCCACTGAGTAAATCTCCATTTCCAGACTTTCTTCTCTAGTTGGAATCCCAACTGCGTTAACTGTGTGGCAGAGCGATTGCTTCCTGTCCCATTCGGTTTTGATGGATTTTCAGCGTGCCTCATGCAGATGGTGCAGTGATTAATAAGAGCAACCGCTGTGTTTATAACACCCCACCAGCTGTCGCCAGTGGACCCTCGACCCTCGACCCTCGAAATTTGCATTCTTATTTGAAAGCCGAAAATGTTCCGCTTTAAATGTTGACTGCAATATTCATGCGAACTGAATTCTCTGTGCTGTTTCCCTTTGGAGAAATCGTAGATCCAGGCTCCCGATCAATCATAAAATGTATTCATGCATTCAATCGCCTTATTTCTTAGCTCAACGGATCCATTCCACTTCATGCTGCAGCCCACTCCAGGCAAGCAAATAACTCAGCTGGCATATTAAAGTAACAGCAAATTTCACGCCTTCGTATTGAGCTGCAGCCGGCCGCAGCTTGAGTTGAGGCAAAGGAAGGCATACGGACGGTTTTCTCAGCTTATGAAAATCGAAGAATTTTCCACAATGGCTGCGGAACAATTTTCATGTCGTAAAATAAACAAAACCTGCGCTTGAACTTGTTTAATCTGGCAGAAAATCATTTCGGGCAAAGCAGCAGAGCAGGAGAGCCACCGAGCATCCGTACTGGACAAATGCGTTTGTTGTCCATGGCTTCATGGGTGCTGCTACGGGGCGTTTTTCTCATAATCATAAAAACTACACAAGCTCTTAAACACACACACACACACACCCAAACACGCACGCACGGGTGGGCACACACACGGGCAGGTAGGTGGGTAGGTCCGATAAACTGGGCTTGCTGAGATGTAGGAGCAGGAGTCGTTTGGGGCCAAAGTGTGGGTGGGGGGGGGGGGGGGGGGATGTAAGAAGAGGACGCTTATGTGCAGTGGAAGAAAACTAATAAAGGAATAAACGTAAATTTCAGTTGTTGAGCAAATTGTGCCGCTTAATAAAACTCAGTGAAATAAAATATTAATAATTTGTTTCGTGTCCTTAGTTACATGCGTATGTGTGGTGTGTGCGTGTGTGCGTGGGTGTGTGGGTGGCACAAAATTACAGCGAACGTACACAAATAAATGTGAGAATTGTTTCCCAAGTGGAAGTGCCTGCCTACTAAATAAAGCGAACAAATGACACTAAACAGCAATAATAATAATAAATATGCGCATTCATGGCCTCAAAGTTTGTTGCGCCCCCCACTGAAACGAAAGGGGAGGGGGTACGCAAAAGTACTGAGCAAAGAGGCTGCTACGCTGCTATGGTGTCGGACTCATTTCAAGCTGTGGAAGGTTGGCATAGGGCGTCAGTATTACGAGTAAGATGACAGTTGCTATGAGGACACAAGAGAACGTGGAGAACGTTTACTGCAGCATATTTGGGGGAGGATACTTATAACTGAATTGTACATGTGCCTTGGTAGCGATTGACTCCATGGTAGGACTAGGTCTGGTCCTTATTAGGTGTGCATAGAAGTATGTCACGTGCATTTATCATGTTTCAAAAAGTGTCTGTGGTGTAGCGAAATAGTCCAGAATGCAATTACTTCTTCCGTTAGAATGGATTTTCATGGTGATCGAAGCTCCCACTGTCCTCAGCTTTATTTATAAAGGTGTCTGCCTGCAATTGAATTCAATTCAATTAACAATTAGTTAGAAAAGTCCGAATTTATAAAATCTTTATCGGTCGCATCGCTGTTGTTCTCAATTCACAGCTAAGTCTTTATACTTTTTTAACCTTTTATGGCAGAGCTCTTTCCTCGGCCGAGCAGGTTGCCGCAGATTGTATAAAGTTGTCCATTAGCTTTGACGATTGCCTCATTCTCTTGTGGTATTAGCCAAGGAAGGACATCACTATTGACTAGAGAAACTACTGATTGCAGAAAGGACATCACCATTGACTTAAAGAGAATAAATGAGAAAGCGACACTAATAGCAGCGCAATCAAATGTTCTCGAAGCAATTTTAATTTATATATTTCCACCTTTCTGTTTTAGAATGCATCTGTGCTGGTTTCCCGGTCACAGAGATATTCCAGTGAACTGTAAAGCGGATGAGCTTGCCCGTGAGGGTACTAACATAACGATTGAACCAGATATGCCGAGCGTCGGTATTCCCATTGCCACATGTAAGCTCTTAGTAAATATAATATCCTCAGGCACAGCGGGCAGGCGCTGGTCTGAAGGTACAGGATGGAACATACCTAGACAAACCTGGCCAGAGATAAATGTCAAGCGTTCTAAGGACCTAGTGTATCTTAATAGACAAAGTATAGGTTCCGTGATTAGTGTCCTAACGGGACACTGGACTCTGGGCACTCACGGGTGTAAGATGGGGATTGCCTCTAACGACTTCTGCAGGAGTTCCGTGGACAAGGGGGAGGAAGAGTCCATTGTACACCTGTTATGCTCATGTTCAGCGTTTTCCAGAAGGAGGCGCACTGTCCTGGGCGACCACTTTCTCAATTCTTTGTGAGATGTCTCATATAAAAAGATTAGCTCCATCAACTGCTTTATTAAAAGCTCCACATGGTTGGACCTTTGAAAGGGATGGAACCTGAAGTCTCATGCTGTATCACAAGGGGTCAATGATGGCCTAAAGCCTACCTATGTTTTAGAAAAGGGATACTGAAAAGGCTGTTTGGTTACAATATTCGCATTCTGTACATAAGCAAATGCTTCAGTCAACTATCCAAGTCCTTTGCTCAGAGAAGTGAAACATATATTGTGTATGAATATATCGGATGAGCCGGAGCAATCTGAGACGGAGTAAGCTCTCTGACCTAATTTTACTTTATACAGTGTTAAGATATTTTGAAGGATATAATGTAGTCATGGTCATGTCAAGTAGTCAGTCAGTTTGAACAGTTCGAAACTGTGTTCAGGGTTGGGAGGATGAGCTCATTTTGTGTACTTAATTTGGAATATAAAGAAAAACATTATGAAACCACAGTTTTGCATTGATCATTTCACTAGCCGCGATTTGCCACCATATTAGGCTAATCTTGACCCCGAAATCCGCTCTCGTTACAAATAGTAAAAAGTGAACTTAAAACAGAAATTTTAATTAATTTCGTTGATTTTTCCCATAACATATTTTAATAGTTTGAATTCATTTGTTTCCTGCGTACACTTTTATGTCTGCCCTGAACTGGAGTATTTTGATTATGTACGCAGACTCATCTTGTCAGGGACTCCGAAGACAGTGAGAAGAGGCGATGGAAGATCTCATCGTCAATCGATTAAAGACTCTGAGTAAGTTGGGTGAGAACTGTTATAGGAACGATCTGATTGCATTTGGGATTTGGTGCTCCCCTGGGTGGTATCACCATGGGAAACAATTGCATCATGCCAATACACAAACAAGCACTGGGAAGCGCAACTAATTTACTTATAATAAATTATTTATTACTGCAATCCCTGCCGGCTCAACTGCGGCTCAATTGCAAAATTAGGCTAATTGCTTCCAACTTCATTCGGTTGGAACTGGTCGAGGGCAAGTGCGAGGAGCATTTTCCGGCTTGCAATCGATTGAGTTTTGAACGCAATTTGTAGCATTTTAGCCATCAGCGAGCCCACCCGATTCATTTGATGGCTGTGGATTTTGAGTTCATAAATTTAGGATTCCTTCAAATTTATAATAATTATAATAAATTATATTTATTATATCGCCGCTCTATATATCGCGATAATAAATTTCAATTGCGTAATTGGCAAATTGTTATAATTTCGAAAATTACCTCGGAATCTAGGAAGAGCATCTATTGTGCCTTGCTGTGGTTCAAGCGTTCCGCTGCCACTACCACTGCCACTGCCGCTGCCACTACCACTGCCACTGCCGCTGCCACTGCCACTGCCGCTGACACTGCCGCTTCCTCTTGTCGTCATCGTGCTTGTACCTTCGGCAGAACATTTGCTGCTTATTGCTTCATAAAGTTTATTGTTGCAGCGCAACAGTGTAATGAAGCGAATCAAGCGCATCAACTTGTCTTGGAGTGGCACGCCGCGCACCTGCGCCCTCGCCCCTCACGTAAAGTAGAAGTTGCTCCAAACTACAGCGTAGCACAGCACCGTGCCGCACAACACTTCCTGCTTGGGTGGCGTATGGGTGGTAGTGGCATTATTGACTACATGCTACACTCCATTGCCATGGCGAGATTTTCTCCGATAGAGTGCGTTTGTGTTGCTTAGAATGCCGAGCTCACATTTCGTAGATGATCTGAAATGTTCACGACGCGTTTATGATTTTATGCATATTTACTGTGCTTATGAAACGCACCAGCGGCAAATGAGAGTCGTGCCGCAAGCTTAATAACACACATGTTGCCAGCACTCGATCGTTGCGGCAGGTATTGGCTTATGCCTGCTGGCTTATACGATAAATTCAACAAGTTTGAAATTTGCTCTGCTGTGGCTTTGCTGTGGCTTTGCTCTGTTATGACAGTTCTTCCTCGGCTGAGCTCTTTGCACACAACACTACCAGTGGTTATAGACCTGCAATCAGACAATGAACATATATATGAATTATAAAGTCTTTAAAGCAACTCTGTGAAAGCGGCAGCGTTATAATACTTCAAACTGCGTGGATTGTGGAATATCAGCCCACATGGAGTTACGAGTAGTCGCTTAATGCTTACTCGTAAGAAGTTAATATTTTGGTACTACTTGAAGGTATATGCAGACACGTCAGAAGACCCTAAAAATGTTTTATTTATAAAGCGATCTTTTACCAGTAACAAAATAAAATTATTTTAACTTTTAGCTTAACTTTCAAGCTGTGTAATAGCGTCGCTGGTGCTATCTCTCTAAGAATACGGCACAAACGTTGTACCTCTATCAACTTGGAAGCATTGCGAGGGGTGCTATTTATATTTCGGGAACTGGCAACACTAATGTCAATAGCTAAAATCTGGCAACACCATAATAAAGTTTGACATTTTTTAGCATAAACGTACTCACAACGTGTTGATGTACAAGTGCCATTTGTCTTGTTTACAGTGAGTTAAGAAAATCATTTTGGCCAAAAAATGTAAATTTCAAGAGAAGGTTTTCGTTGGATTATTTTTCACAACTTTCGACGTGGATTATCTCAACAAGAATGCGGCGATGAACTCAGTTCTTTGTATGGCGATGAAGTACCATCAAAACCACAGTATATCGCTGGTGTAGTTGGGTCGCCGACGAACTCCGTGAAGGTCGTCCAAAATTGGTTGTTGTGCCACAAAACATCGATGCAGTGCGTGAACTGATAATGCAAGATCGTCATGTGGCATATCGTGAGATAGCGGACACCTTGGGCATTACTTCCACTTCCATACATTCAATATTGCATGAACATTTGGCTGTCAAAAAGATTTGTTCGCGTTGGATCCCACATAATTTGACAATCGCTCAAAGAAAGGCTCGTGTCAATTGGTGTAAGGAAATGATTAAAACTTCGACTGTGGTACTTCAAAAGACGTGTATAAAATCGAGAAAGGTCACGAATCATGGATATACGCGTATGAGCCGGAAACAAAACAACAATCGACCGTGTGGGTATTCCTAGACGAGCTAAATCCAACAAAAGTTGTGCGGCGAAGAAGCACAGCGAAGCAAATGTTCGCCCGTTTCTTCGGCCGAATGGGTCATGTGGCCACTGTTCCGCTGGAGCAACGTAGGACGGTCAATTCTGAGTGGTACACGACCATTTGTTTGCCGGAAGTCTTCGGAGAAGTTCGTAAGACCAACCGCCAAAGACGAATCATTCTCCATCATGACAATGCGAGCTCTCACTCATCTCATCAAACAGGTGAATTTTTGAGCAGTCAAAACATTGAATTGATGACTCATCCTCCGTACAGTCCTGATTTGGCACCCAATGACTTCTTCTTGTTCCTGAATATCAAAGGCAAACTGCGTGGTCAACGATTTACGAGCGCCGAAGAAGCAGCTATTATACATCTGTTATATTGAGATGATGGCGTTACTTCTCCACCAACCGGCATGGCATATTTGTGCAGTCTTGTATATGAGGCAGGCTCAGCCAGCGGCACATTTGGTCCGGGTGCCTCATTATGCAAAATTGAGAACACAACCGAAACGAGCGCCGAAGAAGCAGTTGAAGCGTTCAAAAACCATGTTTTGGAGGTGTCTCAAGAGGAACGGAAGAACTGCTATGACAAATGGTTTGCACGAATGCAAAATTGATCATTTAAAAATGTTGGTTATTATTTGCTATTCCCGAAATATAAATAGTGCTCCTCGTACAAAGCTGCGTAAAGATATTTATGTATCTTAAATTTCTTTATAAGATCTACAAAAGCTTCCTGGAATCACCGTACCCACACGCGCGGAACACACGGGCTCTTAACGCACTCCATTATCGCTGGAGAAGATGTTGTGATACTCGTATCTAAAGTGTTTTTGACTTTATTGTGAAACATTGTAAGTGTGTTAGAAGTCCTTTTTCGGCTGTGAAGACAACTAATGAGCAATTTGACTCAATTAAAGCGAGCTTGGCCACACAGAATTTGAAAATTAGTGACAGTTCTTCCCCAAACGACGCTTCTACAGTTGCTGGTGTTCATGGTGGCACGCTGTCTTGCTCCGTAGAATGTGTTTCCATTAGCAAAATGGCTGGCCACATGCATTTTGCACATGCATCAAATGATTGCTGGTCCTTAATTGTGTGCGTAGAGGCTTCAAATATGCCTTTGCAGTGTGCACATCAGATTGTGTACTTTTTGTTGGTTTCTTAGAGTAAAATGCACACTGCGGCACAACGACACTTTATGCTGGCCACTCAGCACTCAGCCAGACACTCGCAGGGAGCGCTCATCGAGGCACAGGCAGCTTGCGCTTGCAGCATGTAAACGTTGCCTGCCTGCCTGCCAACAAAAGAATATTTGAATTTCTCAGCAAATTACACAGGGTTTAGTACTTAGCCAACAACTTCCGGCAGTCCTCTTGCCCCACCCCACCAGGCCACATAGCGAACATGGAAAACTGTCTCACAAAGACAACCACTCGCTCATCCTTGCCGTTGTCTTTGCTGCCAGATGAAGTCAACAGCGCACACAGGAATATGCCACTGATGATAAGAGCAAACAGCCAGCGACTTCACAAAGAAATTTGCAATATAGTATTTCATCCCACCCACCACCCAGAACAACACAAAGCCAAGAAAAGAACAAGATACAAAAATTTAAGGAAAAAGCAGGCAAACAGCCGCAGCAAATACGAGTGGCGCAGCAAATCGCAGGCGAACTTAAAAATACGAGTCTAGAAGTGAAAAATCAGATGCGCTTCAAAAGCAAACAAAATGAATTTGCAAAAAAAGATGAAGATGAAAATATATGTATATTAAAAGCAAAAAGAGAGAAATCAAAGCGAAAGTATTGCTCCAGGCAAAATGCGAGCACGAGCACCAACAACAACAACAACAACAACGACAATAGAAGGCAAAACGGCAGCAGCACACTCGTACGCGTACATGTGCCACATGCCGCATGCCACTCTGAACGGAAATGAAATTGCATGAAAGCTGGAGCTGCGTTTGATTTGCCCATATTAAAGACGCCGGAAGCGGGCCGAGCGAGCGATCACACTGTTGCATATGCGGCAATGTGCTGCGGAGGGTGTCCTTTGGTGCAACCGTTTCCGCAACTCTTGTCAACATGCTCCAGAAAAATATATCATTGCCATAAATTTGTGCAAAGCGCGTTAATATGAAGTGAAGCTGTGCGAATGGAGTGGCTGCGCCATTCCCCGTGTGTGACTGCCGCCCATTGTCAAAGGAGTTGATTGTTAAACGAACGAATGAACGAAGGAAGGAAGGAAGGTCGGCTGGTTGGCTTGTTGGCTTGTTGGCTCGTTGGCCTCCCATTTCTGTTGTCGTTGATAAAAAATCAAAAATTTTGTATTGATATTTGCCCTGACTTCGAAGCATACTCGTTGCAGCCCACCTACAACTCTAACGCACCAGTTTATAGTTCGAAGGAAGCGGCTTTTGCGAGTATTTGTTGTTGCTTTTCTTTTGGTCGCTCCTTGAGCACTCGGCATGCGTAGCCATGCAATATTAAAATGTTATTGTACAAAATGTTTCTGCAATAAAGCAGAAGAACCCTTTAGGGACTATTTCATTTTTATATGCAAGTATTTACAAAGACGCATGTGCAGGTGTGTCAGAAAATCAACGGGAAACACACACAAACACATACATATTTAATCTTAATTCACACGCGGGACGTGTTTAAAAATGCCCCCAGAAAACCAAAAAATTATTAAATAAAAGTTGGATGAGCACGCCTCGTTTCCCTTTTATCAAAGTGAAAGCCTTCGATTTGGATACGGATTATAACGTTGTATTTAGCATCTGAGTAGGGCTATTCCCCTCTTTCTGTGTGATTTCTAGCAAACAAAGTGACCCCATCCAAATCAGGCAGACTGTGCGTATGAGCAACATACGAGTCTATAATTTCATAAATACTGCGTATACCCTAAAATGATGCTGAAAACTCAGTCGAAATATTGTACACTCCACATATTCTAGACGAGCCATAATGCGAGTATCTACACCTGATTAACCCGGCAGCAAACATTCATTTATTGTTCTATACGAGTGCATATTATATTGCAACAGCAGATCACCCACTTTACTATAACTATATTTGGTTAGATAGAACCGTAAAAGTCGGACGTTGTCGTCTAAGTATGTTTAAGTAAACAACAATGGTCCAACCTAATCACATAAAAGAAGCCATATGCTGTTTTTCCTAAAGGAGATTATGAGGACAGCTGAGAATTGGGCAAATTTTAGTGGCAACTTCTGAATAGGCATTAATAAAGGGTTTTCCAATAAGAGGTGTTATTTTGGTATTCAAAGAAAAATGTTATTTTTTTAAAGATAAATGATCGGATGTTTATTTCACAATAAAGAGGAAGGTATGCCGTTAACAATGAAAAACAACATCAGCCAAATGGCCACCACGACCACGCTTACAGGACCATATCCTTTTCATGAAATTTTCCATAACCAAATCGCAAAGTGGCTGCCCTATGTCCTCGATAGCCTCACGAATTCTATCTTTGAGGTCTTGAATCGACGCTGGGCTGTTGGCTCTAGTCGTCGCAAGTCGCAAAGTGTTAAATCACAAAATCACGGTGGCCAATTGTGATCACCTCTTCGAGAGATAACACGGTCCGGAAACTTTTCCCGTAAAAGAGCAATGGTTTCGTTGCTTGTGTGGCACGTAGCGCCGTCTTGTTGAAAGTAAACGTTGTCCAGATCAATACCATCCAACTCCGACCATAAAAAATCATTAATCATCTCTCGATAGCGCAATCCATTCACCGTAACTGTTGATCCAACCTCATTTTCGAAAAAGTAAGGTCCAATGACCCCGCCGGACCATAAACCGCACCAAACAGTCACACGTTGAGGATGGAGAGGCTTCTCAACAATAACTCTTGGGTTTTCCGAGCCCCAGATGCGACAATTTTGCTTGTTGACGTAGCCACCGAGGTGGAAATGGGCCTCATCAGTCAAGATGATTTTCGATGGAATTCCGGATCATGTTCATGCATTTCAAGGACCCAATCAGCAAAGACACGACGTTGTTGATGATCGGCCGGCTTGAGTTCTTGTGTTAACTGAACTTTATAAGCCTTAAGACCCAAGTCTTTATGCAAAATACGGTGTAATGACGTTTGTGGAATGCCCAATTCCAAAGAACGACGAGGAATGGAGAAACCTGGGTTTTCTTCAACACTTTGGGCTACAGCAGCAATATTCTCAGTTGTTCTTGAGCGACGTGCACGGGTTTTATTCTTCACATCACTAACTTGTCCCAACAGCTCCAATTTTTCCACCAATTTCTATATTGCGGTCCGACAAGGTGCTTCACGACGACCCAAAAATGGTTTTGTTTTGCGAACTGTGTCTGCAAGATTTTCACCATTTTTGTAGTGAACTTTAATAATTTCAATGCATGGTTGAAGCATGTATCGTTCCATTTTTAGTAATGGCGTAGTTTCTACTTGTCAAATGTCAAAGAATAAAAGTTTCAAAAGTGACAGCTACCGAAATACCGGATGATTCAAAATAACACCTCTTGTTGGAAAACCCTTTATAACACGTTTGATAACTATCAAAATCTGTTGCCTGCTCTCTTTCATTACGATTATGTAAGGTGAAACTATCTGAGGCAATGATATAATATATATGTGGATACACTCCCCATTTCGACTGCAGGCATTAAGTAAAGGGCGCAGTCGCGAGAGCAGTCTGGAAATAAAGATAGCAAACCAAATTGTACGCCACACACCGACTGCGCTATTTGCTGGGCCCATTGCTTGGTTTGTTTCAGACGACGATTGCGGCTCTCGTGTAATGCACGTACCTAAGGAAGACGGATATATCCTACAATATATTGGAGAGTACTGCAAAGTTCTTAGTCAATATCCTGCATAAATCATCGACTTTGCACAACTTGCCGCTGGAAGAACAGTTTTAGCTTTTATTCCCCTTCGTTTACATGGGCCTGGTGGCCTAGGATACTCCTGAAGGTCAGAGGAAATCATAAATGAAATATGTTTCAAATTGTTTCAGAATTTGCCGAATTGTGCCGGTGTCACAGGCGTGAGCATTCTTTTATATATGAGTATACAGAAACAGCAACGCAGGAGTTGTGGGAAAAGTAGGATACATAAATGCAGATTTGTGTTAATTTCGGCTATGTTCATACACAGAGAAAAGAAACTGTTTTTCGCTGCCAGCGTCCGTAGCAGACACACCACGATTCTGAATGGATTCATCACGATTCTGAGTGGATTCACCACGATTCTGAGTGGATTCAACACGATTTTCAGTGGATGGATTCACCACGATTCTGAGTGGATTCAACACGATTTTCAGTGGATGGATTCACCACGATTCTGAGTGGATTCATCACGATTCTGAGTGGATTCACCACGATTCTGATTGGATTCAACACGATTTTCAGTGGATGGATTCACCACGATTCTGAGTGGATTCATCACGATTCTGAGTGGATTCACCACGATTTTCAGTGGATGGATTCACCACGATTCTGAGTGGATTCATCACGATTCTGAGTGGATTCACCACGATTCTGATTGGATTCAACACGATTTTCAGTGGATGGATTCACCACGATTCTGAGTGGATTCATCACGATTCTGAGTGGATTCACCACGATTCTGAGTGGATTCACCACGATTCTGAGTGGATTCAACACGATTTTCAGTGGATGGATTCACCACGATTCTGAGTGGATTCAACACGATTTTCAGTGGATGGATTCACCACGATTCTGAGTAGATTCATCACGATTCTGAGTGGATTCACCACGATTCTGATTGGATTCTACACGATTTTCAGTGGATGGATTCACCACGATTCTGAGTGGATTCATCACGATTCTGAGTGGATTCACCACGATTCTGAGAGGATTCAACACGATTTTCAGTGGATGGATTCACCACGATTCTGAGTGGATTCACCACAATTTTCAGTGGATTCATATGCAATGTCCGTCTGCTTTATTTCGCTGCTTTGCCGTTTGACGTTTAAGCTTCTTTACTCGTACACTCTGGTTCATACTCTGTTCAGGGTAGCGCTCTTATTTTTGTTTATCTTGGACTAAGTTTTGGACCAACATCTCTCTACCAAAATAATGAAAGTCATAGGGATTTGATTGGATAAGTGTGGAAGCACAAATATTGTCCATTATGATTGTGTCTATCACAGATTTGAGATTGCACTTAAGTAATCGTGTTGCTCTCACATAAAAAGATTTGGCTCTCGCAGTGGTCACCGCACTTCCTACAGTATTTGCTCAGATCTCGCTGCTGTAAAATCATTGTATATGGTTAAGTAAAGTAGTGAAATATGACAAACTATTTACTATTTTGACTTATGTTGTTTGGGCTTCAACATTTGAAGTATTCGCTATGCAGAAAGTATGTATGTCTCCGTTAATTTACAACAGTACAAAAACTTATTTACTGGAACGTGATCGGACAAACTGCTCTGGAGTGCTGCTGCAATATTTGGATCATAAACTGAACAAAGAAACGAAAGCAAATACTCTCTCTATATATATTATAGAGTATTTGACGAAAGTAGTTGATAAATTCTATGGAGCAATTTATTGGAATATGGACAACATTAACCCATCGAAGAGACAGTGTCGGAGCTGGTCAATCTGCCGGCAAATACCACATCAGGAGCAGTCATGCAGATATTGTGAAAATATATTTCCAATAAGGGACATTTTATGTTCTTTCTGACATGTGTGTGGCCACTTGAGAGTATGTGAGTACAGAAAATGTGCATATACGAGCAGGTCCTGCATTGTGCGAATATTGAAAGTACTTCTTTGGAACTAAAAATTGAAAATGAATTGAAATTAAAAGTGATCTTTATTATAGCGGTCTAAGCCATGTTCATTTATTAAAGAGGATTTCCTTTTCTTAAGACTGCCGTCTATTTGCCATATTTGAATAGTACTCTTGTTGTAGCCCACTCAAGCATACAGTTTAGTGACTTTCATTACTATAGTGTTGGCCTCTTAGTATGACATATGGTGAAAGTACAAGTATCCAAGTTCGACAGGAAGTACTAAGCATGCTCTCGTTTATGTGGACAGATACAAGAGCACTTTTCCAGTACTCGTACTTCACATGGCACATTTACTTAAAGGAATATCTCCATTTGCCCAACAGTGGTGTCCTTAGATGAAGTTCGTTATGACTTCATTTTCGTAATAAGGACAACCTCTGCAAACAAAATTAAGTCTGACACAAGGAAGTGCACGTTTCAGCGCGGTAGACCACGAATGCACTCCATACGAGTATCGCCATGAATGGTGCCGGTGCCCATGAGCTGCAGTGCCATGGCAGCAGATGGCAAACACACCGACATGAAGCAATTGAATGGGATTGCAAAATTTAAATCACATTTACAAGTACAAACATGCAATTATCGGCAAGATTTACGCTCGCAACTGTGCCGTGCAGTGCTCGGGATGGACGAGCAACGTGGAAGTGGCTTTGTGCACATTCCAACTCACAACTTAATTGAAACATCACCTCGCTCGCTGACTGCGCATAATTAAAGACAGCTCGAAAGCAACTCAATGGATTTTTTTCCTCGGCGCTCACACGGAGCGAATTATTGCCAGCAATTTGCACAGTTGTGATTTTGATAGACTGACTTTTATACGAGCTGGCGCTGCTGTGCTGTGATGGCAGACGTAGAATGCATGTGAAATCGCCATCACGAAAATGAACTAAACTAAAACAAAAGTAGCTCTCGTAAGCTGGAGTTTTCTTTCATTTGCAGCGAAAATTATCAGCGCAGCCGAAATGGAGGGCTGCAAATGACAAGGAATGCTGCAGCGCCGGGCGGCGGGGGAGCAGCAAACATGGCAAAGGAAGACTATGCACGTGTGCGTGTGATTTGTCGAGAAGTTGCGCAATTGCTGGGTGGGAGCTGCAAAACTTAATCCAAATAAATCCGAAAGTTGCTGCTGCTGCTGCTGCTGCAACTCTGTTGTTCTGAAATTTGGCACATTAAGAGGATACGCTGCACAGCAGCTGGGAACCGCTCAAGCGTCACAGCACTCCAAATTGAAGCTGAAGCTGGGAATGAAGTGGAACGGTGTGCCAGTGGAAATGCGAAAGGTAGATTCGACTTTGGGGTTTGGTGTGCTCGTAACATAATTTGAAGCTCGTAAATTTTGTGAATTACAACGTAAAATCCCGGCAAATAAATGGCGAGGACTTAAGTAATATGAATGTATGTGTGCGTGCGTGGGCCACATGCGAGTACGTGTGGCAATGTGTGCGTGCGGGTGTGTTGAGGTAGGCAAGCAAAACATTGTAATTGCGTTTGTGAAGCTGTTGGAGTATGTGCCAAATTACACCCGCTTCAGGAGGGCGGGCCGTATTTTGGCAGTTGATATACGAGCACGAGTAAGTTCGGCAAGAAGGCTCAGCATAGGCTGGAATCGGCGCTGATGGCGTAGCTCGGATTGGAGTTTGCCAAGTCATACAGCAACTTTCAAAAGTTCATAATGTTGTTTTTTTTTTAACAGAAAAGAAATTTAATTAAAAAGGATCTTTGTAAATAAAATTCAAAAACTCTGAGCTGCGCACTTTCAATTTGCACGTTTCCAGCAATTTGAATAGCTTCAAATTACAGAAAGTTTCAATTATCTAAATTGAAATTGAGTGACAGGGCAGATGCATGAGTTATTTTCGTATGTGAGCAGCTTCTGATGTCTAAACCATTCCAATGAACTGGTAACTTTCGAGCCCCGTAGGGTCTCTTCAGGACTTCACGCTACAATTAATGTTTACTTCCACGTATCTTTTAAATTATATAAGAGAGATGAAAGGAATGTGTTGCTGACCAAACCAAATACTTCGGGGGTGGTTCATTTTAATGGACCCACTTCTCTGTGGTATCACAATGGGCCAATTCTTGGCCTAGATGAGATGGCCTAGTGATTCCTGTTGCTGCCACCCTAACCTAACTTAACCTAAACCTAATAGTTCCAGGAAACAATGTAATAAAAAGGATACACCGGGGCCAGGTAGTTGAGGTAGTTTTTATAAGATGTCAGTTTCAAGAGCTCAACGCAAGTGCAAGATGTAAAATGTCATAGCATCCCATTCATTCCTAGTTACAGCACATGGGCCAACTTAGATAAGATAGATCCCAAAGTGGAGCTCCTAAAGAGCCACTGTGAAAACTGCAGCGTTTCGGTTGTGTTCTCAATTTTGCATAATGGACCCGGACCAAATGTGCCGCTGGCTGAGCCTGCCTCATATACAAGACTGCACAAATATGCCATGCCGGTTGGTGGAGAAGTAACGCCATCATCTCAATATAACAGATGTATAATAGCTGCTTCTTCGGCGCTCGTAAATCCGTTCGTTGACCACGCAGTTTGCCCTTGATATTCGGGAACAAGAAGAAGTCAATGGGTGCCAAATCAGGACTGTACGGAGGATGAGTCATCAATTCAATGTTTTGACTGCTCAAAAATTCACCTGTTTGATGAGATGAGTGAGAGCTCGCATTGTCATGATGGAGAATGATTCGTCTTTGGCGGTTGGTCTTACGAACTTCTCCGAAGACTTCCGGCAAACAAATGGTCGTGTACCACTCAGAATTGACCGTCCTACGTTGCTCCAGCGGAACAGTGGCCACATGACCCATTCGGCCGAAGAAACGGGCGAGCATTTGCTTCGCTGTGCTTCTTCCACGCACAACTTTTGTTGGATTTAGCTCGTCTTGGAATCCCCACACGGTCGATTGTTGTTTTGTTTCCGGCTCATACGCGTATATCCATGATTCGTGACCTTTCTCGATTTTATACACGTCTTTTGAAGTACCACAGTCGAAGTTTTAATCATTTCCTTACACCAATTGACACGAGCCTTTTTTTGAGCGATTGTCAAATTATGTGGGATCCATCGCGAACAAATCTTTTTTACAGCCAAATGTTCATGCAATATTGAATGTATGGAAGTGGAAGTAATGCCCAAGGTGTCCACTATCTCACGATATGTCACATGACGATCTTGCATTATCAGTTCACGCACTGCATCGATGTTTTGTGGCACAACAACCAATTTTGGAAGACCTTCACGGAGTTCGTCGGCGACCCAACTACACCAGCGATATACTGTGGTTTTGATGGTACTTCATCGCCATACAAAGAACTGAGTTCATCGCCGCATTCTTGTTGAGATAATCCACGTCGAAAGTTGTGAAAAATAATCCAACGAAAACCTTCTCTTGAAATTTACATTTTTTGGCCAAAATGATTTTCTTAACTCACTGTAAACAAGACAAATGGCACTTGTACATCAACACGTTGTGAGTACGTTTATGCTAAAAAATGTCAAACTTTATTATGGTGTTGCCAGATTTTAGCTATTGACATTAGTGTTGCCAGTTCCCTAAATATAAATAGCACCCCTCGTATTGATTCGATATGTGGCAGACTCCTGCTGTACTCATTCTGATCATATCCGCGTGCATTAGTATTATTGGCTGGACAATTTTCATGGATGACACACTTTACGGCGTCAATTTGGAAAGCAATTAGGAAAAATGTTTATCCCTAGCAGTGTCGAAAAGGCTTTTTGCTCTATGAAATCAATATCTGGTAAAATTATGTTGCTATTTTTAACTACTCGTATACTGACACGCGTGAAGCACACACCCTCAGTTGCACAGGCCACTACTGTGACTTGCTACGCGTACCATTTACCGCTCTTTGCAACCGCAAATGCCTGTTGTTGGATGTGTTTAAAATGTGTTAATGGGCTTCTCTGCCACCAGCAAATCCGCCCTCCGACCGCACACACAACCACATACCCAAATCGAAAGGCCATGTTTGTGGTTACGCACTCGCATTTTAATGCCGCTATATGACCGCTATAAAAGTTCAAATTAATTTTGGTTTTATCTTAAAATATTGCGTACAAACATTAATTTCGCATAAAGGCCGCCGCAGCAGCGCTGCCGATTTGGCTGAGCCCGTATTTAAACGCTTTCTACGGGCGTTCGAGGCACATTTCTTATTGCATTCAAATAAATATAAAATAAGGAACTGAATGCTATTCACAAATACACACAAACGCGCACAAACATGCACAAACATGCACAAACGCTCCCTTGCGTACATGAGAGAAATTTGAAAATTTATTCCGAGCATAAATTTGCGCGCTTAATTGCGTGTCTTGGTCCGCTCCGGCACATAAACAACGCAGACGCGTGGAAAGCCAAGAGGAGCAGCAGCCAACGTCTAAGTGGGAGCAGGAGCGGATGCTACAGCTACAGCTACAGCTGCAGATGGAGCTAGAGCTGCCCACTGTGGGATTAAATTAGCACACTCGCACACTCACACACTAGCACACGCGGGCGCTGACGCAACGCACTACTGCCATAGATACACCGTACTTAACGTTTTATTCGCAATTTTATGAGCGTGTGACTCTGCTCGCTGGCTGCTCGGCTGCGGCCGTTTGGTGTCATCTTGCGCCATTCCGCGATATCCGCCGGCTTGCTATATGGTCACTGTGCGCATTTTTGACATGTCTTATGCTAATTTTATGAACTTAATGACACTTTTCACTTGAGCGGTTTGTGAAATCATGGACTCACCGCGCACACACAACTCGAGAGCAGATCAGTGGCGTAGGCACAAATTGGCAACATCCAATGGGGGAAATGACAAATATTTATGTATATTTTATCATTGCCATAAAAATGTCAGCTCGGAATTTTATGAAAATATGAATTTGAAAAGAAATTTACGAATTTTATTTGATCACCCCAATCAGGACTTGAAGCTGTTGGTAGTGAGTCTTGGGGAAGCGCATTTGAAAGGCGATTTCGCGGGAACTTTCTCACCAATTTCAATCGAGTTAGCCGAAATAAATGATAAAGGGGGCGGAGTAATTTACAACCAGAAGTGATGAGAGTGCTACGACGTATTGATTAGTTTACTTGATACAATCCAGTGATCGAACTATGTACGCATTAAATCCAATCGGCTGGGTTCGAAAACTCTCGGCAACATGTTCATTTCTATAAAGAACTATAAACTAAAAAATATATTCATGTCTATAAGGAACTATGCTAACGAGACGATGCTAAACTTCTCAATAGCTATTTTGCTATATACATTATATCGCTGATATCTGCCTTGTCTAGTTTCGCAAACAAGTTTTCATTTTACCGTCAGTCAACCAGGGATATCTACAAAAGCTTTTCTATAGCTCATAAATTGTCCTTCACGCTCAGAAAGGGAATGGTCATATAAGCAGAACCATGATAACTTCGGGGAACGGGGGGACAACTTTCGGGGAAATTTTGTTCACTCAAGAATATGAAAAAAATTAGAACCTAATGCAAGACTCCCAATTCTTCCGCGCGTTTTAGATGTGAGCGTAAGACAATCTTTCATTCTTTCTTGGGGTGACTCCATTTGGATACCTTCCCTTCGAGCTGTACTCGTTGTCTTTAATTTCATCCCAATTTCAACGACGAATCTGTACCATTCCCAGCAATGAAAAGCTGTCCCCAAGGTGGTGTACTATCACCCCTTCTGCGGTCCTTAATTGTAGAAGACCTCTTAGTCAAACTTGAAAGGTCGGGTTTCGAGGTAAGTCGATATGCTGACGATCTTGCTGTCATTATCTCCGGCAAGTTCGTCTGAACAAAATACAATATTATGAATCAGGCTCTAGCCTTCATCTCAGAATGATGTCGCGCAGAGGGGTTATGCATGAATCCTAGCAAGACCATTCTCGTTCCTTTCACAAACAGATTAAAGTTGAACCCTGCTACAATGTTGAGGGAACCAATATAAAATAATCCGATGAGGTCAAGTATCTAAGTGTAGTTCTGGATTAGTGACTAAATTGGAGCTCTCACCTAAATTCAGTGACAGACAAAGCCACAAGAGCAATGTGGGCCTGTCGGAGTCCCTTCGGTAGACTCCAAAATTATACACTGGATGTATGTAATGATGGTTAGAGCAATAATTACTTCTGCATCCCTTGTATAGTGGCCCAAGACCACACAAGAATCCGGTAAGAAAATGCTGACAAGTTTTCAAAGGCAGGGTTGCTTGGCTATCACGGGTGCCATGCAAACCTGCCCAACCGCTGCTATTGAAGCGCTAAGAGGATTATCTCCATTGAACCTATTCATGAAAAAATGTGCTGCTAGAAGCGCATTGAAGATGAAAATCTTGTCTAGACAAGGGCCTCAAGAATTTGGTCATTTCAATATCGGATCAAAACATAATCTGCTCAATAACGGATTATATGATTCCAAAAGGACAGTTTGATCGCAGTTTTTAGACTTTTATCACAGATCGTGATGAGTGGGATATAGGAGAACATTTGGTATACCCTAGAATGGTTCATAGACGGCTCAAAAACAAACATCGGAGTCGGTGCAGGGGTCTTTAGACCCAGTACCACAATCTCAGAACCAATGGAGAGGTGGCCTAGCGTCTTCCAGGATGAAATTCAAGCTATTTCCTCATGCGTAAGGATAAATCTGAAAAGCGGTATCAAGGGCGCGTACATAGCTATCTATTCAGATAGTCAGGCTGCATTACAAGCATTAGCTTCATATTCTTTAGAATCGAAACTGGTGGAAGAATGCTTCAATAACCTGCAATCTTTAGAAGCAACAACTAAGCTTGCAATTTGCTGGGTTCCGGGTTATTCAGGGATCGAAGGCAACGAAATTGCTAACGAACTGGCTACGGCCGGCTCCGCAGCAAGCCTCAGAGGTCCAGATTGATACTGTGATATCAACTAGTCGGTGACTAAATCCAGGGCAGACAACTGGGAACATAGTCTCATAATGACCACTGGAAAGGGATCGAAATCAAAACACTGTTACGAATGGCCGTACCTACAATAAAGAACTGCGGAATATGTGAAAAGCAGACTTGGGAAAATTTTAGGTTTTCTCTCAGGTCATTAATACCTGAAATAGCACCATCTGGACGACATGGAGTGCCCCGGCTCTCCCTAGAAGAAGAAGAAACCACAGAGCACATACTGCGCAACTGAATTGCTTTGGCAAGGAAATAAAAAATGCTCCTGTTATGGACATGCTCACATTCATCCACAAACCGGAAAAGATAATGAAAGGACATGACTTTCTACTACTTCCTTTCTTTAGACAAGGAGCATCTAGGTAGAAAAGGATCTGATGACTTTAATTGTTACGCTTTGACATCACCAAATGGACGAAATGCTGTGGCATTACTAATCGATGACCTTTAACAGGTACATGCAGGAAGAGTACAATAGATCAAATTGGTCGAGGCACATTTTTCCTCCCTTTCTTTCATTCATTCATTGATTCAATAATACCTTTAAAATATCTAAAAATAACCAATCTTGTCTACCTTTCAACTGAAGCGGTAAATCATCTTTATCTACGACACCTCCCCGCCTGCCGACGACTCCGCCATACATGCATATAAATATGAACAGGGTCAATTTGATTGCTGAACACCGGATTGCAGTTGATCATGAGTCGGAGCAGTCTGACACGAATATTGCCGCTGACGTCACTTGTACAGTGCCAGATAGCAATTCGCTAAATATTCTCACTAGAAATTGTAACAACAACAACATGACGTATGATGTTGGACTAGATCAGAACAGTTTCATGCAATTGTCTGTCAGTCAAAAAGTTTCACTTCAAACTCTTTCAAGGATCGTTCGCCTGGTTGGTTATTACTAACTGTGATTCTGATTGGCAGGTCAGTATTGGTGTCCCCCACTTTTAGAGCCAGAATCGTTCTGAGTGATGATGAAGTTCTTCGCCATTTGTGGGCGTGGTAGCAAATTACACACACATATAAAACCCACGCAGCAAGTTTGAAAATAGCTTGGCATCCAAATTGGAAAATTTTCGAGTGAAAACTCTCATATATGGAGATCCGCATGGGTCGCGTGACAGCAATATATCAAGGCCAGCCATCAACTAACAGTCGGTACAGATCGACCCTATGCAGACAGAAATTCGGGTGGACAAATTATGCATTTGCCGTACGCTTTTAGCCTCTCTGATATCTGATTATATTATTCCGAAAGTCAACTAAGGAATCCATGTCTGAAACGCACGCAAAACTCTGAGAATACATTGTGTGAAATGATAAATTTCACCCTGTAAATATGTGTTTGTGCATGAGCCACCCATATGAAGGAAGTATGTGGGGTCATGTGGGGTCATGTGGGGAGCCTTTGTTTGAAAATTATCTCAGATACTTCAGAAGTGAAGCAGAAGCACATTTTTGTGGGCAGCCACAGGAATAGAGCGGAGAGTTGGGCCCGGCGAGAATTCGTAACAAACTTCAGTTTGATGCTGGAATATATTTTAATAAGAGCCTTTTTTCGCCATGCAAATATTTCAAATACTTCGCCCCGCTCGCATTCGCCAAACTAATTAAAAACTTCGCTTATCTGCAAATATGTTTGGTATTCGAAATTACGAAAATTTAATCCCCACCAATAAGCGAGAGTCAGAGGTAGCGGCGGCGGCAGAGGTAGAGACAGCGGCGGCGGCAGAGTGGAGGCAAGAAATAGGTTCCCATGTGTCTACAGTGCACTCTGCAAATTCGCAGTGGACACATTTTGTTGGCGCGAGTGTTGCAGAGTCGAACAAACGAGGAACATCACAAGCAATTCAAATATGCACATGGCAAAGGAAGTGCGGAACTTTGGATATTCTAGTCCAAGACGACCATAGAAGAGGAGTGTATAAAAGGAGCAGCTGTATCATGCCATCTTGTGATTCTGGGTATTCACTTTGCCACATCGGTATCAACTTCATTCAATTTGCTCGTTTCTGCACTGACAGGGCATATTAATAATAGAGCCTGATGTGAACCAAGGAGGTGGGAGACAAGCACACAAAAGTTGACTATTGCAAATGAAGCGCAACCTGGATGCATTACCTAGATTCTGTGACGCCGATTTTATATATTCCTATACATATATGTATGATATCAGATGAGTTACACAAATTGTTACTATGTTTGTCCCAGTTGACTTCGGCAAAATTGTATGATGAGGCATAGGAGTTTCATCAACTTGTCTCCAAACCTTTCCTGGCTCCCAAGCAGTTTCCTTCAGTATTCGCTCATTGACGATTGACATACAACCAAGGAAAAGCCTCGAGAAACCCGTTGTAGCTTTTTCGTCCTAACTTCCCAGAACATAGCCCAATTATTACCAGGTAAAAGCCGAAAGGGAAATAGCGTAGGAAAGGGAAATTGCCATTTTTCCAATTGGTTCAAAATGTTTGTGGCAATTTTATCACTTACCACCATGAAAAATGCCTGTCTTTGAGCGGAACTGCCGCAGAGGGTTACCTGGTAATGATTCAGCCATGACCCGGACGGAAATGGGTTGCACGTAGTCACGGTTTTAGTCTTCGCTGGTGTCCTCTGCCAGTACATTGCATTGCAGACCCGTTTCTCTGGATGACGATCATAAAATCGGCTATGAACAAATTGAACTATGATTTTCGAAGTCAACCAAGATCGATCGCCTCTTCAAACAGTTTTCCAGCTGGGTTGCTCTCGGTTGTGTCGGTGTTTTGTTGACATTTATGGCGAAGATGGAGAAAAATCCACCTTAGTTAGTTGAATCCAAGGCGTAGTAATGCAGATTTATGACATTCTCTCACGCCTTGTGCTATATACGTGCGTCTGTCTTTCACAATCTCCCGACTAATCTAAACCAATCGGCCCTGTTCTATTCAAAACGCAAACAATACCAACTAAACCATGTATTCTTGCCTCATAATGAAAAGAATGTTTCCATGAAAGCACTTTCAGCCATCAAAGAAAATGTTAAGGCTATACACGTATAGAAATTTAGTTCACGACTCTGGAACACGGCGGCCGATTATTTTGGAGAAAGGCGCACTAAATGATCTCCATTCGTATCTGGCCCAGCTGTGTCCTTACGCTATGGTTTAACGCCAAATCGAGGCTATGTTAAAGGGACACTCCCGTTTGAAATATTAATGAAATTAAAGACGATCCTCACTGACACAGATGGCCTGAAGAAACCACTGGGAGACGGAGGGGAAGTGGAAGTAGAGCAAGTCCAGTAGCATTTGTTTTCATTCTGTACGTGAAAACAACATCTTTTCCACAGAAACAGAACAGAAGTGAGCGTTGCCACCAAAATCGTCAGTTGTGTCGGACCGTGGCTCATTACAGCATGGAGCCAGCTCATCCTTTTCTCGCGAGCGGCGGTTGCTGCTCGACAATATGTGTCAAACACAACCTTAATGACCAGCAAAGAGTGGCTGACATCGCGCCACGGTTGTGCTTCAATTTGTCAATCGCAACGCAAGCTAGTGGAGTGGCTGCTTCCACCGCTTTATACGATGTTTACCTGTAGCAGATATTTATACGAGTATATTGCAACATAAAAAGCAGCTTTCTTGCGCTTACAACATGGTCCACACCTTTTTAGTCGCCTGCCAAGAGGTGTGGAGAGAGACGTACTCGCCAACTGACTCAACACACAATCAAGCCAATCAATTTGAAATTCCTCGACGCTGATGTTTCTATCAACGGGCTGTTAACGCATTTGTCACTTGCCTCCTCGCCAGCAACGCTTATCACGTGCCACGCGATCGAACGCTCAATCGCTGGGGCTGCCAGCGACATGTTTGACCATAGCAGGACTTGTCATAAGCAAATTTGGAATTGGTGTGTTTACGAGTGCGCATTCGGTACGTGCTGCTGGCCACCAAATCACTTTCAATTTTTCGCATTTGACCGCAAATTCGACCAACTCACAGCGCAAATTATGAGTGTGAGCCTCAAAACTGGCTGCTGGCTGCCTTCGCCGGTCACATAGATGCCATATCAAACTCACGTAAATTCCATTAAAATTGTTCAAAGGCATAACGAATCCGAACATCGGTATCATCGTCGTCGTCGCCGTCATCATCATCACCAGCATCGCCAGCATCGTCAACAGTTACGACCAGAGCGAGAGCTAGAGCCAGGCGCATCTGCATCTGCATCTTCATCCCATATATACATCAGCACAATAATCATGCGCAGGCAGCCACGTTAACATCAACATGAGCAGCCATGGCAGCTCGTCATCAATGCTTGGCACGACTGTTGACACTCCCCTTAAGGGCGCACGGCCTCACCAAAACGCACGATCCTGGCCAGAACAGCGGCTCACAGCCAACCCATCCAGGCAATGCGCTGCGATGTGAATGCATGCATGCGCTGCTGCTTCCAATGAAATCATTACGCTGTAAGGATATCCAGCATGCTGCATGCACCATTGCCAATGCCAAGTGAAATCCCTGCGCTCACACATGCACACTTGCCCACAGAGACCCACTCACTCACGCACACACGCCGCAGAGGCCAAATGGCAACGTGCACGCCAGCACTTGGTGCGATTAGGTGAGCGAGCTTGGGCAATCATGTACAGGTCGTTAAATTACGACATGACATATGTGGTGGCGCAGCAAGAGGCGGCGGACCTCGGACCTCGGATCTCAGATCTCAGGCCATGCACCACAGAGTGCATATGGAGTACAGAGGGAGTTCGGCTGCGAACTGGCTCACATATGGACGAGTACGTACGTAGTGCATGCAGATAATTTGCGAACGTGCGCGTCCATTGGGATGGGACTGGGACAGAATGGGCTGCACTGCGCTCCGCTGCGATGCCCTACGATTGACAGCGCTGGCCGTGTGGACCGCCCTGCCTACTGAGGCTCGTTACTGCTGTTGTTGAAATGCTGCTGATGCTCGATGACTGACTTTTTCACCTGCATTGCACTCGTTTCCCTCTTCTGCCATTTGTGCCCTTTTTCTCCTTCTGATGGTGCTTTTGTTTTCCTTTTGCGTCGTGGGCCTCTCTAAATTGTTCCACAATTTTATTGATACACTGCTCGTATGCAGTGTAAATGATCGCTGGCCATGCTCGCCGCCAAACTCGTATTCGGTGTGCAATTTTTTAAGCAGACAACAAGAAACATTTCTGAAATACCATCACGTTTTCCCGTTTTATTTGGCAGCGCAGCCAGAGCTGCGCAGGGAACTTTATTGGACACGCTGACGACGTATTTGAATTAAGTAAGCGTGAAGTTTTCCTGCACTGATCGGCTGCCCGATATGTGGCTAAAATGTATTACTTTGAATAGTTCAACCTGCATCTGTGTGCGTGTGTGTGTGTGTGTGTGTGTGTGTGTGTGTGTCTGCAGCTCGTGCAATAGGCCCGGCATACAAAATATTTTCATCTTTTCATTGTGGGTGGTGCTGCGACTGTGGATCCGCGAGCGATTTGCAACGTTGTTGCGCGAGCCGCAAGACGTACTCTCGTACACTTCGCCTCAATTACAAGCAAAAGGAATCGCAAAGATGCCTGCCTGCGTTTTTCGCAGTTTTTGCATTTTTTCCTTTTGCTTTTCTCGCAAATTGAATGCGAAATTAAATGAAACGCGTCGAGCTGTCGAAATGTGTGCGATGGCATCCGCCTTCAGCCGCACCGGACAGGAAGGGCAGAGCAATGTTTATGGCAATTCGTCGTTCCAATCCATTTTCATTGTAGCCGAGCCGGATTCCTTCTCAAGGGTCGTCCTAGATTTTAGTTTTCCTCTGGTTTCCTCGATCCTTGTGGAGTCAACAACATGCAAATTAGTATGCTAATATTCCGATCATTGAATTGTTTTAAATAATTGGAAAATTTGCAATTTTTCAATTGCAGTACTCGCAGTTTAATTTAACAGCAATTCTGCAGACGCAATTAAAAAATATTTAGTTCGACTGCATTTTACAAAGACGCCTCTGTGCCATTCTCGTCGCTGATGCTTTCAAGTCACAACTCCTCCCCCCATCGTTACGATGCATACCTCTTCTATGTATTTCGGTTACTCTCCGGACATTCCACACATTCCCGAACTAAGTTAACTAGTGAAAAAGGGTGCAAAGAGCAATCCAAAGTAAACAGGACTTTTCAAGGATAAGAATAACAAACAGTTTTTTTTGCCAAAACTGATCTATTTCATTCAACAGAGTTCCCTTCCAACTCAATTCGATTTGGGCGCTCTAAGAACATGTTGAATGTCGGCTGCGATGTCCTTCAGGATGTCGGTACAGGCCTTTTGAATGGCTTCTACGTCCACAAAATACTTTCTTTACATCCAAAAATGCAATTCGCGAAAAGATAAAAGTGGCACGGTGCCAAATCAGGCGATTGCAGGCAGTTGTTGACAGTTAAAGTGCCAATAGATGGGCTCACCAGGAACAGCTATTTTTGAAAAGTCTGTTTACTTTGTCCTGCATCTTGTATTTATGTTTGTGTGTGTGTGTGTGTGTGTGTGTGTGTGGATCAACATTTATAACTCGTTATTTATGGTTGATTTTAATGGCTCGTTGTTTATAATTCCTTATTTAGGACTCGCTGTTTAAAGCCTCTCATTAATGGCTTATCGCAAATCATGCGTCACTAAGGAGTTCATTAATGACTTATCACTAATGACTTATTATTAATTACTTATCACTAATCACTTATCACGAATGGCTTATCACTAATGACGTTTCATTATTGACTTATCACTAATGACTTATTACTAATTACCTATCACTAATCACTTATCACTGATGGCTTCTCCCTAATAACTTATTACTAATTACTTATCACGAATGGCTTATCACTAATGACGTTTTATTATTGACTTATCACTAATGACTTATTACTAATTACTTTTCACTAATCATTTATCACTGATGGCTTACCACTAAAGACTTGTCAGTAATGACTTTTCAGTAATGACTTATCACTTATTTTACTAATTACTAATTACTAATTACTTATCACTAATCACTTATCACTAATCACTTAACACTGATGGCTTCTCACTAATGATTTATTACTAATTACTTTTCACTAATCACTTATCACTGATGGCTTCTCACTAATGCCTTATTACTAATTACTTATCACTAATGACTTATCACTGATGACTTATTACTAATTACTTATCACTGATGACGTTTCATTATTCACTTATCACTAATGACGTATTACTAATTACTTATCACTAATTCCTTATCAGTAATGACATTTCATTAATGACTTATCACTTATTACTAATTACTAATCACTTATCACTGATGGCTTCTCCCTAATGACTTCTTACTAATTACTTATCACTAATGACTTATCACGAATGACTTATCACTAATGCCTTATCAGTAATAACGCTTCATTAATGACTTATCACTAATGACTGTTTACTTGTGTCTACTTATAAATGATGAAAGACTACTTCATCACAGGATTGAAGCCATTCCAATCGTCCACAGCAACATTTCATAAAATCTCCTGTTACGCAAACTAACGAAGCTGTGATCTCACAATAAGTGATGCGGTATTTCGAATATTTGAGATTTTTGGGAGATGGAGCTGAATTCGGGCAAACCTACTTTTAGGAAGCTTCTGCGAATCATCCACCAAGGATTATAATTCGATCGCTAAATTTTCGACTTAGTTATCAAAACCTCTGTCTTGAGAAGCATCTCGAAGTCCATCCATCAATTTACTTGTGTTTCGAATTAAGTGGAAGGATGAAGAAGCAATAATAAGCATATAAGTTCACCACAAGGACTGAAGAACACCACATCATTGACCATCATATCATATCACTGCAATTTGGTTTGAATAAAATACGAGGTTCCTCCTTTTTTGCACACCTCCATACACCTTACTCAGTAATCGGCATCACTTTGGTTTAAAAGAAAGACTTTGAGGATTCAATAAACCCCACAAAATGTCCTTGAATTCTGCTAAGATAACCCACTGAGCAGAATTCTTCACAGAAGTTCCATAAAGGCGATCGCCTCGAACATAGTTTCAGAAGCTCCCAATAAGAGGCCAATATTTCGTGGTTTAATTTCCACAGTGATTGACGAGATGAACCAAATCTCTGGACCACATCAGAGTATTCATTGCATCTGTGCGTGGGGATGAACAAACGAAAAATCTCTGCGAGTGTCAATTAAATGTGATGATGAGGGTTTAATTAGTTTAGGAGCTCATTTTGCAGGTTTCAGCCCGCAATTATTTTTAGGTAATTAATGAATGTCATGAATGCCTTATCTGCCCATCCATGCATCTGCCCACTTAAGCAGGCGGGACCATTCATACTCGTACCCAAAAAGTTGCTTTATGACGAATACTCGCACTTACCCCAATGCTTCGTCCTGGGCGGCCACACGAATGGAAACCCTCTGAAATAAGAAATATACTTCGTTCGCTACTAATTTGCGAAGTTGCCTTTCCTTCAGCGTCGCTCCTCAAACAAAGCATACACAATTGAGTGATGACGCCCCCTCCCCAAATGCCAACGAATATATTGCAACCCCATTTATCGACATTTTAATCTACTTTACTTTATTATCTTCTCTTTGCTATCGCAGAACGCGACCAACACAATGGCGAACCGCCAACAGCTGGCATCACCCTTCAAGTGGTAAATCCTTTAGACAACTCGACGCGACAAAGATTTGCCACACTCAGCAGCAACGCCGACGACCAATTTATTCATCGCACTTTGTGCAGGACACCACCGCCTCTCTACAATTCGCTGCCAGTAACTCCGCCGCCGTCCTACACGCCCAGAAGAAGCATTGAGCACGCGGCAGACGGACGACGACAAGTGCCGGAAGGGCTTCCGCTCGATAGGCACGTCATTAGAGCCGGGCCAGGCAATGCCGGAGCTGGAGTGAATGAGGCCGGCGTGGAGCGGAGACAATTAGTGCAATGCTTGGAGACTGCTGCAAATCATCGAAATGAACGCATTGCAACAGCACAATCAGCACAAGGGCAGCACCAGCACCAGCAGCAACAACAACAACAACGACAACAACGAAGACGACGTCTACAGTTACTGCAGCAGCAGCGTTTTTCGCATGCCAACGGCACCAGCTCGGATAGCACCAGCAGCGACAGTGGGGCTGAACTTGCAGCTGTAAATGCCACTCGCAGACATCGTCCTCAGCGAACTCGAGGATTAAGGGGTAAGTGATCACCGAATCTGAGGAAACTCGTTAAGGTAAAATCTTACTTTGCTCTAATGAATTTTTATGCTTCGCTTTCAGATGCCTATTGTCCTGATTTGCTGCACGCCTGCTCGCTGATACTGCACCAGCAGGATACCAGCGACTCATCTGTGGGAAGCTTCACAGACACACCGCCAACACGCAGCTACTCTTCGGATTACGTCGAGATAGATGAAATCCAGCCAGCGGATAGGCCACAGAGACCTCGATGCAGAAACCACACTAGTTTCGGAAATTGCTCCTTGCTTCAAGCAATCAGCACACCCGAACTAAGAACCCCACATTATCACAATTCCTCGCAATGCTTGTCCCGTTCTCGCAGAGACATTGGGACTGAGAGTGGAGCCAACGCCAGCTTCGGAAGAATCGTAGATAATCAAATTCAAAGACTAGAATCACGGGCGATGGGTCAGAACTTAAGCCTGCGAAGACCACGCATATCACTGACTTGGGTATTAAGGGAACAACAGCAACAGCAGCAGCAGCAGCAGCAACCTACGGAAGAAGAAAACGACGACAAGCAAACTGTCAATCCCGGCACGGAGCCAACACAGAACAACAACAATGGCTATGTCAATGGGCTCGAGGGAAAGCATCGCACCGAAGTGGTGCCCACTGAGTTGGACACCACCAAGAAACGATATCGTGTCAAGCAGCTGCCTGGCGGCACAGATCCTCTAAACGGCTATGCCACAACGCCGACCGCCTACACCACCACCGCCGCATCGCAAAAATTCTTCAGCAATCAGAATTTGCTGGACTACAAGGACAAGTCACGAGCTCCATCCAAAGAACTGCTGTTTGTGTGCACGCCACAACGCCTGCCAAAGGCCTATGGCGGCGACCACAACGAAGCACTGGCCATGGCCAAGAAACGCAATGAGATCCGAAAGAAACTGGCCGCAAAGCTGGCCACGCTCCAGGCGAGCAGTCGAGCGGGAGATGGCGTGGAGGCCAAGAAATCCACAACCACAATGAACAACACAATCACCACCACCACCACCACCACTCTCACTGCGGCAACTGGTGGCGCTAGTGGCGTTTTAGAAAAAGAGGAGCTCAAGTCGCTCAAGGGCACCTACTCAGAGCCGAGTTTGGTGGCCGCGTCGGAAGGTAATCATCGCCGCCACCGACATCGCAAACGACGCGAGCGGCACCGCGTGCAGAAATTTGGCTACGAAATAAGCAACGTGGATGAGTTTCTCTCCAAATGCTCGTTGGCCTCGCCTGGCAACATTCCCGTGGTGTTGTCCACTTCCAGCACCCTGTATCAGACGCGCCCCGGTGGATATCAAATGGAGATACCACTGCCGCTTGGCATGGTCGTGAATGCCGTCTTTAAGAACCAGAACTGGCTCTATGTGCAAACGCCCCATGCCGAGGAGGGCTATGTGGGGTACTCATGCTGCCTGCCCTTGGGCATTTTGCCCCCATCGGCGCGTGGCGGCAGCTCCGGTTCGAAGCCCACTCCTTGCTGGGAATCGAATGGTGACGTTTTCCCCCGTCCATGCGGCAACATGACCGATTCCGAAAAGGAGATCCGCTTGCGGGGTGGCACTCGTTCGGACGGCGCCCGAACACCTCGCGGCAAGCGCAACGAGACCGTGCAAAACGAAGTGGATACCGAGAATGGCAATTCGCAGCACGGCGAACATCGCGTCGACAAACTGTACTTGCGGGCAGCATCTCAGCCAAAGCTCGTGGAAAAAGCGTACGCCCAACTCAAGGCGACCAAAACCGCGTCGATCCGGTCCGCCAACGATGAGTACGTTACGTTGCAACAGCAGCAGCACAAGTCAAAGCTGCACGTGCAAAAGCACATGCAGCACCAGCATCAGCTCCAGCAGCTGCAGCAGGTGCACCAGCAGCAATTGGCAAAAGGCCCATTTGTCACCAACGGCCACAATGGGCAGCATTTGCATCCGAAGAGCACGAACTTGCACGGAAATCCCAGCGCAGGCGTAGCCAAAAAAACAGCCGGCAGCACACACTCCGGGTCAACGGTGCTGCATTCCACCAGAAAACAGCCTGGCCTGCGCCAGACCCTGGTCGCCATCAACACGGACTACGCTACAGAGAACATATCGGTGCAGAAAGGCGAGATTGTGACGCTCTGCGAGTGCCGGGAGTCGAAGGACCACCGCCAATGGTTCTACGTGAGAACGCGCGATGGTCGTGAGGGGTACATACCCGCCGAAGTGGCCGGCCACGGCTACTTGTAAAGTGCGGAGCTCCACATTTCCAATCCTTTAAGGAAACTTACCAAATTGTTCAACGAACGGTGACTACAAACACGAACAAACACAAAACCTCGAAAACGTTGGTGCGAATGCGTGACAGTTACCACGGTGCGAAGTACTCGTACACTTGAACACTATTCAGATATCGTAGTTTTAAGTTGCAGTCATTCCAGTCGCTTAGTCTTAGCAGTTATTTAGATTACAAACAGATTGTTTATTTGTAAGGCGTTTAAATTATTGTACTGGGTGTGTGCTGAAGGTTTTTCTGTTCGGAACGGAGGAGCCGCCTTCCAATGTACTCTTTCTTACACTGGATAAACTACTCAAAGTCATCCGCTGGAAAGATAATCCCGGCCCTCTTCCTCCCACGCTTGGTTACCAACCAAGTACCCGAAGTACGGAATTTGAAGACCCGTTGATCCAAGTCCACATCGCCTGAATGTATCAAATTATCTGCTGCACAGCATAAGATGAGTTCTTACGCACTACTCACCGGACTTCTGGCGATTGAAGTCTTTCAGACAGAAAAACCTTTCACACACGCCCACTCCCTGATATTGTATTATGAAAGCATTGAAAATAAACTTATAACAATTCAAATATCCAAGAAAATCTTTTCTTCTACTCGTTCGGCACCCAATTACACCGAACTTCAGGTAGCACGGCATTCCCAGCACATGGTGTGAACCCATGAACCTAATCACGACTGACCAGAACCACGCAATCAGTGGATAGGATATAAGATCAACACTCCAACCGTGTAAATCCTTCAATGCACTCCGTAAAAAACACTTTGTTCGAACATGAACAAATCTTAATAAGCTCAGAAGGCACTGCCAATCATTTCCGTACTTGAGTCAACGGGTTTCTACCCAATCTTAGTTCACCTCGAAAATTCGGGCAGCAAAAACTTCCGAAGAAAAAAGTGTTCTAGTCAAAATTTGTCGAAACGTAGATTAAATAATGTCAGAAAAGGATCAGTCTCAACACTTACCTTCAATCGATGAAAGCCCTAACAACACGGCTTCTGTTCGTGCATTTCATAACTTGCCTCCTTGTGGCGACACGTCTCATAAAAGCCAGTTCTCGTTTTCTCCGGAAACGCATCGTAAATGGCTTTCTCCAAACAAAGTGTTTCGCAATAGACCCTCTAACCCGCCGTCATCTGCGCAAGTGTATGATAACTGGAGATGTTCGGCAGCCTCTGAAGGCCGGTCTTCCTCCACTGACAAGGTTGATTATTGGCCGTCTTTGAAACTGTATCCTAAGGCTGCGCCTGTCTTTACACCTGTCGAGAATCCAAGCAATATTAGCAGACTGCTCAATTCGTTCAGTGGGTAAGTTCTGAAAATTCTCCCCTATAATAATAATATATATGTGACGTTTATTGACGATACCTCGGTCGCTCGGCCCTCCAAGGTACCAGCAGCCTAGTCCACCTAGGACTCCACCTCCGAAACAGAAATTTAGCCAGGAGGAAGCTCTGCGTCTACACACGATTAACATCCAGTGTCTTTTGAATGAAGACTCGGACGAGGAGTACAATCAGGAACTAATGGCAATTCTTGGCACGACTCCCCAATCAACTCCATCCGAATTGATCGTGAAAGATAGTTACATTTGCCATATACTGCTGGGGCTATGGGGCATCATCCAACACATCATATGGTGGATAATCAAACTCGTCTTTCTCGTTGCCATTAAATATTCAAGGATTTGGCGAACTGTGTTGCTGCACTATGACGGCGTGGTACGCCGAGCAATGCGGACTATGCAACCAAGTCTGCCTAAGAAAAATACGCAGCAGCGCATCCAGAGTTCCATAATGGTGGCCTTGGCGGGTGTGAGCAAAGTTCTGAAAATCGGATTGTATTGTGCGATTTGCACGTTAGGTACAATCTGCAGGTTCCTAGAATGGCTCGACAGGCACCTGTAAACACCCACACCTCTTAACACACACCTCTTCACATACACCTCTTCACAAACACCTCTTTACACACACCTCTTCACACACACCTCTTCACACACACACCTCTTCACACACACACCTCTTCACACACACACCTCTTCACACAGTCGCTCGCTGGTCGCCACACAGTCTCGCCAATCGTCAAATGAAACCATCGATATTTAGTTCAAAATTTTATTGAATTCTAACGTTTACACACAATACATAATTATATTTTATCAACAGGATCCACTAAGTAAATACATAAATACAATATATAGGATGTGCCAACAGCGCCGACGAAGCCAACTTGGCCAAAAATTGCCACAAAGCTTTCACACACAATTTTCGTTTTCCTTCGAAATTTCATCGAGTTTCGAATTGACAAAAATCTGATTTTCGTCCTTCAACTGGCAATTAATCGAGAACACACTCATGCAAGTACGAAATTGATCTCCACTGGCACACCCTGTATATTGGCACATACAACACCAGACTGCTCCAGTGCGGTATATTCGCAAAATAACTACAAATTAAATGCTTCTCGTTTAAATCATGAACATGCGTTCTTCTGCATGGAAATAGAAATGTTTTTGAACCTGGCTAATAAGGCCACAACAAATTTTGGCCAATTTAAGAGAACGCTGACGCGCCAAATGCGAATACATTCAACTATCAACTACCGAAGGGAGGAATAAATACAACATACATATATATAAATATAAATATAGAGCAGGCAACTGCATGCTTGCTAATGGATTAATAACTAATTGCAACTTGCTTGCTCGGTAAAACTTGGCTTGATTACTCCGTAATTGATAACAACTCTTGGTAAATTGGGTTCGCATAAATTTGCGTTCTCAAATATTCATATAATTTTATATAATTTCTTTCATTTTAAAGCATTTAATTTTGTTTGCAAATTCTTTGCTTGATCTCACTCAATCTTACAGTTTACAGGGTACTCGTACGCATATTCAAATTTATAACAGTTCAATGGGAAGAGACTGACTTATCTATTACAACACACGCTTCATAGACTGCACAGACTCCCCCCTGTGCACACTTCCTGACACACACACGATGTCGTAAACTAATCTTATATACGCTAAATTTATATTAAATATGAATTGCGGAACGCAATTTACAATTGCTTAAAATTTTATGTAAAATTACACAATTGAAGGTGCTTTTTAAAATTTATGATATTTTTATAAACAATAAATATTGATTGTTAAACATACAAATTTATAATTGTTTAATTCGCTACAGTTGAGCAATTCAATGTTTCGCGTGAGCAAGAAATTTAATACAATAATATTCGAATCATGCCGCGCAGCTGCGCATTCATACACGAGTATAATAAATATAAAATATGCAATAAAAAAATACGATATGAATATAGTAAAATATAAAATAAATTATGCTAAATTGATAAGCAGCAATATGCAATATAAATATAAATGTATGTTAGTGTATAGTAATCGCAGTAAAAATGGTAAATAATTTTCCGTGCTTGCAATAATTACACAAAAAGATCAATTAAATATCAATACGAAAAATATGCCATCAACCCGCCGCCCCCTTCCGAACGATGGCCCGTGCATTTAGCATCAGTTGCCAAGTACGGGCTCTCACTTTTTTAATCGCTCAATTGATTATCGTTTATATGTTGTGGTCTGGACTGGGAACGGCCGCTGTCGCAGCTGCTGTTGGAGCTGCTGTTGGAGCAGCTTTTGGTGCTGCTGTTGGAGCAGCTTTTGGTGCTGCTGTTGGAGCAGCTGTTGAAGCAGCTGTTGGTGCTGATGTTAGAGCAGCTGTTGAAGCAGCTGTTGGGGCAGTTGTTGAAGCTGCTGTTGAAGCTGCTGTTGCTGTTGCAGGTGTCGCTATTGCAGTCACTGCCGTCGATATGTCCATATTATCGCAAATGCTAGCATCCTCCTCGTTGCCGTCGCTAGCGCCTTGCTTCTCCAGCAACACACTCATCGTCTTCAGATTGCTGGGCTTCTCCTCATCGTGGTTTATGTTGAGCATCGTCTCATTCATGCGATGGTAATGTGGCTTCTGTGACGTACTAGGACGCGAGTAATCCAAGTGATCGTATTCATCTGTATTAGAAAGTAAGATAATTAGTCTCCATGCTTCGAACAAATGGGAAAACATTCAACAAGAACGAAAACCATAACAAATATCTACAGAATTCTTCAAGTATTCAGTGACGGTACTTGCTACGAGTACTAATAGAGATATTGACTATACTAAAATGTACTAAAAATCTAGCATAAAAACAATATCAGGGACTATTTATCATAGATCCTCCTATAGAGCCTTCTTCATCCACGATTATATTCAAATGAATAATGAACAAATTGTGGATAGGGAAATTGTGTCACTTGACAGTCACGACACGTTGCGAGTGCTCGGGGAGCCACAAATCACAAAACTCATAAAAATTGTGACTATCGAAGAACAGATTGAAAAACATGAGCACTTGAACAAAGCAGGAAGCGCATAACCAGAGAACACAGAAAAAGGAAAGTAGTTTTCGCTGCCAGCGTCCGTAGCGGACACACCACGATTTTCAGTGGATTCAACACGATTTTCAGTGGATGGATTCACCATGATTTTGAGTGGATTCATGTACCATAGAACACAGAGAAAGGAAACTTAAGCGTCAAACGGCAAAGCAACGAAATAAAGCAGACGGACGTTGTACACAAATCAATTCAGAATCGTGGTGAATCCACTCAAAATCGTGGTGAATCCACTCAAAATCGTGATGGATCCACTCAAAATCGTGGTGGATCCACTCAAAATCGTGGTGAATCCACTCAAAATCGTGGTGAATCCACTCAAAATCGTGGTGAATCCACTCAAAATCGTGGTGGATCCACTCAAAATCGTGGTGAATCCACTCAAAATCGTGGTGTGTCCGCTAAGGACGCTGGCAGCGAAAAAGACTTTCCTTTCTCTGTGTTCTCTGTTCCTGTACAACGTCCGTCTGCTTTATTTCGCTGCTTTGCCGTTTGACGTTTAAGTTTCCTTTCTCTGTGTTCTCTGCGCATAACTTTCTCCCGCCTTCCGTCAGATATTTGGCCAGACTTCCAATGCAACACACAAACCTCCAACTCGCTGCGGTGAATTTGTAAAGTTTCCCTTTCAAATAACAATTAACCTAATAACCATTAATGGCTGCTATTCAGCACCGTGCCCCGTTAGACTGTAGTAAAAAATGTTCATATTTAGTTCTCCATCAAGACAATATCAGCTCTGGAGCTCGAAAATCCTGCATAAGCTACTCTTGTACTCCAGAATAAATGTTGACATATGAAAAATCGCGCTGCTTCAAGCCAGTTACTGCACTCACACTCCCACAAGCAATCCATAGCTTCGATTTACAGGATGTAACTGGCTCATACGAATGACAATTTTGGTTAAAAGTACATGCTGCTCCCTTTACGGATGGCAGTCTCTTTGTGTGTCCCTGTCCAGGCACTGCAGTACAAACGAAAAGCAAGGTAGGTAGGTAGGAGTGGCCGCCCAGTTTGCCAAAAGCACACTTGAGCACACATAATGGCCCATTGTGATACCACGGTGTGGCGCCGTTCAAGCACTGACTAAAAAGTTCCCATACTTGGGATGGTGATAGTCAGCGCAAGAACAGCGCCACGAAAAGCAAGACATGAGTGCAAAATCTGAGCTTTTCTACACCCGACAGCCTTAAAATTGGTGTACTAAATGTGGACCATGTTTGCAACACTCAATGTGTGTTCTGCCACGCCCGCTTACACATGGAAGCCTACACTAGGATTTAGCACAAATGTTTTAAATAATAATATTGAGTATTAAATGGTAATATAAGAGTAAATAGTAATATAGAGTAAATGGCCTGTCGTTCAACTCCCTCTAACACTAGTTTCTATGGGCGTGGTTTCATATACTTATATGTATCTGGAGTCGATTTCAACCTTCTTTACTGGTTTTATAATAATTTTTGAAATGTAAATTTAAAAATTCATATTAAAACAAAGGGAAAAAAAACAAAAAGCAAAAGAAAACAGAAACTAAAAACAAACAAGTTCAATAAATACGCACACCACAACACAGCACCGTTGAGTCTTGATATTCGGTTCTTACCATAGGGGAAGATTTTCTTGCGGTATTGTTTAACTTTTTGTTATTGTTTGCATAATGTGAATGACAATGAAGAGCATTATTAACAGATGAGTTCGTGTGACGGAATGATTGCGGGCTAAAAATGGTAGAAAACTCACCGGGATCCTTATAACCCTCCTTCTGCTTTATTTCATCGTAGACGTGCTCCTCCTTCAGGGCGTCCTCAATGGAATTGTATACGTTGGGATTGGTGAGATCGGCATTTAAATTCTTCGCCAGCATGTCATGGTTGTAGTTAATGGAGTAAGTACCGGCTGAAAAGGAAGTACTTCGATGAATTTATGTCATGTGAATAAATGTTTGAAATTGTTGTTCACCTCTGCTGCTTGCATTGGAATCATCGGCGTACAACTCGCTACCGGTGCGATCCAAATTGTTCATTTTCGGACGCAGATTGTTGAGCAAACGCGTTTCGGCTCCTTGCAGGCCGTACACGGGATTATCGAAATTGTGCTGATTCGACCAGCCTTGACTCAGATCGCTGATGTACTGCACATGCTGTATTTCGGTCTTGAGGTTGGACTCGCGCCGGCGATAGTGGAAAATAACGGCGGCCACAATACACACGAACAGAATGGTCAATGCTATACCCCAGGCGACACTGGCGCGATTGGCTGCAACACATACAAATACGAATAACGTGACGCATCTTAGATTAGAGAAAAATCATTGCACTTTCCCTTTTGCTTACATTCAATTTCGGCTTCTTGTATTCTCTGCTCCACCGTGGGTATATCGCAATTCTCGCCGGTGAAGCCCTGTCGGCAAACGCAGCCCTTGGCAGCATGGCAGACGAAATTCTGTGAAGAGCACGAGCACGACAACATGCAGTGTTGGCCATAAAATCCCTCGGGACACACTAAGCGGAGAGTTACGTGAAAAAAACAGGGAAAATAAAAAGTTATGCTTTCGAATTACCCTCGTCACAACGTGTGCCCATCCAACCAGGCTGGCAGACGCACAAACCGTCGTTTTTGCGGCAGCCCTGATGATTCTGACAGCGGCAGCGTTGCGAACAGTTCGGCCCGTAAAAGTCGGTGGGGCAGGAGTTGTTGCAGTTGGCACCCGTCCAGCCAGGCAAGCACTGGCACTGGCCCGTGATGTGATTGCATTCGCCGCCGTGCTCGCAGTTGCACTTCAGTGTGCAGCCAGGCCCGTACCGTCCGGTGGGGCACGGATGTTCGCAAGTCAATCCAATGTAACCGGCACGACACAGAATCTGTCCCGTAATGTGATCGCAGCTCTTGTTTCCTGCAGTTGAATGTTTTAGCACCGTGAAAGGAGTGTCCCAATTTCAAACTACTCACCATGCACAATTTCCGGGCACTTTTCTTTGCAACCCATTCCGTATAATCCGAGGGGGCACGGCTGGGAGCAGTCTTCGCCAGTCCACCCAGGCGAGCAAATGCAGCTACCCGTATCGGGATCGCAAGACGAATTATTCATGCATCTGCAAACTTGATCACAATTTTCACCATAAAAACCGGGCGGACAATTCGTTTCGCAGTGAACGCCTTCATTTTGGTATAGCAATATTTGTTGTTTTTGTTGCAACAGAACACAAACATAACAGAACGCAGAAGTGTAAAGAAAAGAACAAAACGAAACAAACAAACAAAAGATAAATAGCAAATTAAAACGACATAAGATTAATGTGGATGACCATGCAGAAGATGGACTCAAAATTGGTTAGTATCGGTGGTGATTGCGTCTACTTTCATCGCATGTGAGTTGGCTGCATGCGACAAAGAAAGAGCTTGACAGACAGGAAAGAAGGTAACTACGAGTATGTATCACCAACCCTTGAGTGATGTGCATGAGAAGATGGTAAGAAATGAAGTAGAATGAACGAGCGTCCCAATCGAGTTCGTAATGCGTGGCCTCATGAATGTGAATATGAGTTCTTTTACGGATTCTTTGCCCACCCCACCCCATCCCATCCCATCCCACCATTATGTGTAGAACACGCTTTTCATCTATCGAACCTACCTCCCCAATTCTGTTTGCATATGCACTTCCCGTCGGCAGCCTCGCATGCGATTGTGTTATTGAAGTCGCACTCGCACTGCTGAGCGCACTCATATCCAAATTTGCCGACATCGCACTTGCGTTCACACTTCTTGCCAGCCCAGCCGGCGGCACAAGTGCAGACGCCATTCTGCGGGTTGCAGGCAGCATTATTTTGGCAATCGCACACGCCCGTGCAATCCTTTCCGTAGTGGTTTATGTCGCACGGCCGATCGCATTTGATGTTCTTCCAGCCGGGCGTACAGAAGCACTGACCCGTCTCTGATGCGCATTTGGCGCCATTTTGACAATCGCATTTCTCGGCACAGTCCTGTCCGTAGGCGCCATCCGGGCACGGTTCATCGCACGTCGGTCCGCGGAAGCCAGGCGCACAGAAGCAGGTGCCATTCACCGGCGAGCACTTCGCATTATTCTTGCAGTCGCAGTTGAGTTCGCAATTGGGGCCATATTTGAGGAATGTACATGGCCGGTTGCATAGCACGCTGCTCCAGCCCGTCTTACAGAAGCACTTGCCAGTCTCTGGGTGGCACAGCTCCGTGTGCTCCATATCGCATTCGCACGTTTTATTGCAGTTTTCAGCGTACTTTTCAGCCGGGCAAATGCGCGTGCCGCAATCTTCACCTTCCCACCCGGGATTGCACTTGCACTCTCCGGTCGCCTTATCGCAGTTGGCATCGTTCAGACAAGCGCATTCTTGTGTACAATTCAGACCAAACAAGTTGTGAGGGCACTCGTCGAAGCAGAGAACCCCCATGTACCCGGGCGGGCACTCGCACTTTCCAGTTATGTGATGGCATGGGGCACCTTTGAAGCACTCACAGGGCTTCTCACAGTCGGGTCCATAGGTGCCGGTGGGGCACTTATTGGCACATACGTCGCCGGTCCAGCCGGGTGGGCACATGCACTCACCGCTTTGCGGATCACATTTGCCATCGTTCTGACAGCGACAGTCCTGTTTGCACTGAGCGCCATGCTTGCCCACGGGACACTGATCCTCACATCTTTCGGAATTAAATGGTGAAGTTTGTGTTTCTTTTTTTTTTTAAATGAATCCAAAAGTTCAGCATTGGAAATTCTTATGATGATTAGATTCCGAAGCACGCAAAGTGCGTCCCGGGCAACTCATAAACGTTCTTCCAATGCTGAGCTCATAAACTCCTTGGTTAAATACAATCAACACTTACAATGGTCCTGTGTAACCCGGTGCACAGGTGCACTCGCCCGAGACATGATGACAACTGCCGCCGTTCTCGCAGCGACACTCCTCCATGCACTCAGCACCGTAGCGATTGGGCGGACAGGTGTCTGCACACTTCTCGCCCGTGTATCCTTTGGCGCATTCACAGGCACCAGTGTAGGGCTCGCAAGTGGCATTGTTGAAGCAATCGCATTTCATTTCGCAATCGCGACCCCAGTAGCCAGGCGGACAATCTATGGTAAAATTTTGGTTACGTTTACTTAGAATATACAGCAAGAGGTGCATTTGTGCAGGACTATTCCAGAAGTTTGTTAATTGTTAATATGTTAGGACGAGCAGCAGGACAACAGCTGCCTGAGAAGTTAATACGCAGCAAATACACAGCATATACACTCCCTTGCGTAACTGCCCGCCCACTTGTTACGAAATTGCACTCACGCGCAAGGACGCAAACGAAGCAAAGCAATCGATATTGGAGCAGTGCAACTGTTGCTCCGATATATTTGCTGTTAAATATTTGCATAGTTTCAAAATGTGGATGCAGGAAATTCGAATTGAATTGAAATCTGAACAAATGTTGAAAAAAACACAGTTACATTTTTGTTAAACCAATTTTATACTTTATAAAATTGGTGGACGGTTAGTGACGTCGCTGAGTGTATATACGCGCATTTGCCTTGTTAGTGGGCCACACAGAGATAGAGAGAGGCGTGTTAAATTTAACTGTTCCATCGAAAGTCAACCCAAGCAGGACAACAAAACGTGCTCTAGCAGGGTGCGGTTTCAGGAATGTGTGCCGAGTGTTCAAAGTAAAAGGAGCGAAATACCAAAACCAAAATAACAATTAATAAAAACAACACTAAATTTATAAAAAGCAACAAAAGCAAACAAAAAAGCGTTTATGGCCGGTTTAACATAAATCAACGCAACAATTTGCGCCTGCCCCCACCCAACCCAGTTATGCATTTTGGAACACTGATAAGTGAAAACGATACAAAGTAGTTCTGTTAGTTATCCTTCAACACAACTGCCACAACCGAAAAAGTTATCGCCTGATGCACATCCCAAGCACAAACGGAGCAGTTCCAGAAACAAAGCTTTGCCATCAACATTTCCAATCAATACTCGTGGTTGACGTTAATTGAACTTTGGTGCTGCTGCCTACAAGTAGTTGGGCAGGGACAGGGCAATACTCATAACATGGCCAAAATGAAGACATTTTATGCGATAGCAACAACAAAAACAATAACAAAAGAAGCACATTAACGCACAAATGGCTAAAACAAAACGTAAAAAGTGTCAAAATCTCAACCAGAGGATAAAAATTAGAACGCAGTTTTGCTTGTTTGTGAATCATCGAAAATAGTATTTGCAAAAAGAAGAAAAAACACCAATTTAGAAGACATTTGTTATTTGAATGAGTGGCAGGTTGACTGAAAATTGGCGAAATATCCATTCCACTGAGGAGGAGAGCAGTTCAAGGTGGAACTCGCACACAGAAACCAACGGAGTTGTGTTTAAAGCAATTGCAATCATTCTTTTTCCAGTGGAAACATTGAAGTGGAAGGATATTGTTTATAATTCAATTAAAACAGAAATTGATTACTGTCAAATTGTCACAGTTGTGTTGCACAGGAAACAAATCCTTAATTGGCACAATCTGACAATCACGTTTTACACCACAGACGCAATTGTGAGTGCGTGTGTGTGTGTATTCGCACACATGCACGTGTGTATAAAAAGACAACTCCGCAGTATATATTGAAAATCAGTTTAAATTTAAAGACTATATTTGTAAATTGCATTTGGTCGTTAGCGAGTATTGTTGTTGTTGTAATTGTGGGCATATAAAGTAGTGACATGTTACGAGTATAGGAATTGCTTCAATAAGATACACGTATTAAATATGAAAAATAGCCAAATAAATCTGGAACAAAGTTATAGAAAATTATTGAACGAACTTATATCACAAGCCGGTCCACCATAGCCATGATCGCATTTGCACTTCTCCGGGGCGATGCATTTGCCATGCTGGCACTTTTGCGAGCACTTCGGTATGCAGCCTTCTCCAGTGGGATTGCGTTGGTAGCCCTCTGTTGAGAAGAAAATGGTACACTAGTTAAATTAATTCGTCCATTTAAGCCACAGCAGTAAGCATAATCATAGTTATATATGAAGGTGTGTGTACATGTACGTGTGCATTATGTATGTATGTATTTATGTATGCATTTATGTATGAATTAATGTACGTCTGCATACACGTGCGCATGAATGTATGAATGTATGTACGTATTTATGTACTATTTATGTATTTATGCATGAATTAATGCAAGTATGTATGTACGTACATATGACTGTATGAATGTATGTACGTATTTATGCACTATATATGTATTTACATATAAATTAATGTACGTCTGATTGCTCGTGCGTATGAATGTGTGAATGTATGTATGTATGTACGTATTTATGTATGAATTAATGCAAGTATGTATGTACGTACATATGAATGTATGAATGTATGTACGTATTTATGCACTATATATGTATTTACATATGAATTAATGTACGTCTGATTGCACGTGCGTATGAATGTGTGAATGTATGTACGTATTTATGTATTTATGTATGAACTAATGTAAGTATGTATGTACGTACATATGAATCTGTGAATGTATGTACTATTTATGTACTATGTATGAATTTATGTATGTATTTATGTACTATGGATGAATTAATGTACGTATTTATGTATTTATGTATGAATGAATGTACCTATGTATGCACGTATGTACGAATGTTTGAATGCATGTGTATGTACGTACTTATGTACTATTAATGTATTTATGTATGAATTAATGTAAGTATATGTGCACGTACGTATGAATGTGTGAATGTATGTACGTTTTTATGCACTATGTATTTATGCATAAATTAATGGATGAATGTATGTATTTATGTACTATGTACGTATTTATGAATGCATGTATTTATGTGTGTACGTATTTGAATATTTGCGTATGTATGCACGTTTGTATTTGTATGTGTATGTGGTTTTGTGTGTGTGTGTGTGTGTGTGTGTGCGTGTGTATGTGTGTGTGTGTGTTGTGTGTTGTGTGTTGTGTGTTGTATGCCCGCATGCCGCACACTTGTACTAACCGCAGCAATCGCGCACAATGCGGCTTTTTGTTAATATTTGCGTCTTGTTGACAACTTTATGGTTGATCCGATATGTCGAGCATCTTGGTGGCACGTTGAAGCACCAAACGGAAGCACGTTCCTGATAGGATTGCAATTCGGTGGTGGTCACTTCCACGGGATAGCTGCAAATGGAAAGGTTTTTATTTTAATGAAGTCTTTTATTAAGATTGCATATTTGTATGTAGGCAGACGAACGTTTCCCGTTTCTTGCAGACGTTTGGTCCATCCAGTTCAATATCCAGAAATATGTCAGGAGTGACTGCGCTCGCCACTGCGACTGCTACTGCTACCAGACAGCAGGAGCTGATGAAGCTGGGCACCTTCGAACCCCCCATTCCGTTGCGTTGCGCTGGCGCTGTTACGCTTCTCTATGTTAGATGCGGATGTTGCTTTGTATGCCTCTGTGGACAGAGAACTTGCACGAGTACTTCTACGGCAGTGTGGTGAACTTCAGTGTTGCAATTGCAATGACTGCAGCCCTTTAAATCATGATACACAATGCTCGCCAGGCTGTTGTGGCTTTTGTTTTGGTTGCAATGCTCTTGATATCGTGACTGTTTGTGTGCTCGGCTGATGATTCAGTTGTTGGGAATATGCGTCTATGCGATTAAAGTAGCGCGCTTATCATGCTCAATTGCTGGACTGCAACTGTAACCGGAATGGAATGCAATGGAATGGAAGAGATAAAGAAAAAGAGTAACAACTTTAATGGCGGTGAATAATATGTGCAATATTTATTTATGTAAATTTAAGGCTGCGCACCCATAATCAGGGCTCCAGCATCTCACTAATTATCAATATCAATTCAAGGAAAAAGTTGGATAAATTGTTCCCAGTTTCCAGGCTTGAATCAATTCTCAAAAACCAACGAATTTCAAAAATTACATTCAGACACACACTACCGGGAAATCCTATATAAACCTGAAGATTCGAGTAATATTATAATGGAATTGAGGTCGTGGTTAAGTAATGAAGCCGTCGTGGTTAAGTAATGAAGTCAAAAGGGCACTACTACCATATTTCATCGTCGTGTTAAGATAGGACTCTCCAGGTGCACTTGGTAGGTACATCCTTTATGTGATTTAGTTCATACATAAATTTGGTCAGGTGTTAAGATCCAGACAATGCCTATGATATGTTTTATTATAAGTGGTCTGGGGCAAACAGCCTGCAGATACATCGCCTATGGATTCTAATCGCATGACCACAGTAACAGACAGTAACAACCAGTCAAAAATTGCTTACTGGGGGTATTAACAGATGACCACAAGATCGAAATGCTGGTGGGTCTATAATGCGGTTAACGTGTCATCAACCGCATTCATTCAAGCATCAAAAAAGTACTTAAATGAATGAGATATCATCGCGACCATGAAACTCACTTCGTCAGAATGGACACTTGAACATTCTTTACTGACCTACCAAAGATATCATCCTTTAAAGCAGATAGAAAACTACACTTGACCAAGTTGGACGAAATACTGTATAATAAGACCAAATACTTAATAGAGAGTATTTGGTTGGACTTCTTATTAAAATACATATAGGTATCTCCTTAGGAGTGCCATTGAGCGACAAAGTTGACATGAAAGTATACAAGCGATAGAGCCTATTTTGCCTCCTCCTCCTCCTATGTATACAGTCAAGATAAGTTCGTAATATTCCTCCAGCCGCGGGATATTCAATTTGTAGACTGAAGTAAAATAGCAAATATACCATAGCGGGCTTGAAATCCTTGCAGAATCTTGCAATATTATTCGATCCGTGAATGCTCACAAATCAGATGGGATTAGCTAGACAAGGGGGACGTAAGAGGAAAGCTAATGAAGACGAAAGACATGGTTTGATACGATTCATGTTCTAAAAATATAACCCTGAGAACGCAGTAGACCTCGTTTATGAGGGCGCATACATTTCACTCAAATAAATACCAGGGAACGAATCATGACTCGCCTGGTCGCATAAATGATCATGTTAAAAGTTCTTTTTTCGGAACAAACTGGCTGAAGAATCAGTTTTCAACATGACACTGAAGATTCGATCGAGTGCCACGATTCCATCTCAATTCTTTTGCAATAAAAATCATATTTCACGTCTGCAGAAATGAAAGCAGTATCTTCTTTAGGCATGACTCCCTTCAGAGTTCACCACTCAGCTGGAATGCACGAGAAGCAAAGAAGCATCGCTCTTCAACGCTTACTTTTTCGGCTACAGAATCTCGAATTAACGATGGATGATTTGGGACTATGATTATGATGATGGTAATGTAATGTAATGTCAAGGATTTGGCCATCGTCCTTAGGCACTGCGACCACAGAGATCTATTGTGGCAGCCCATTCATTCAATTAGTAATTACTGTGGTCAGGAATGGAATCAGACCAGTCTGCGATGTTTGCATCATTAGATTACATTGCATGATGATGGTGACGGCAGAAGGAAGGAAGCAGTCTCAAACAGTGACTCTTCTCGAGCTGAATAACTACTTGCCTATATTTTCGCTACGAATACTTCAGTAATTGTCGTTTACCGAAAGACAGTTTAGTTCACAACTTTATTTGTATTGGAACGCAAGAAAACAATGAACTCTTCAACAAATTGCACTCAACCATTTGATGCTGGTTCCAAACCCATATTCTCGTTCAGTTTTTGACTGCTTTGGGAAGTTCTCTCTGGGCCGCTTTCACCAAATTATATGCCTTTCACTTTCTCCAAGTTTGTTTGAGTTTATCTTCTTGGCATTATGCGTAATCTGCGCAGTAATCTCGTGTTCCCCATTCGGATCGAATGGCAAAATCATTTTTGGTCAGATCATAAACAGAAACAGAGCCACAGAGCCACAGAGCACACACACCCATGCACTCACACTCACCCTCCCACAACACACAACACATTTAATATTAAAATTGCTAAAATGAATTTAGAAAATTCGTTGATTGCATTTTTTCAATTATTGCCGCACACAGAAGCATTTCCGTTTCTCATCAAGCAGCTGTGAGGCCAAACAACAACAGCACCAACAACAAAACGCACTTACGCGTCCATCCCAGTCGCTGTTTAAGCAATTTGCTGCAATTCCGCAAGCCTTCTGCGGCCCTCATCTCAATCTCCCTGCCCTGGAAGCGCTCCGCACCGACGCGACGCCAGAGCAAAGTTCATGACGCGTTTAATGGAAACTTTAAGGTTAACCAATTGGCATATCAAATTGGAAGCAGAAGACAATTACGCATTTGCCCCAAAACTCAATTCAATTATTGAGCAATTGCACCAGTCCCAGCCCCAGCCCCAAGAAATTGCGTATTGTGGATTGTAGAGACCAAAAGAATCGTTTATGAATGGAAGTTACACGAAAGAGAAACCATTAAATCGAGGCTTAGTCTGCATGGAAAAGGATTGAAAGGGTAATGGTGATTTAGACAAGGTAGGTAGGTAGGTAGGTAGGCGGCCGCCCGAAGGCCGCACTTGGGCCAACATTGACCCTTTGCGATACCGCAAGAGACATCAGGTCCCATCCCTTTCAAAGGTCGAGCCATTTGGAGCTTTTAATGAAGCAATTGATGGAGCTATTCTTTTTTTTTGATTTAAAGAAAGGCAGAAGTTATTGAAATGGGATGTGGGATGGTCACAAATGCATGCCATTGAATCTACGAGAATTTAGCCGGAGTATGGAGCGGATAGTAGATACTTCTGCAGGAGAAGCACTTTTAGTTTACTAATGTATTTAAATGAGGAATGAAAGAAATAGGAGGCTCAGGTGCCATCAGCAAGACTACCAACTTCTCCACTAAGCCACGGAGCATGACCTTGGGCGTTCGCAATAAGTTGTTAAAAGATCACTGTGGAAGTTTACTACAAAGCTACGAGTACTAAAATCGATCTCATATGTAGGCTATTTGCCAGTCACTTACAGGAATGACTTCAAAGAATGGTTCACCGAAAAGTGAGGTACTCTAAATTGTACATAATCTGAAAGACAGCTACTACCCTTATGGGAATGAAACCCACAAGCAGACACATTTACTAGAAAGTAGCAAAGCCCCACACGAGTCAACCGCAGTTGGAACGACGCGCCATGCAAGACAAGAAGCTCGAAATGGACTCAGCACATCCGGCTTCGATTTGAACACATCGCATTTTTAAATGACCGCCTGGGAAGCACTTCCAATTAAAATGTTTGTTTATTTTCCTGTTTCGAGACGCACAAATACACAGTTTTCAAATTATACGAGAACTTGGACAAAGTTGCGTGTGTTGATAAAATTTTATGATAACCCTTTTTCAGAATTGAGGGAAAAAAAATCAAATAAACAAACATGATTCTGATAAAATTGTGAAATAAACAAAATAAGCAAAAATTCTAAATTAAAATTGAAACTCATTCAACGGCTTCACTGTGGGTGCGCACTTTTTTTTACAAAGTTTATCGTTTGGAGTCAATTGAGACGCACTCACGCAAACTGAAAGGAAAGGAAAGGAAAAAATAAATAAATAAATAAATCAAGCGGGGTTTCAAATTTAATGACGGAAACATGTTCTGCAGCTTAGTAAAATAAACCACTAGCAAAAGCCAACCAAGAGTACAGTTTAATATTATTCGTCTGAGTTTCAGAACACTCTGCGACTAAAATTTCCATTCAATATTCCTGACTACACATGAATAAACGTTCAGAACATTCTCACTCGTTCTCACAAATGTTTAAGTCACTAGTACTGGAGTGGCTCTCTCTCGTACTATGCGGCGTAAGATGTTCAAACACTATATTACCAGAGAAGGCTCTTTATATTACTTGGCTTAATCCAGCAAACCGAACTATCAGCATAAACAAATTTTCAAAATAATAGAAAAGAACGCAACTATTGAGAATTACTAATAACAGACTCAATTGAAATCAAAGAATACAGTCAAAGATAGAGCGCTGTGATAGTACTTCGAGCCAGGGCTGTGGAGTCATATTCGCGTAGTCTTTTGACACTCCAATGTGTAAGACAGCTCAGTGTAAGTATTCAATATCGATTCATATGAGAGTTTCGTAGTAATATAATGCCAAACGATAACTTCGAACCAGTGTCAACACACTCTAACCCTGTGGACTGGGACAAAGTCTGAATGGAAATCGCTTTAAATGAATTGCATGGCTCGTTCAAGCGACCCTCCAAACTCAATTGGCGAACTAACTATTACGATGTTAGATTCAATTACTTTAATACTGGAAAGCCCTGCTAAGGAGACAATTTCGCATAGTACGAGGTGCTGCATTCTCTGTCCATTGAAAAACGCGAAGTGCATATTGTAGATCCTTAACAAGGCTTGAGTGTGTACCTCCTTTGGGCGATGTACTCAGTAGCAAAACACACACAGAAAATAGAATATTTGGGATGTGAACTGAACAGAAGTGGAGAGCATGCCGGGCAATTGAAATGGAAGTCTCCCTTAAGATCAACTTCACTAACCAAGAGTTCCGGAGTACTGTCATTAGACCAATAATTTACTTACGTACTTACTTAGGTGGCCCTTACAACCCGCGGGCGTGTCACGGCCAACTTGAGCAGCTCTCGCCAATACTTTAGCGTCAAATAAATAATGGTGCCCTAAGAGAGACACCTGAAGTTAAGTACAACTCTCAGAACTCCGCTTGAAGAGACTTATAAAGTACATTTATAGTGACCTATCCACTGAAGCTTCAATAGGGATATCAATGATATCAAGTAAAGGGAATTTCATGATGACCAAATACTTCTACAGAACGAAATGGTTATGGCCACATGCGAGCAAATCTCTCCGTTTTACTCTGGTGCTAAGCAATAAATGGATACTCTTATGACTGCTCAGAATTCCAACTGAATCCCAACAGAAGCACAGACACACAGAGGGACGGGGACACAACATTAGGTGAAATCTTCATCATCTTATTCAATATGTGATCAACGAAGTTGCTATTAATGGATGTGTGTAGCGGAGCCCTTTGTGCATTTGCGGGACGTACAACAGAAGTCCCCAGGATATCCAGTCAAGACATATACCTTAAAACCCTCGCGTCACGTCATTAAAATGTTGTTCACATTGGCGCAATCGATGTAAATAGAGTTCGGACGTTATAACCGCAGCTCTGATATTGTTCGGCGCGCACAAAAGAAAGACAGAATTAGGCAATTCTGGCATTTCAAACACCCGTAATTGGAACACTTGCCACCGTTGCAGCTAACTTGCACTTCGCGACGACGGTGGCAGTCAGAAGCGCACAAAGCAATCTGCCGTCATACCAGGTGGGGTACTCGTAGTAACTAGGTCAGGCCCACTGCGAGCGGTATCAAGGGAGCACATACTCGATATCAATTGCAAGTGATTCTCTTTTCCTCGGAAGCACGGTTCGAGTTGCAATCTAGAGCTGTGCGCTAGACAAGGACCTTGATGTTCCGCCAATAATTGGGTTGTCTGTCATCTGAAGCCGGAAACCGTAACAGAAATCGTTACTAAATGAGTGTACAGCAAAGCAAAAAACCCACAAAAAAACGTCTGCAGAATAATTAAAAGTACGCGTTGCGGGCACGTTTATTCCGATCTATTAAAATTAATTACAGAGTACATTTGTAGAAAAAAAAATGGAAAACAAAATGAAAATAAACAAGCCGAGTTATTTATTTGAAGCCTAATAACAGGTGTTTCTACCAAAAGTTCCTGAGAAATACTCGTACAAACAAGTGACTCAATTGCCCACGAACAAAGCAACACCGATTCGTGTAGGCGATGTTTAATTGGGTGGCCTTTGTGTGTTGGGGTCTCAGTTTACAGCACACAAATTGTACTTATATTTAATTCAGAAGTAAACAGATTGTAAATACTCGTACCCAGTACAATACCTCGCTTTGTTGCTGAAATGGAGCACGGCAGGCACTAGAACTGTCGTTACGTATTCACCTTTTAGTACGAGTACGGGCATGACCAGCTCATTGTCATGTTCTAATTGCACAACGAATCCTATAATCGAGCGCGCTGCTCGATTTCGTGCCCACCCCCCCTCGCTGGCAGTTTCTATTGTAAGAGATTCTTTTGATAACTCCTTCTAATTATGTCATAAATTATTAAGTGCAGGGTGCGATTGCTTTGCCATACCAAATGACCGCAATTATAGTTGGGGGTGGGGCGCATCACGCAACAGACCCGAGTAATTCTGTGTGCTCGCTGGCGTACAACATTGCTGGACATGCCAAAAGCCAATTAATACGGGGCAATAGGTGACATTCTAGTTCCGCTGTCACTGATTTCATTGTCAAGGTCGTGGACGACACAGCAATCGTCCTCGCGTGTCGACAACTCTTTAAATGGGCCATCCGCCTTATCGTCCCCTGCCGGCGATTCGTGGGGCACAGATGTGTGAATATATAATATATACTTGAATATACAAGCGTTGAAAGTTGAAGTTGATTTATTACTGTTCGAACTCTACGGCAACCAACTGCGGAGCCTGCTGATGCCGCTTTGGTAATTGCAACTTTTTACTCCGAAATCCCAAAGAATGTAAAGAAAATTATGTCATTCTGAAGCCCAAAATTCTAGATGCCCTCCGTCATTCTATGTTTCTGTTGTACTATGTACTCATGCAGTCCGCGATCCTACAGGTGCGACCCACCAAAAAGTTTCAGAGGGGGTTTTCGATAACTTAACTGCATTTATTCTCAGATTCGTATTTGTTTTATTTAAAGCAGGGTTGTGGAGTTAGAGTCGGTGTTGAAGATAGAGTTGGAGTTGGACTCGAAGTAGGAGTGGTGTTAGGAATATTTTAGTGGTGGGAGTTGGAGTCGGTGTTGGAGTTAGAGTTGGAGTTAGAATTGGACTCGGATTTAGAGTGGTATTAGGAACATTTTAGTGGTGGGAGTTGGAGTCGATGTTAGGAACAGAGAGGAGTTAGAGTTGGAGTGGTGTTGGGAACATTTTAGTGGTGGGAGTGGGAGACGGTGTTGGAGTTAGAGTTGGAGTGGTGTTAAGAATATTTTAGTGGTGGAAGTTAGAGTTGGAGTTGGAGTTGGAGTTGGAGTTAGAGTTGGACTCGGAGTTAGAGTTGGACTCGGAGTTAGAGTCGGACTCGGAGTTAGAGTGGTGTTAGGAACATTTTAGTAGTGGGAGTTGGAGTTGATATTGGAGTTAGAGTTTGAGTTGGACTCAGAGTTGGAGTGATGTTAGGAACATTTTAGTGGTGGGAGTTTGAGTCGGTGTTGGAGTTAGAGTTGGAGTGGTGTTAAGGATATTTAGTGGTGGAAGTTAGAGTTGGAGTCGATATTGGAGTTAGAATTTGAGTTGGACACGGAGATGGAGTGGTGTTAGGAACATTTTAGTGGTGGGAGTTGGAGTCGGTGTTGGAGTTAGAGTTAGAGTTGGAGTGGTGTTCAGAATATTTAGTGGTGGAAGTTAGAGTTGGAGTTTGAGTTGGAGTTGGAGTTAGAGTTGGAGTTAGAGTTGGACTCGGAGTTAGAGTTGGACTCGGAGTTAGAGTTGGACTCGGAGCTGGAGTTGGACTCGGAGTTAGAGTTGGACTCGGAGTTAGAGTGGTGTTAGGAATATTTTAGTAGTGGGAGTTGGAGTCGATATTGGAGTTAGAGTTAGAGTTGGACTCAGAGTTGGAGTGATGTTAGGAACATTTTAGTGGTGGGAGTTGGAGTCGGTGTTGGAGTTAGAGTTGGAGTGGTGTTAAGAATATTTTAGTGGTGGAAGTTAGAGTTGGAGTTGGACTCGGAGTTGGAGTTGGAGTGTTGATAGGAATATTTTAATGGTGGAAGTTAGGGTCGGTGTTGGAGTTAGAGTTAGAATTGGAGTTGGACTCGGAGTTGTTAGGAATGTTGAAGAATAGTTCGGACATATATTTTGCTGACTCCATACCCCTGGTTCAAAGTACAAAGTAGTTTGTTTTTTTCAAAGGTTCAAACCTACAAACATCCCCCTGAGTTTTCGAATTGGATGGTTTCGGGAGCGGAATTGGTGACACTTCCGCCTTTCAGTTTCAACTGAGATAATACGATATATGTATATGCGCACCTAATACGTGGCTACGGAACGGTGGATGCTTCTGGAAAAGTGTGCAGAACCTCAAGGCGTATACAACAATAAATAACTACGAATATGCACAATTAATATAGAGCTATAAATTTGCGGTGTCGCCGCCAACATTTGTTCATCTGCCATCGCAGAGCATGGCAATTTAAAGGACGCTTTTAGATTCCATATATACACATTTACAATTACTCGCAGGTAATGCGGGCGCAACACATCCAAGCGAAGGGCGGGTTGGTGTGTGAAAGCAGCAGCTGCGTTCGACTGCACCAACTTGGCTAAATGCGGGTATGGAATGGATGAGTCGACGGTCAGTGTGCGCAAAGCCGAACAGCACTTCAATGGGATTTAATGGCCAGCAGTGTGCAAAAATTCCCACTGCAATCGATTAAGTGAGAACAGATTTAATTGCAACAATGAATATAATTGTATTGTGTGCCTCCCAGTCCGCCGCCAATGTCCCGCACGGAGTGGTTGTATGTACGTATGTACGTATGTGTTTTTTATTATATTTTTTATATGCAACTGATAAGTTTCTGCTTGCTTTTTTCTCTCTTATCAATTTAATTTGTTAACAATTAATTAAAAATTTGTTTCCATGATGGATGAATGCGATTCTGTCATAATGTGAGGCATGTTTCATATTGTAACGGGATTTTATTTTGTGGATTATTAAAATTCCTTCAATATTATTACTCGTATTATTATCATTGGCTGTAGTGCTCTTCGACCAATTTGATCTTTTGTGCGTTGCCATGGTTTCACCGTCCGTATTGAGGCTCTATGAATTTCAGCACTTTGAGATTATCTAATTAAGATTATCTGAAACTTTTTTCTAATTGAACAATCATAAGCAAAAATGATTTGCATACATTTTAACGTCTCTCAAATGATGAGGTTGTAAGTGAGAACCCACTAACGATGGTCCCAGTCATTGAGTATTTATACTAGACAGTCTTGGCTCCTTTCTATTGGTCATTTTCGGTACTTTATCATCATTTGTCGCTGGATTTGTGAAAGAGAAATCTAAGGTCTCGCTTTTAATGACTCCAACTAACACACGAAATACGCGTATTCAACCCCTTGTCTTCTGTAGACCGGTAATTGTGTTCATTATGGTTCAGACTTAAGTGGACAGAGAAAGAATACCCTACATTCACTATGTATGTATATATCCATCTTTGCAAGATTGCCTATGTATGTATTTCATTTTCATAGCATCGCACCCTAATTGGCACCACTGAGGCACCTTAGCAGCCCACGCAGCTGCAGGCTTTCGAATGCTGTCAGCGAGTCTATTGGCCTGTGTACTGGGCTCATATCTTCGGCTTAGCTTGGCAGTTAAGCTTCTTGCTGATTGTTTAGACAATATTTTTGCAGATAATCAGTTAATTCGCAGCAAATGCATTCATAATCCCATCACATCGACCGCAAACAAAATAAATGCGGGTCAATGTTTTTTTTATGTATTTTGTGGTTATCTGCTCGAACAACTGCCGGCAGCCATCTCAGAATTCATGAATGAAAACTCGCTTGCAATAATTTGCGGAAAACAATTCCATTTTCTATTTTCATAGATTTCATTGGAATTGGCGTTCAGCGGCTCTCTCGCCGAGGCTTACTCACCATCGGCGTTTATTTAGTTGGCGTCCGTATGTGTTAATAATACAATAAATAAGCGCAAAAGCCATAATAAGTACAATTGTGTAGTTTGTAGTTAATAAAAATAATATGTGGAACCACAACAATACACCGCAACAGTGGCCGGACACTGAGATTACGCACCACACATCAAGGCATTCGAGAGAGCGAGAGAGAGGGCGGGAAGAATGGAACGAACAACTCTACCAAACAGATCCACACAAGCAAACCTGAACGTAAACAGCTTTTATGAAAGTTTGCTGTGCATTCACTTTTTACACAAATAAGACAACATTTTAAACACACACACACACACACACACACAAAAACACGAATTTATATTTACATTTGAAATTAGTCATTCATTTTTGAAATTATGCCACAAAGTGCGAATATTGAAACTAAACTATTCTCGCAAGCGATTAAGTGCGGGAGGCAAATTCTACAAAAACAAAACGAATAATTCAACTGCCTTCAATCCACTTCAGTTCAGTACAATGCAAACATAGAAAAATGAAAACAATCAAAACAAAGAATAGAAAGAACGAAAAAATTCAAAAATATAAGAAACAAAAAGATAAAAAAGCAAAAAGCCAGAACTACTAAAACTACACACAGCAAAATATCTGTATCAAAAAACACTTGAGAATGGTCTTTCAAGGAAATGTGCATAGTAGGTGGGACGGGCTTAGTCGCTGATGGAAGGCGCTACACTCGTGACCTTCATTTGTGATAAGGCATTTTTAACGATGTCTCCAAACAAGCTCACACAGAAACAGAACTTACTAGGTGAAACGCAGAGGACAAAAACAGAGCCTGCAGAGGAAGATTTTACGAGTATCAATATCTGAATAGATTAGGCAGCATTTACTATGTTGCTATTAATGTGAAGAAATATATTAGTTGGCTTTAATACAAAAACAGAACTCGACTCTAGCAAGATGCATCCGGTTCGGGAGAGGACATGCATTACCTCTACCTCTGATCCGTCTAAAACCTGAATGTCATTCGCCTTAGACTCTTAAAGTGGATTCCTGGTAAACAAGTTAAGGCAATACCCAAAATAACTTACTTCCAAGCAGGTTGACAACATGCTATTCCTTCACGAAGCAGAGCATTTCAAGGCCACTGGCTGGAGACTGCTCTTTACTACCAACAATAATAATAATTTAGTTTTGCAGTCTTCAAGCAGAACGGAGTATATACCGGCCCAACATTTGGACTCCGGCACAACATTTGCTCAGTTTTCGTAAATGAAGTAGTACCGCTGCTGCAGGCAACGCTATTTGCACAAAAAACGAGTAAAGAAGTCTGAAGTCGGATTAGGCCGACTTCGATATACCCTTTACCTTTCCTTGTGCGTGCGAGTTCAACAATGGGGATGTTTTCTTCATAGATCATCATTAGAAGCATATCTACGGTATTTTTGTAGGGTACCACGCCACCTTCTTGTAGTTGGGACCCCTCTCAAGAGCACAAAATTAGTGTACCGTTTTTACCATTTTTAAAGGTAAAGGGTACAAATACTAGGCAATTATTGATATGTACAGACAACCAGTCTTGGGTCAGGGTTATTAGCTCCCTGTATAACTCCAACCAGACTATAGTCGCCATCAGAGACATTCTAATGAGGAGTCCTAATAAAATTAAATTGATGTGGCTTCCTCGTCATGTATGTATTCGTGGTAATGAATTGGCTGACGTCGCTGCCAAGGATTTTCCACGCTCGGCCAGCGTCACGCTGCGCTATATGTAAACCGTCCTATATGCATTACGCCTACACTAACAACCTCAGCATTTGACCAAAATGACGTTGTTTTAGTAGAAAACACGACACATCAGGTGTTAGAAATATGAGTATCCGTTACTTCAGTATTCGTTACTCAAGAATTATTTCAGTACCGAATACTGATCAAAAATAGTATTCGTTACTTTCGTTACTCTGCATCGTATAGTGCTGTCTTACCCTACGTCTCCACGGGCAATTTTTGATGGCATAACATCTGTCAAATTTGATTGCAATGGTTGGCAATATTTTAATGGTGGGCATTGCGATGTTATGCCATTGTCATTTTGAAAATGCCGTCAAGCAATCTAGTTCGCTGTACCCACGCTTGAAAAAATTTTTTATTTATACGATGAAGAGGAAAAAAGAAGGAAACCGAAATTCTGGGTGAATCCTTTATTACAAAAAATGCAAATGCACAGTCTCCATTCATTTTAGCGTTTTTATTAATTTAAAAGATGCGGTAAAACGAAAATGTCCGACGATGCTTCCACTGTGAGCGTCACGAAAAAATGAAAAAAGGCTGTAAAACAAACAAAATGACAACTAATTGCAACACAGCACGTTGGCAATTTATGGTCTAACATATTTCATAATATAAATTGCCAACTTGAAGCAATTTGGAGTCTCCATTGGCAATTTGCTTGAAATTGCCAATGGCATACCATCAAAAATTGCCCGTGGAGACGTAGGGTTAACTAAAGCATCATTTTTGAATGCAAGAAATGCTTTTAGCAGTGAAAAGAACTTTGAGAGAGAGAAAAAATTATGTATTTGAGTGGTGGAAGGGACAAATATTTTACCCCCACATCAAGGTGAATTTACTAAATGGTGACTGCATGGTGAATTTCGTATCTCCGCAATTGTCAAACATAAGCAATGTGCGATTAAGTACAGTTCAAAGTAAACGAAATTGAGAGGAATGAAGAAATACATAAGAGCTGCTTAAAGTGCTACACAATTTTTATAAAATATATTTAATAGTTGAATAGACTCATAATTTCTTTTACTTTTCACAACCTCACAAAAATAACAATTAAAAAACTCGTATTCACTCAAATCAATACTTTATTTGCAATTGTTTGCATATTTGTTTTGATTGCATTTTTCTATACATTCAATTTTGACCGCAACTGGAGAAAACTGGTTAAAAAAAATTTGTTCTTGCAGTCACCATGTAAGTAAATTCACCTTGTCTTGCAGTCACCATGTAAGTAAATTCACCTTGCACCATATGCGCAAATTATCCAAGAATTATTTGAGAATTATGATCATATTTGTTCTAATGTCGCTCTCACTGTTCCGTACTCTCCGTATTCTGTACTCAATACATACGCAAGCAACGATACGAAAAGAACGATACGAACGGAAAGTAACGAATACTGATAATCAAAGTAACGACGACGTACGAGTTCTGCAAAGTAATGAATACTGACATCTCTAGTACACATACAATCACCACTACACATCCATCAATCCAGATCGATGCAGTCCTTAAAAATGCTCATGCTCAACACAGTTGTATTGTGCACTGTGGTGTAACAATTTTATAATGTTTTAATTATTATAAATTGCAATAATAATTTAAAAATTATTCTGTTCAATTTATAGTTTCACTTTACATTTTGAATTAAGAACCACGGCAAGGAAAGTTGTGGCATTTACATAACTAAAACTCACCAAATTCCTTTGATTTTGTGGACACATTACGACAATCGAACTGAAACCTGGTTTAAGTGTGTAGCTGATAACAGGTCAGACCGGGCCGTAGTGTGTAATGCACACTCACTCACGATAACAAGCTACGTGTGCGGAGGGTTCAGTTGCCGCTGCAGTACTAAACTAACTAACCAGCATTATTTGTGTAGGACATAATTACTTGCATATGCACTTCATTTTCACTTAAAGATAAATGCGTCTTTTCGTATTAGTTATGTGTCTAGTCCATTCAATGGAAATTCTCAAAGTAACCCATACAATTTAGGAAAGCAGAATGATTAGAGTTTGTCCCTTAGATAGGCATGGCAGATAACAGACTGGTAGACAGAGACAGGGAAAGTGCTGATAAGCAAACACAAATATGAAATTGCAGACAAATTTTGAACATTTGATGAAATATTTCGGGCGTCTTAACTCTATTTCAAGAAAAAATTATAAAAAATAAGATAATAAGAAATTCTTGAAAAAACACAATAAATGCAGCAACGAACTGTACCATTTTGAACAATTCTGGGTACGAGAAGTTATCAATATTTAAAAAATGTTATAAAAAAAATCTATTAATAAAACTGTATCAACCGCAAAAAGGGGTTATAAACAAGGTTATCGCAAAGGCAAACTAATTAAGTAAATACAGGTGAATAGCAAATTAAATTTCTAAACATGAAAAACAAATAAAGAGTGTTCTCCTGGGAAAGAATGGTAGCAAAGTGGAGCTCCCAACCATATAAAAAGAAGATATATGTGATTGACGTAGCAGAAAACCAAATAGCATAAGAAATGAATGAAATTGCAGGAATATTTTAGCAAAGCGAGGATTTCTTGTAGTACCAAGTGCTCCGGCCGCGCCATAAGTACGATTAAAAATGTGCATTGTGATTTTGTGAGACATCACGACACTCCAAAACGGTAAATGAATTAAGAACACCCGATGAGCCGGTCCCCGTTTCAGTGGTAAGCACACTAGTCGCGCAGTTGTTAGGTGGCGGGTTCGAAACCCACCCAAGGCGGGTTCGAAACCCACCCAAGGCGGGTTCGAAACCCACCCAAGGCGGGTTCGAAACCCACCCAAGGCACGACCTGAAGCTTCGCTTCACATATTTTTTCTATTACGAGCAGCAGGCCTTGGTTGATTGAAGTGGTTGTTCGAACCCAACTAGCCCTGGTCCGCCGTTTTATTGCCACCTACTCGGTTTGATAGTTCGTTCACTCTTTACCCAGAGCGTGTAGTCTTGCCGTCCATAGGGCTCGGAATTCACACAGGAAGTGAATCACGGCTTCTTATTCCTCTGGTTGTTTGCAACTTCGACACAATATTAGTTTCGCAGGGTTGCCCATTCCAGCTGCTTGCACTTGCATAGGGTAGCAGCCGGACTTCACAGATCCCTTCGTCGCATGCCTTAGTTGCTAGTACACACTATACCCAACCGTTGCAAACATTATTCATTATATTCTAATGCAATTTGCACAGAATAACTTAATATAGTATACTGAATACAGTACAGTCTCGCGCTACTTCGATCACCCCAGTAATTCGGACAAAGACAATATACAATGTACATGCTCACACTTTGGGCACTTTCGATATTTTACCTTTAGATTAGATTATATATAAAGGGTGTTATAAACTGCGATCTATTGTGAAGTCTCTGTTTACTGAAACGATGAGGATATTCTCATCTTATCTCTTCCCTCAGGTTTATTTCAAATAGGCACAAATGTATTTTGGAGACTTCAAGTTGAGGAATTTCGCTCATATCCAAGATGTACTCTCCAAAGCACCTACGTATGTATGTATTTTGTGTACCAGAGCACTGCATCTGTGTTCAGGTGTAGCGAGGTTTCATAACTTTCCCAGACACACAGAATCTACAGATGGCATCTGGTGCTCCTCTGGTGACCCCCCAAAACGCCGGTGAAGACTCTTTAATTTGATCCGTGGCATGCTTATCAGTCCGTTAGCTCTTTTTAAATTAAAATCTTCCAGAAGGGCTTTGGTCGGTCTTAATCCAGAAAGATTCTTCCATGATTCACTTTTTTCTTTGGTGCATTTCTTCAGCAGACCTCCAATATTATTAGATATTAGTCCACAACAGAGTTCAGGACCATTCGAATAAGAAGGCGAAACTTTCGTTGCTAAGCTATCATCCTTCTTATAGGGCTTTGGTCGGTCTTAATCCAGAAAGATTCTTCCATGATTTACTTTTTTCTTAGGTGCATTTCTTCAGTAGACCTCCAATATTATTAGATGTTAGTCCACAACAGAGTTCAGGACCATTCGAATAAGAAGACGAAACTTTCGTTGCTAAGCTATCATCCTTCTTATAGGGCTTTGGTCGGTCTTAATCCAGAAAAATTCTTCCATGACTGACTTTTTTCTTTGGTGCATTTCTTCAGCAGACCTCCAATATTATTAGATATTAGTCCACAAAAGAGTTCAGGGCCATTCGAATAAGAAGACGAAACTTTCGTTGCCAAGCTATCATCCTTCTTCTTATATCCTCTATTTTATTCTATAGTTCAGACAAATGAAACAGTCATGAATATTTTGGTTTGCTATTTTGTAAAAACACAATAATTGAATGTATTTCTTCTTTTTCGAAGGAGTTTAGCTTCAGTTAATGGTACTATCTGTGAGTCCTGCAGCTTTATTCATGAGTAGAAATACATTTGTCTTAATTTCAATTTACGTTTGTTGCTTGTTCCAAGTTTAATTTTGTTGTTTTTAATCTGAGAATGGCTTCTATCCAAAGACCACTTAAAACGCTTACTCGGAAAACACTGTTAATGATCGATATTAGTACATTGCACTCCAAAGAAGAGCAAATCAATTTCGATTCGTACGGCACTAATCCAACCGAGGGATCAGAACGGGATCCAAAATTGAAGTCTCATACAGAGAGACCAACATTCTTCAAAAAACATGCATGAAATCGTAGAAAACTCAAATTGGTATAATGTCATTTGCCTTCTGAGTTCAGCTGGGACCGAGATGATGATATTATCCATCTTGCAGAATAGCAGGAATCTCTGCTGATTTGGGACATATAAATAATAATCCTTAGCGATTTTGTTCCCAATTGTCATATAATAAGTTTTGAGGAAGTTATTAACTGAACAACTGCTCAAAGAGAGCTTGTACGTACCTTTTTAGATCATTTAAGTGATAGAACGGATTTACGTCCTTTGAGCCATTTTATCGAGTTAAATTTCAGGTCCAACTCTTCCCTTTTCTTTTTAATGTGCGCTTTCCAGCGAAGCTTAGCGTCGAGTGTCATACCCAAGTACTTGGCAGTATTAGTATATGGGATATGTACATATATCATCGATATAGATAGGAATATATTGGGTATTCTTGTTTGTAAAGTTGACCGATAATCAATATATGAACAAGAATTAGATAGCATTTAAACTAAGCACGCGAACCACAAAATGAAGCCAGGCGGCAATTGCTTACCATAGACACTCAGTGGGCGGAGCAAACAAATGCATCTCAAGCAAAGAGTCCTTTACTTTTGAATAGAATAATTGAATTTAGAAAAACCTTTTCGAGCAAAAATTAACTTCTTGTCGATATCTAAAAACTAATTAAGTATTACAAATGTGTTTTGTATAGTATATATATATATATATATATATATATATATATATATATATATATATATATATATATATATATATATATAATTTTGATTAGTCTTTCACATTGTACCCAGGACACAGTACAAAACTATGTGTCCGGACTAGTGACACTGTACTACGAGGGCGGATTGATACTGAAGCTACCTAAGTAGGAAAAAAACATTTTTTTTTTCAAAAACCATTTATTTGTCAACATAGTCTTCTTTTACTTCGACACACTTAGTAAGACGATATTCCAACTTTTTTATAATACGATTTCGGGAACCCCTCAAAATACGCTTTGGCAGATTGCAATTTCTAAAAAAAAAAGTGTTTGTGTTTGTGCTGCCATCTAGCGCTAGGTAGCTTCAATATCAATCCGCCCTCGTATATATGTACATTAGATTAGATTGCTTGAGAGGGGGAATAAGACACCTAGTCACCGCGGCCACCTTTGGACCTCTTTAGTTACAATACATCCCAAAATTTAGAATTCAATAAGAACTTTCTTAGGAGATTTGGCTGCAATTTCTAGCGATTCTAGGTAATAATTTCCGAAGTAACGAAGTCTGGTCCAGATAAGACAGTTGCATTGGCACAACAGATGTTCAGATGTTTCCTCTTCTTCGTTACAATGGTCATTTGGGCTCACCTTCAAATTATTTAGGTGTTTGTTTACCCTACAATGCCCAGTTAGAAAGCCTGAGACAATGCGAGTACCTGCTCTCGTTAAACCTAGAATTTCTATAGTTCTTTCTTCTACGGGATCTTTTTGCGATGAAGATTTTTGCGACTCTTCTACATCTTGTTTCCATCCAATATTTATGTGATTTTACCTCCAGCCATTGTGGACTATCATCCAATACCATTGGAGGTCTGCTGAAGAAGTGTACAGATGCAAAAAGAAGTTAAACCTGTAAAACTCTTCCGCTTAGGAGTTAATAAATATGCCTCGGAGTAAATTAAGAATCATCACAGGCATTTTAAGCGGACATTGTAGACTCAACTACCATAGGAACAAGTTGGGTATATCTTCAGATGGGATCTGTCGATTCTGTGGAGAAAGTGACGAAACCTCACTGCACCTGATCACAGACTGCGGACCATTAGCACACAATTGACTCAGGTGTTTTGGAGAATATATCTTAGATATGAGCAAGATCCCTCATCTTGATTCCTCCAAAATAAATGAATTCCTGTCGAAAATTAACCTGACAGAAGATTTATAGATGAGACTATCCTCATCTCTCAAATAAACGGGGGCATCACAAGAGATCTTTCAGGTCGCAGTGTATAACACACTTAAATATATCTTTCTATCTATCTACCTTTAGCTATTGATTTAGGTTGTACTCCGTGGAACTCCATGGAAGCCCACAGAATGGTTCCGGTCCAATAAAACAACTGGCTGCCCCTTTCGTAGCGAGTCCATCTGCCTCTTCATTCTATCCTATATGTCCGCTTTGACCTGGCACCCAGATCAGATGCACTCTGTTGTCAGTTGCTAGTCTGTTCAGCAGTTGAAGACAATCCCAAACCAGTTTTGCCTCAAATGGAGTGAAAGTTGTCAGTTATATTCAGACAATGCCCGAAACTTGCCACCAAATTTAATTCGAAACTCTCGCTCCAGGCCGATTTGATACACCTTGTTAGTATATTGTCTTTGGCGCCTACCCAAGTCGTCGTAGAGTTTTAAGTCACTGAATCATGGCGCCACTTGTGAGAGCTCGCGTTCTGGTCCACATTTCGTATTGCAAGCTTAGCATTAGCATCGTCATGTGAGAAATTGCTCAGACCCACCTGCTCCACAGAGTGCATTGTTCCGCACCTCGTTTAGAACAGGTCAATTAAAAAACGAAGTAAGAAAATAAAAGTGAACTAGAGTGCGAGCACCTTAAATTAAAACATTTCAAGGCTGTCGCAGAAATACGGCAGAGTGGGGAATTTAATCACGAGTATGAAATCACTCAGCAGCCGGCAGTAAGAATGCTCGTGTATCTGCTCCTAATGGAATGCATTGGGGGCAATGATACACAGCAATGTATCCATTAGATGCACAATTATTTTTAAATGCACACGCATATTCACGCACGCACACACACACACACACACACACACACACAGAGAGAGAATGGTGTTCAGCATTCTACTTTGTGTATTTCACAAAAGAAATTTTACATTTAACACAGACAAAAAGAAGTCATTCGCCGCCCGGCTATAAAACGACTACTGTCATAAAATGTCAACAGTGGAAAAATACGGAGGACGTTTGCGACAATGCACAAATGAAGGAAGTATCGGCACAAAAAGTTGCTTTAATAAATGTTTATGGTAGATTGGTACGCGGCTAAAATTGCCAACTATGCGAGCGTATAATAACAAAGGGAAACTGAATGAACCGTGAATTGTGCGAGCGAGCGTGAATCTCGCTCTGGAACAATCCAATAGCGAAAAGTGCTTGGCATGAAGTAAACAGCCGACATGCTGAAACTTTTCTAGGAGGTTGTGGGTGGTAACGTAACTGTAACTGCGACACCAGTACAGTTGGCTGGCCTTACCACTAAAATTGCATTTGCTGACCGCAAACACTTGTATTCCGGCATTAATCCAGCTTGAAATGTGACTAAAGCCAGCGGGGCCAAAAGGGAACATATAAAACAATTCAAATTGCTCTTACGTATTACTCGTATGTACGTACGTATAGTAAGAACGGGTACCGCTGTCTGTTTCTAGGGTCTAACTGCAAAACACAAAACAACCACTTGTTTATTGATGAAAAAACTACGGACTCAGATTTTCTTGCCTTCCTTACTGCGATGCAATGATTCTTCTATCAGTTAGTGATAGAGGCGAGGGAAAGGATTAATACAGTACTCTCTCGATTATTCGAAAATACATTACCAGGTTGCGGAATACAAAGCGGGGATTATAAGAGACTAAAATGTTTCAATAAATTAGAAAAATTTAACATTATAGATACGATAAATACGTGGCACATAAAACTGTGCAGTCCGTCCCCTCGTATTTCAATATTTGTGTTCACCAAGGTCATCGGTCTGATATCGCATATATGTACGAGTATATGCATAAGGACCATGCATTCGAGAAGTGCGGTTACAGACGATTCATTTCATTCATGTTCGGTTGTTCGCTCGTTTGAAGTTCGATCGGACAGATGCCTTCGTGGGTTCGCGCATTATACTTAAAATATATGCTCCTCGTGCTGGACGAATTTGTCAGAGTATCACATGTGTTCCGCACATTGTCCTCTACCGACAATCTTCACTCAATCACTTCGATATACGTCCATTTTATTGAACAACACTAACGCCTCTATTCTCAACACAGGCACATGTGTCAGCCCAGTATCAATAGAGACTCTGAGCTATTCACGTCGAAAATTTACAGCTCTCTGAGTTATTTATTGAGACAACCTCGATAGCAGGTCACAGCAATGGAAAAAGAAGCTGTTTGCAAAACGCCGAGAGTGAAGTCATTGAAAAGAAATCATGATTGTGTAGTGAGTTTTGGTTTTAAATAAAAGAAAATTATTATTTTGTTCCAATTTCCAAAATCAAATACAAATAATTACTTTTCACTTTGTTGGCAGTGTCCGACATTTTTGAATTTCAAGCTCCGCGTCTGCACAGGTTCATGAATTAGTTGATAAAATACACAAGGAAACTTTTTCACCACAGGAGGTGAATTCAAAGAGCTTTCTGCTTGAGACAATTGGCTCTGCATAGATTCCACTGACAAAAATTGCGTATCACTTGAGATAATTCACGCGAATAGAGTGGTAAAATATATCCAATGCAGCATAATCGCTCTATGCTGCATTGGATATATTTTACCACTCTATTCGCGTGAATTATCTCAAGTGATACTCTATGGCCTAGTCGTAAACATGCTAGCCTCTTACTCAGTGGGACGCAGGTTCAAATCCTGCCCTGGGCTAGGTCTCAAAAGTGCTTCTTTCTAAAAAATCTTTTCTCTTCGAGTCGAAGTTCTCAGTAGGTAGTACTCATTCCCCTAAACCCTTGCAGTCATGATTAGTTATGGAGTAAGGATATAATAATAACAATAATAACAATAATAATAATAATAATAATAATAATAATAACAATAATAATAATAATAATAATAATAATAATAATAATCTCCAATGCAGGAGAGTGACAACATTGTTCGGGCACACTGGAGAGTGAATTAACTAAAAGGTTGCAATCAGAGAATACAGAGAAAAGAAAGTCTTTTTCGCTGCCAGCGTCCGTAGCGGACACACCACGATTTTGGTGAATCCACACCATGATTTTGAGTGGATTCATGTACAACGACCGTCTGCTTTGCCGTTTGACGTTTAAGTTTCTTTTCTCTGTATTCTCTGGTTGCAATCATACACAGGTGGCTGGCTAACCGCAACACACATGATCGAACTCACTGCAATCGCGCACATGTTAACCGGTTTTGCTAAGGACTCTCGAGCAAATTTCAATACTGAAATGCAAGGCAAGCGAAATTTTAGGTCACTTCTCATTCAGCCAAATATTGAATGAAAACTACGACGGAGATTTGTCCATCCTATGCAAAGGTGGTATGAGAGTGGGCCTCCGCATGGTCTAAGTGTGTCTTCTTGTGGACTATCTGTGTCCTTGACAGCCACCTAAACCTTCGCCGGGAGTTAAATACAATTCAGAATAGACTTAAAATAAATCTGAGGATATATCAATGTTCTTACATTACAGTAAAAGCTTCTTTTCCCTTAGCAGCATATTTTTGAGTCCACTGTCCTCGGATTTGTACGAATAAAATAAAATTAAAAATAGTTAAAAAGCTTGCATATATTATAGACACAATACCAAAAAACATATATGCGGGAAAAATATGCTTGAAAGGAAAAATAATAAACTCAGAACACAGCCCTAAATTCGGTAATTTGATATCTGCAGCAGCCACCATGCAAACGTAGTGTCTGGAAGGCAAAAAATGGTTGTTTTGTGAGAAAGTAGCCCAACATGGCACAGGAAGGCAGGGTATCTGCATATGCGATAATATAAATTGAAAAACGGATAAGCGCGGAAATATACAACGTAGCCTATAAATAACCAACGTAATCTGAACAGCTTATAACAGGGTCAACAGAAAAGCTGGAAGATAAACATGGACGCAGTTGACGTAAACACTGCAATCGCACTCTCAGACCATGTAGGAAATGATTGCAACTGTGTATTTTTATATGTGACAAATGCGCAATATAAACAAATATACCCTTACTCACCGAAGGTAGAGTAGCAATACAAAAATACATTGTATAAAGCAAATTAACAAACGCAAAATCAGTGCGAGAAACTGGATGGCAAAAATATCAAAAGTGATGAAGATGTTATGGGCAATTAAAAAGCGCGACCAGTGAGCGTATAAGCCGTATAGTATATTCTTCAATAAGTATTCGTTCGTCTGACCAAATATTTAAACACACATGGTTTTATATCGCAGTTAATGAAAAAGTCACGTAGAATGGGCGTTAGAGTGGCAGCAAAGTGAATCTCCAAAAACGAGCATTTGGTGCGCCTCCTGCCGAGTCTGACAGTCCAATGAGACGTCTTAATGCCATGAACACACAGACAACTGCACCAACAAGACGGCGCCATAATTGCATCGAAAATGTGACATTTTTCGCAACAACAAATGGAAAGAAATGCCAATTAATATTGCATTTGTTTCATAAGAAAACAAAAATATAAAATGTTGATATTTCACCGTAAGCACATGAAAATAATTATTGCAAATATCCTCGTTACTGAAATTATACAAAATATCCATTTTATAATATATTCAAAGTGCAAGTAAAGCGACTCGTACATTACTTGAATTGCCAACAATATCCAGAAACTGTGACGTCACGACAACACCAACTATTATGGAGAAATTAAATTAACCAATTCAGCGCAGCAACATGAACCAACATTCGGCAAAACGTGAGTAGCATCATTTCAGTCAGTAATGTATTTTATATCATGGAGCAGATGCACCTACTCCAAGTAGGAAGGCAACACAAAAAGGTATATATCTGTCAAACGGAAATATGAAATGCCACGAGTTAATCCAACTCAGTAGATAACAATACGAGGCTTCCGCAATTTGAATGACCATGGAGCCCAAGAAAATAATCTGTATCGCTCAGAGATTGTTTGCTCATACATGAGCCCCTAAGATATTTCCCAAGTCTGCCAATCCGAGTAAAAGATGTTATACCGGGTACACATGGCAGTGTGCAGAGTACCAGTGGTGGTACACCATCACGCAAAGACCCATCTTCTATAGAGATGTCATCATCTGAATTTATATTTCTTATACTATGTTCAGATCCAAGTCATATTCAGTAATATTGGGTGCTTAGGTAATATCAGCTCAAATTACATGCAATATTCAGTAGGTTAGGTTAGGTTAGACTGACACATAGACCTGCAAGGTCCTTTGGAATGCCTGATGGATATACATATAAGAGCTGTAGTATAAGTCGTTAAGCAGAGACGCTCTTAGCAAGTCTTAAGAGCGAAATTGTCCCTAATTATGCGACCTCCTTCAAACCAGGGGGCTCCTAGATGTGTTAAGAGCTTTCAATATTGCGGGGCATAGGCATAGTAGATGCTCCAAAGTTGCCCTTGTGCCTTGCTCCCCACATTTCCTGCATTCATTGTTGTTTGTGTAACCGATCCATTTTGCTTAAACCTATGAATTAATTAATAAATGGTCAAACAATATAAATTGAACTCGTAAGTGAAAAATTCAAATATCGCTTTCGTAATATTGCTAAATTAACATAATATAGTTTTGGTCGGAACATAGTATTAGATTGAATTCTGGCTTTATAACAAGTGGACACCACCTGTTATACTGGGCACCATTTCTGCTTAATTCTTTGCTGTTTTTTCACTCTTTTCAAATTACTCAAATTATAGTGATATGAGTTGAGTGCAACCATAGAGTAAAGGAATTTCTTTCCTCTATGGTGCAACTTGATGCAGTTGTATGCGGCCAGCCGACTTCATTCAAAATTATCAATTACAAGAGTCGGCAGTTAGAACAGCTCCCATTTTGCATTGGGGACTTGACTCAAGTGACTGTGAGCTTATTTGCATTCACAAGTACACATTTTTCATTCTTAACCATTGATTAATTTTTGTATGTTTACATTGGCATTTCAGTTTAAATACATAACTAAATCAAACAGCGTTGGCTCAGTATATGTAAGTCTTGTTAAAATTTGATATTTGTACTAAAATACAACCTCTTCCGAAAGCCAAAATGAACAGAACTCCGTCCACAAAATTAGAAGCCAAATTTTAGGAACATTTTTTTGAACTCGATATCTTGTATTCTGTAAGACGCGAACTAAATGTGATATTTAAGGGCGTTTGTTATGATAGAGCGATCTAAAGTCGCAAGTACAAACTGCCATCAAAGAGGATTTAGTAAATTCTCTTTGCAGCCATTCATGCACAAATTCTCTGTCTCTCACAAAGCTAACAGCCTTGGATAATAGTGTGTGCCAATTGTGTTATTACTGTATCAGGTGACAGAACTGATCTCTGTACTGTCAAAAAACCCCAAAGGTTTTCAAACATGTGCATTTTAGCAAGTTTTCGCATGTGCGCGCTGTTTATAATTAACTTCTGAGTGCCACTGCGCCGCGAGGTGAAAATAAAATTATTGAGGGCAGGTAGCAACGCTGCACCACTTCGTAGAGTAATGCCACTAATGGCGCAAAATATGCTCTCTTCATTTGGTGCATTGCATAATAAGTATTAAAAAGTATTGCAATTTTTGAAGTATTCAAATAAACTCTGCAAGGCTAATAGGTTCAAGCTGACGTAGGAATATGTAGAACATATTTTTCTTTTTCTATACCTTTAGGAAGTGTGAAAATAAGCATGGAAAGAAAATGTAAAATAAGCAATCGAACTGCAATTACATGCATGCCATAATTGTGCAGTCCAGTTGTGTACGTGTGTGTGTGTGTGAGTTACGCTCCATACACGAGCCAAACTTGTTTGTATGTACATATATACGTCTAAGCGAAATTCTGTGAATTTGCACACGTACGCTTGACACTGCACCGAATATGCCCACTGCTACGATGAATTTCCAATGGTGTAGTAGGTAGACACATTTCTCGTACGTGATCCAAGTTTAAAGTACATTGCTTTGATTCCAGTTAAACTTACTGTTTGGGAACTAGTTATGTACGTGTGAGTCAAGTGTATGATGTGTCATAAACGGCAATTAATGTGGAAAATTAACCAATGTGTCTATGCATACGTTGCTGATGATAGCACACACACATACACAAACTATCGATATTTGAAGGAAGAAATTTGACAACTCCAATTTAGTAATTTCTCTTGTTAGTTAGTTAACATATGCATGTGAACACGTGCATTTCCATTGAAAGAGAGGAAGGAAGAAAGGAAGGAAATTAAGGTGAATTGGTGATAGTGAATTAAAACATAAATAGTATTTTACTGACTTAGATATTTATATATTTGTCACAAATCACAAATGGGAAATAGTGAATAAAATGCAAAGTTTTTGAAGACTGAAAAAAAGACGCTCACAATTTAATTCACATCCCGAACACATCGAGCAATTGAAGTTCGATAGGTGGAATTTGTTTGGAGTTGTGGATGATTCAGCAATATACGCTTCACATGCCATCGAGTTAGGAAAGAACCAAATCGTAGCCAGATAAAGAAGATTTTAATGAAACAGATTTACAACGCCATGAATCATATAGACAATTTGTTTCCGAATGTATCAAAGACGTTCATAAAGTCAATTGACCCAAGGGACTCGAGTGGAGTGGGGTACAAGTATGCGCAACGCAAAGTGAAAGCCACTTAGAATTAAAATTCCTGACCTCTTATTTCAAATGTGCTTGCCACTCGAAATAAACAATTGGACTTTTTTTAAATATATTTTCAGACACAACAAATGTACGCTCAGAAGAGTACCAAATCTGTTCAAAACAATCGTTCAATTGATACGCATTTGCGGCTGCTGGACTGGGTGGATGGAAAAATGCACCAGGCGATTATCCGCACTGTGCAACCAAGACGATAAAATACCAATAGTTGGATCTTTCAGCTAACAGGCTACAGATAAATTGAGATGCATACTAAAAGTATCACTTCCCTTGAGTCTCCACATTATCACACGTGTATTGTAGTAGACCATTTGCGAATAATTATCTTATTTAATTATTGCACGAGTACATAACACAAAAACTGAAGTACCAGTGGCTAATGTTCAGAGACACATCAATCACGCCTTCGATTCAGTCATATGCAAAATTTAGTGAGTGCTTTTTGTATATATATACATATCTTCTGATTCGGCAGCTCTTCAACCCTGAGTTTTGGCTAGCAAAGCGCACATTCAGAGCACGTCTAGCACTAAATCAATATCAGGAAATGGCGCATTGTATTTTCCGAGAGATTGAAATTAGAAGAAACTAGTTTCAGTACAGAGGCTTTGCTATCACCACAATGCACGTAATCCGACACCTCAAATACTCATATAAAAATATTGAAAAGTTAGAGTTATCAGATATACATTGAATCATATACGGGCATCCGCAAATACAACACTAAAAAAATAGCATCAGCCATTGAATACTACAAGCACTTCAATCAGCACATTTACTTATAATAATCAGAATCAGCATCCTCCTCCTCCTCATCATCATCATCGTCGTCCCCAACATCATCATCATCATCATCATATCATCATCATCATCATTTCATTTTTATAAAGGTTAGAGAAAAAACCAAAATGCAAAGAGGCAGAACTAAGCTGAGGGATGAAATGCATATTACGAGTGTATGTATTCTCGGCTGCAGAAAGGCTTTTGTTTCAAATGTGCCTTGTCTTGGCACATTATGCAAATGCTCGTCGCCGTTTTGTACACGGAGCATACTGGGCAAAGCCCAAACGCAATGATTGCAAAAAGCGCGCGGATCACATGAATGTGGACCTGTGTGGCAAACAAATTGAATAGGGCTTAAGGACAGTCTCACAGAGCCCCTGTGTTTCTGCTATAAGAATCAGTGCCAATATCTGCTGAGAAATGATAATGAAGGATGGTGGCCTAGAGTTTTTGACTAGGTTTTTCCTCCCTCTTAAGTGACACAAAATGAATTTCAAGCAAATACACAATAAGTTCAAGCGGTGAAAAGACGGCTGCCCACAAAAAACGTATTTACGATTTACTTGTAAGACTGGTCCTAAAATGTAACATGACGAAGTTGTAATTTAAACTGTGCACATAAATATTGATTGTTGAATATTACCTTATTAAAACATTGACCAAAGAACTTAAGAGGTATAATCAGATGTGGTGTGAAATAAGAGCATTTGCTGGTACCTTCACGAAAGAAATTTATTCGATAGTCGAAAATACCACTGGTGGATATGATTCCAATCTGTATTAGTATGATGCATTCCAATCCAATATGTGTGAAAAATTCTAGAATTAAAAAACTTCCTCTGACACCTGCATTTTTAAAATTCTTTCGTTCTCTCTATTGATTAAAGCTTCAACGAGCTGGATTCCTGTGTCAACTGACATTGATATAGTAGTCATACAGAATCCTTGCCCATCTTATAACCCGATTTTTCTTTGAGTGTACTGTGCATTTTAATTTATTTCAATGTCAGCATTGCCAAGAGCATTGTGCTAAAAGATACTCGTATACAATGACAGCTTGTCTGCAGCTGCTTCACAAACTTGCCGAGCTTAATGGGCGTATATACACATTGCCGACGGCAGCATGCAAACAGATTTGTCTTCCGTACACTTCCATTTGTTCGCTTTCAAAGCAAATGGTACAGTGCAATATGCACAGCACCTTAAAAGCAGTCTTACTGTATATCGCTGGGCAAGGCCGTTCTATGGTGCTTGCAATCGCATCATGATTTTCATCCACGGAAAATTTTAGTTAAGTTTAAATATGGAAAAAGTCTCCTTTGCGCAGGGTAATGTTGCTTCACATGTATGGAAGCAGAGTGTATTTAATTCAGGAAACGCAAGGAAAATAATCAGATATTATCTCCAGTATATTGCGGTGCTGGATGGAGTGGCTGATAGTGTTATGTGGGGTGGGTAGCATATAAACAATACGCATGCACGCGTGCAAAGCTGTGTTGTTTGTAAGTACGAGTAGCAGTGAGCAAAGGCCTGCTAGTTCGAATGGAATGGAATTCTTTCATAAACTGGAAAATCGAGTTTTTCAATAATCATAAGCGCAACAGCAGCAGCCACACATCCATAATTATGCTGCATTATGCCTTCTCCAATGATGTGAGTGACAGACGCTGATGCGGGCAATGACAGCAGCGTAACAGCCGTAGGGAAGAGACAGTGGGGCGTCTCGTTTCACTATTAACTAAGAACTACTTGCTCTCACTGGAAGACCGTACAAATTGAATTTAAATACATGCGAATGCGTGATATACAGAGAGGAAAGAATAATTCAATTATGAAACCAGTAGCGATAGGAGTGATTCCACTCATGCTAAAACACACCATATACTCGTACGATAGATTGAAAGACGACTCTCTCATTCAGCGGATTGGTCGTTAAAAAAATTATAAGAACACCATACGGAAATATACAATATAAAATGAAATACGTGTAGTACATTATACCATGGGACTGTGGCTGTCACAGACTATTTCCAGTCATGGATCTTGACAGCTGGCAGCAACCACCATTAATTAACTGAACTACTGCACTATGTGAAGTACACGGTCGCAAATTTTGTACGACTCGACCCATATACTAATGGGTTAGGGCGTACGTAGGAGTAGATATATGTATGGGTAGAAACTACAGGTTTTCATAATCAAATCGAAATGCAATTGGCAACTTAGAATCTTCATACGTATAATTCTGAATACATATTAGAGATTGTGAGAACTCTAGATTGGAATTTGAATTTGTACGAAAATCAAAGAATTTCGAACCTTATCGACGTTAACTCCACGCACACATTGTAAATGCGATTTTCCCACTCACATCATAACCTATTGCAATTGGGAATTCCAATATCTACAGATATAATGTAACGTAATCACGTGTGAGCCCAAACAAGGTTACTGAAGCCAAACAATGTGCGGATGCGTCGATAAGGTTTCTCTACACTTTCGTTTAGAATTTTCAATTGTTTAAATTTCTTCATGCACTACGGATTTAGTCTACTGAAAGCTCACATATACTATAAAACTGTATCTAAAATATCTCAAGTGTTTTAATACAATTCCCATGCATTTTCATATGAATTGCCGGAGCATCCACTATAATGAAAACACTTTTTTCTCAAGATAAGGAGGCGAAGATAAACAAGAGACAAGCTGGAAAACATGCGGTTCCATTGTGACCGCACATACAACACACTACACCCATGACAAGTACTCGATTATAAAGGTAAATTTTTTTATAAACTTATGCGGTAGATATGCAATAATAAAGACAAATTTTTATAGGTAAAGGGAGGAGAGAATGCAGCGGCTGTTCAGCTTAGGCCGTGGATTGGTAAACGACGATTGGTGTAAGCCGTTCTCTTTGGTGTAGGGTATTAAGAAATGTTGAAAAGAAAGAAGAGTAAAGTAAAAAAGCAAGAACAAAAAGAGAAAACTTGTTTGGGCGAAAGCGCTAATTGGAGAAGTCTAAAATGCTGAAAAGTGAAATATATTTATATTCATACATATGTATATTGGTATGTGTTCTATACAATAATATAGAAATTGAGGACACATATTAATTCGGAAAATGTATTTCGACGAACAAATCAAAAATCTTTCATTTATCTTGGAAAAAAAAATAAATTACTCTAAGATTAATATTAAAAAATTAAGTTATGCCTATAAACTTGAAGCACCCATATATATATACATATATATATATATATATATATATATATATATATATATATATATATATATATATATATAAATATATATATATATATATATATATATATATTTATATATATATATATATATATATATATATATATATATATATATATTTATATATATATATATATATATATATAAATATATATATATATATATATATATATATATATATATATATATATATATATATATATATATATATATATATATATGTATGTATGTATATATATATAAATGTAAAGTAGGAAAATGATCCTTTAATCAAAATGCACGCAAAATGCCTCTCTGTTAACGCACTAACTACTCAGATATACGGTTTCTGCAGTGTTCGAATGCAATTTCAGTCATTTCGAATGCCAGTTTTAGCTACTCTGTAAATACATTATGGGAAAAATGAGTTATATTAAAAATGATTATATATTTACCTGTTGTTTGTGTGCGTGCATTTCATTAATTCTGCTTCATTTTTATTGTTACTATATATTATATTATTCGCTATAATTTTTATTTTCGCTTGATTACAGCATCGCCTGCAGCCAAAAAATTCACTCAAACTTGTTTTTGGCTCGAAATCACTACTTTGCACTCTCGACTCGACAAAGACGTAATCATTAAAAAATAATAAATAAAGTAGCAAAATAAAAAGAGCATCACAACGTTTCCAATATTTAGCAATACATTTTTTGTTTAAGACATTTTGAAATCGCTGCTTTGTGAAAAACCGAAAAACTGGCAAAATTATCAGTTTGTTATTAAAAAATTATTCCAAAACGCAATTCAAATTCACCTTTTCTGCGCTCAGTCTGTGCTAGATTTATTAGTTAATATCCCGTTTAGTTTACTTAGCACTTTCTTTCGTGATTTTCATTATTTGCACTTTTAAAATCTATGCTAATTTATTAATTTTTTTCTTTAAATGACTAATAAAATATATTTACTATTTCCGTATTTTTCTTGTTAAAGTTTTGAAATGTTTACAGTGCGCCTACGACAGCAAAAAATATACGCACATATACTTAACCAGTCGCCTGTCAGAATCAAACTGAACCGAATAGGAAACGCAAAGTGAATGAATGAAATAAAAACCAGTCGGAAAGAGAAGGCATTTGATTTTTGCAGCAAATATATTATCAGGTAGAAGCATGGATCAGTACAGTGGTCAATTCAAGCGTTAAGATAGAGAGAGAAACCGACCACTTGTACCAGTGTCAAAGCAAGTTAAAAGGGTGTCATGTAACGGGTATTGTATACAAAAGCAAAGTGATTGCTTATTATTATGTCATTTCATGTGAATTTTATTCCCCAGTGTTCTTGTAGCGTGGATGATTTAGGTCGAGCTTACCGACAATTCGCAATAATAATTGTTAGATGAAATTATTGATAGTATTGATAGATATTATAGTTATTTCTGGAACAGAGTGTCTTCAGTCATCTTTTAATGAAAATTTTTGAAAATAAACATTTTAACAGCGTTTGTCGAAGATTCTTTTGGTGATCATTTTGAGATGAGAATTTTTACCTAAAATCTAACTTTGGTCGTCAGGAGCATATAACACAGAGAAGCGACATCTAAAAGTAAAATTTTCAGATTAGTTGGCAATCTCTATAAGTTTGTTTATCATTGTTTTGAAGAAAGTCAGCCATTCTACTACAGTTTTGCGCATTTGTAAGTGTGCGCAAAACAAGAGACGTTTCTCTGTATTCTCTGGTCAGGAGTACTGACGAATCCCTCACAGGAAATTGTGTCCAATTTCTCTTTACATATCTTCTCTCTTTTCAAGTCGAAGATCTCGGATGCTAATAATTATTGCTCCAAAGCTTTGTAAGCCCTTAATCACGTATCTTTACGACGAGATCTAATATTAATTTATTTTATTATATCATTTACTTAATAAATGTATAATCTTAATAGATACATCTTCTACCTTATTATTTTATCAGATTTTATAAACTCAATAGAAAGAAATTTATGCGAAATACAAAAAATACAGATTTTTTAAGTACAGAAAGAGTGGGTCACTTGTAAAACACCATGTCAAAATGATCACCAGGTAGAAGACAAGGGGATTATTTTCCCAATGAGTTTGTTTGGTTCTATGTGTTGATTGTACGTAAAACCCCATTAACGAACATATTACTACGGTGAAATGTATAACACAAAACAAACTGTGACTACATCGGGGAAATGCGGATAAAAGATTGAACGAACTGATATTCTTACGAGTCACTTGGTTAATTAGTTGAGGTGTTCACGGCGCTGAAGTTCTCATTTTACATATCTCAAACAGTAGTCGATGGATGTACATATATCAAATAATGGTTGATTCTTCCTGACTTGATACTACTCCAGCGGTAAGTAACTCAAAAGACGTTCCCATAGTTTAGTACTCCTCTGTTGGGTTTTGCGTGTATTGAAGCTGAGCTTTAGTGCGCTTTGATCATTAAGGGTATGAAGCGTATACATTGTATATCGGTGGACGAATGAAAAAATATTCTTAATGATTGTAAACACTTTTACAGAAGGAAAAAAATATAAATACATGCAGCTTGCTTGGACTTATAGGCACTCATGGATTATTGTCAGTATATTTTTAGGAATAGGTAAGTAGGTAGGTTGACTGGCCGCCAAAAAGGCAGGTTTGAAATGGCACAATTGACCCTTAGTGATACCGCCTGAGACACAAGTTCCATTCCCTTACAAAAATCCAGCAATTTGGAGCTTTTTCTGAGATAATTGATGGACCATGTTTTATTTTTTATTTTTTTTGTACTGTCTCCCAGGGAGTCCAGAGAGTAGTCACCCAGGAGAGTGTATCTCCTTTTGGACAGCGCTGGACACCTGCATATCAGGTGTTCGATCCATACAACTCCTGCAGAAGTCATTTTTAGGAATAACTCTTTTAAAATTTCCACCGCATAGGATAAGACTGAATTTTATATAAATTTTGTTACGAAAATTATTTTAGTTCGATCTTTAGATTGTGGCAAATAAACAAAAAATTGTTTGATCATTTTGAATTATTTTTTGTAGGAGCAACTAGTCATATATAGCACAGCACTCAGACCACAAAATACACCCATTGTACTATATTTGACGTTCCATTTTTATTTTTCTTTGGATCTACCAGATTTGTGAACAAACCTCAGTAGATCCTGTGCCCCTAAGTAGCCAAAGTTTGCACTTGTCAGTGCCAAATACCTCGAACCTGAGTCTAGCAAAAGAGGGGCATACGCACAAAAGGTGGCCAACCGTCTCATCTTCCTCTCCACAACCCTGGCAACGTGCACTGTCTGAAATGCCTATCTTTTGCATATGCTTAGCTCATGCAAAATTACCTGTCATCAGTTCTACCAGAAGTCTGCAGTCTCTCCTACCAAGTGACAGAAGAAACATTGATATTCTATGTCAGCATATCCCCTACCTATCTACTGCCTCTTCCAGCCGCCATTCGCGATTCTGTGCACAGCCAACCCAATCACTAATAGTGGCCATAATGGTAGCAAAAGTTATGGGAAGAACAAGTTCCGGGCCAGTAAAACTGGTCTCAGATCCTTTATTCGCTAGTTTATCAGCGACTTAATTTCCCATAACACCCATGTCCTGGAACTCATGTTAGCTTCCAACATAATTCAATCTGGATTTTGACAACAGCACTAACTTGGAAGTGACAAGGGGGCTGAGTAAAGCCTCCAGTGCAGCCTGTCACTGCAGACACAAACACTCCTCCCACGCCATCTGCTCTCCACCATGTAGTCCATCGCCCTTAGGATGGCATAAACTTCCGCCTGAAAGACAGAAGTATAACAGCCAACGGAGTAATGGAGCTGGACACCGTTGAATTCCACGAAAACCACAGAACCCGATCCAATATTATTTAGAATAGTAATTTTCTTAAGAAATAAATGACAAAGAATTATTGAATTCTACAGTTGAAAATATTTTACTTTGCTTATAAATCACCGTTTGTTTTAATTCATACCTGGACTACCTGTTGTCAGTTTTGTATGAGTTATCACTGGTTTTAAAGACATTACACCACATTGGAATATGTTATTCATAGTTCTAGAGATATCACCATTGATGACTCATCGTTTATGCCTCATAGTGAGAGACAAATCACTGACGGCTTATATTGTTGGTGGAACGGAAGTAGCAATAGCAGTGGAATCGAATGTTCTAGATGTAGCTTAACTGTGATGGATTTTCCTGTGTCAAGACATGATTTTGTGATAAAGTTTAAACAGCAACATGAAGAACTGCATGCTACAACTACATATGGAGGCTGAGCGTGAATTTGTCCTATTATCTGGTAAATTTTGAAGCCCCCTGATATTGTCGGTTTAATCGTCACACATCAAAATTCTATCAGCATATATGTAGGTTAGAGGTACGAAAGTCCTCATAAAATTTTTCTGTGCAGTTTGATTGAGATACTTATAAAATACGTAGCATTTAAGTATCTAATATGAAATCCATGGAGCTGTTTAGTGTACAGATTTCGTGAATTTGAAAGCGCAGAAAACAATTGCATGGTATAACGAACACAGACTCCACTGTTCACCTCCATCAACCGAGAAAATAATGAACACATTACATTTGAAAGTAGAGATAAACAAATGGCCAAATATCTAATACCAGGTTGAGAACGTGTTCCTTTGTAGTATTAAACAAATGCCATCCTCAGTTTAATACCACAGGAGAATACGGAAAAATACAATAATATTAAGAATTTGATTAAATTGTGACTATGTTGAACTCATTTGTAATTTACTTCCTTATAACATTTGCATAATTAAATTGGTAATAATTTAAACATCATCTGCGAACTCAGCAGGATCCTTGCGCAGCAATGATTCGTGTCTGCGCTCAATAAATTCATAGACAAGGTAACCAAGGATAAAGGCTAGGATGAAAAGAACAAATTATATGCATCATATTTCAATGCCAATTGACAAATTCAGTAGAGGAAAGAACTTACGTGGTGTTACAATGAAGATTTGGGAGCGGATGCGCCTAATCATGTTTGGAACGCCTTTGCTGATTGCTCCGGCAAAGGCTCGCTGCTCGAATGGAGAAATCACGTATGTGACGATACCATTCACCTTGGCCAAGTTGCCGAAATGGGCTCCGCGCAAGAAGTTGGTGAGACGCATCTTCGTTGGTTTATTTCTACACTCACTGAAATATATTACACAAATACTTCAAGTTAATAAAGTAAATGGACCAGAATTTGTATGAAAACGCAAATAGTTATGATGAACATATTTATTTGGTTATGTAATTTTTTTCCAATTCGATTTTAGCTAAGAAAGCGACTGTTTCGCGGCGCGCTTGCTGCACATTTGCCAAGAATATTCATATTTTTAGAATGCGTTTCTTGTTCTCTGTTATAATTGTTAATAATTTTTCCTTACGCCTTACCTTGATCAAGGGAAACTTCCGAAAATTAATTGCTCGAGAATTTAGCAATTGCGACGACGACGTCAGACAATCTCTGCTCTGCTCTGCTCTGCTGTACTCGTATTTGCGACGAACAATCGAAATGAAAAATCAACTGACAGGTGCGTTGGAAGTGTGTTCAGTGTTGACTCCGATTATAGTGAAGAAATTGCTGGAATTACAATAGAAAACAGCACAGGGCGCTCGTCTATTATTTATGTTCCCTTTTATAAAATGAAATTGCCGTAGTAGTAATAAAGAATACAAAATTATGGTTACTAAAAATGGTGAATGGTGATGAACTTTTATTTATCGGCTAGAAACTGACAAATGGGAGGGACTCATAAAAATTTATTCGATTTTCTGCTCTCTCGTATGTTTCATTTCCATTGCATTTCACTCTTTCTTCATTACAATTTTAGATTTATTCCGTTTTATATATAAAAATCTGTATAAATGCTGTTAAATTTATTTCTTTACAGACAATTATGGATTTTTGTGGTTTAAGTGAATTTTATAAACATATTTTAAATATACCATGAACTGTTATATATATATATATGTATATATATATATATATATATATATATATATATATATATACATATATATATATATATATATATATATATATATATATATATATAATATATATATATATATATATATATATATATATATATATATATATATATATATATATATATATATACATATATGTATATATATATATATATATATATATATATATATATATAATATATATATATATATATATAATATATATATATATATATATATATATATATATAATATATATATATATATATATATATATATATATATATATATATATACATATATATGTATTTATATATATCGTAACTAAATAAGGAAAATGGGAAGCACAAACACAGGGTAAAAAGTAAGGCTTTCTAATGCTGTTTTATTCTATACACTACACGGATTTCAATGGGTATTTGCAGACGACCCGGAAAGTAAAGATCAAATTGGTGTTGTTTCGAGGAGAGACAAGCAGAATGTTCTTTAGTTTTATGACGATTATTTGTGTCTGTTCTGTCAAATAACCTTTTTTTGTCGTTAAATTTTGTAGTTTCTGTTGCAAATTTCCTTGATTCTGTTTTTGATGCCGTTACTGCTTTACGTCCATCTGCATCTTAAGCGAACTTTTCTTTGAAGTTTGGAGGCATGGCTAAGTGATCCTATTAATAGCCCCATTATAGAACACCTGAACATTTTGGTTTTTTGGTTCAATTAGATTGGTGAGATGTGTGCTGCTTTTCGGGATTAACTTTGATTTCAAATTAAAACATAGACGCTAATGTTGTAACAACACTAATAATTGGTATATTATACCATATATTATGGGAAAAAGTACCACTAAGATGGGTCTGTAGTAACGACATATAATATATTCTAGTTCAAGGATGCAGCCTCATCTTAACATCTGTTGTAAGGACAATATTGGGACGAAATTTGTTACTTTATACCATTTTTTGTTGCTTCTTTTTGTTGAAAAGTTCAAAAGAATTTACTTATATTAAATGTTGAGTGCGATTGTCAGATACGTAGCGAGCTATGTAGTTCTCTCTCGCTCAATCCTGCAGACAAAACCACAACAATGACGAACTAGTCCATAGTGTAATTGGTACCTTCATTTTCTTGGTAGGTTTCTCATTTAATAATTAATACTCAATTGCAAAATAAGACAACAACAATATTCAAAAACAATAAACAAACGTCCAATAGAGCGCATTAAAAGCTAAAAACATGACCGGAAAGAGAAATCGAGATCTACGATCGATCCACATGGCTATTTCCTGCGGAGTCATTGTGGTGAAAGTGGAGCGGTCGGGTTCCTTGTTGACATTGTTGCTGTCCTTGTCAATATTGACGACATGATCTGAGTTGTTCCGTTCGCTGGTCACAGATACCGTATCGGCCGATTCAGTGGTGATGATCGGTAAATTCTGAAAGTGACAAGATCAAGATATTTAAAAATGCTGGTCACTTCGTAAGTTAGCTCCATAAGAACTCACGTGCACCGTGAGATAATTGTTGAATGCAGGATTTGAAGTTCCTTTGGAGACACTTTCCGTACTAGAAACAATGTTGTCCAAACTGGAGCAAGAGCGTGTACGTGACGGATTATTAAGGCGCACGTCACGGCGTGTGGGACGCGGCGTCAAAGTGGACTTGATGATGTATTTGCTGTTGACCTTTTTCAATTCGATATTCTCTTTGCGTCGCCAAATCGTATTCACAAAAGCGAATTCCACCAGGCTACCAAATATGAAGAAGGTGCAGCCGAGAAACCAAACTTCAGACACTTTTATGTAACTGACTTTGGGCAGAGTTTTGCTCTGTGAGGACGATAGCGTTATGAAAGACAACATTGTGCTTGTGCCTGTGGTTGTAGAGAGTAATAAAGAGAGAGAGAGAGAGTAATAAGAGAATATATCGTTTTCTTGGGTTAAGCAGGCGGTGTAGAGAAGCGGCTACTTACCTAGCATAATTCGCGGCGGCGATTGGTCCGCTTGCAGCCAAAAGGACACCCACGAAATGGCTACTATCATCATAGAGGGCAGGAAATAATCCATTAGATAGAAACCGATTTCACGATTTAGATTCACAGTGAAACTTAGGGAACTGTAATTTCCAGCTGGTCGGAAGGAAATATTTATTCGTATAATTAATGGCGATAATGAATTAGTGCGAAAGGATTCGGAATTGCACTTACTGAATGCGCCATGGCGCAAATTGATGACATTGGAGTGCACAATCGTTTCATTATACCAATAACGCTGCATATTGTACTCGGTCAAACGCATTTCCGGATCAAAGGATATCGGCGATATCTCCTCCCAACGCAACACCAATTCGGTGGTGTTGTACATCCCTGCTCAGAGCAGATACCAACAATTAATTTAATACTAACCAAAAGTCCGCCTCACACTTACAGCTCTCCAGTACTGTCGAACAGTGCTGCTCGTCGAACGGGAACTTTTTGAAATTCATCCAACAGTAGAGAGTCGCCTGTAGGCGCGTCGATATGATGACCTTGCCTTCTGGCGAAATTGACGTCAGCACGTCCTTCTCATCAGTGCCCAGAATATTCGATTCGCGTTCGTTGGCGAAGAATATGTGCGGCAGCCACAGGCGTTCGCTCAGGTGCTTCTGGCCGAGTATGTGCTCCTTGCGCGTCGGTGCATAATACTGATAGGCGAGACGACTGTCCAGAAAACTGAGCTGCAGCAGTGCATGCACCTTGAATTGCAGCAGATCCGAATTGAGATTTTGCATGAAGTATATGTAAATGCGCGCTTTGACAACGATGGGCAAACGCTCGCCATCTGGACCGTACTCTGCGGAAAGGTGGTGAAAGGGGAACAGAGACAAAGAATATTAATATAAAATGCATTCAGTTTGTTCCAGATCATACTCACGAATGGGCCTCTCGAGACGATCATAGCGGCACACATGCGTTAACCTCTGTATCAGCTGCGATTGTTGCAGTGTTGTAGCATTTGTCAGCGTGGGGCAGTGAGCATCTTCGTCCTCGACGGCCGCTGACGCCCTACAATCAAACAAATAAACATTTATTAGACCAAATTTCTGTATTAGCAGAGTGTGAACTAAAACTAATGGATTGGCTTTCGGGTCCTGATTAATGTTGCTCATACACCCGAACATGTTTGCCTAACCTACGAGTGGTATTCCTGCGTATCTCAAGCGCTCATAGACCTCAAATGGAATGCTTGAACATCAACAGCGGGATTTAATGGAATTGTGGACGCCTAAGCAGGAAGAGATCGAAATGCTATCTCTTTTTGAGGCTACACTTTCCCTTAGCAACGTGGGGGAAAAGGAGCAGTCTGCCTTCCTAATACCCTGCTGCACTAAATCGTTCGGTGAGTTTACCAATAAGCTGAGACCTGGCGGTATCACAATTGACCCCCTACGGTCTCGCAATTATTGCCAATTAGTTTAACACAGCAAAGACGTCATTAATTTGCTGCATGCTAATTAAAAATAATGAAATACCAAACAAACAAATGCGAATTCCAATTCGTGGTAATTTCAGTAAACATTTTCAGTTGACAATAATATTAAGTAAATATTATTATAAGGAAATGAAGCGCAAATAAAACTAAACTCAATAAAGAAAAACAAAATAGATCGGTTAAAATCATGAAAAGAATTAAACCGCACCAAGCCAAGAAAACAAAACAATGAAAATGCACGAATTTTGATCCTTAATCGACAGGGAGCCGTGCCTATAAACTGGGGGACGATGTGAAAATGGTAAGCTTGATGCTGGAGTCGAGAAGCGCCCATTGCCGCAGTCGGTGTGATGGAAAGTACTCGGAGCGAATAACTGGAAGTAAGCACACCGCAGCGGAGAGGGGAAGGAAGCACTCTCGTCTATTCGCAATGTGAACAGTATTTTTCCTCGTGGAGCAATGCGAATTTGAGGCTGCTGTCGAGTGCCTTCTGCAGTGGCTGCGTTTTGTCTGCTGCTTTAATTTCATTCTAGAATGTTTCAACAATTCTCCTTAGCTTCATTCATTCAATAATCGCCGCAATATGCGCAAGTGAGTATGTATGTGTGTGTGTGTGTGTGTGGGTGTGTGTGATGCACCGGTACTTTCTGTCGTTACACGTTTGCTTTCGCATTGCAAACAAATTTTAATTACGAACCGATATAGTTGGAATTACTTCTTTATTTTTAATTGTGTGTTTATTTAAAATTCTTATTTGTCGTCCAAATGCGGAAATAATTGAAGCAGCAGCTGCGGCGTTTGTTGTGACAGTAGTAAAATAGAACTACATACATAGAAAAAAGCTATCAATAAAAATGAGAGCGCCACTCCCGCCGCTCCTCATGATCAGTGGCAACAATTTACATTTGTCACCATTTTCTGTGTGTGTGTGTGTGTGTGTGTGTGTGGAGGAAAGTAACCTTCTACGAAGAATTGATAAGCAAAATCTTCAACAATCGAGGTGCTCAAAAATTTGAGGCTTCTGTTGTTGCTTTTATCGTTTTTCATTCATTGTATTTTCAATTATCGGCATATTAATTAGTAACGAAATTGAAATGTTTCGGCATACGCGGCGTATAATTGATTAAATGAATTTAATAATTTTTTAAACAAATTTGCTTTATCGGGTATTTAACTAGAAAATTTACGTGAATACAATTCTATATATATATTTTGTGATTAGTGCATTAACCTCAGGCTAGTGCAGAGGCACGCAAACACGCAAACACCCATTTCCAGTATTTTCTAGGCAGTGGTTCTGAATTATAAAGAACGAATTGAAGCATAAATAATATAAAGCAAATAAATTCTGTATAAAATCTAGTGAAGACATTTAAAATTATATAGAAATGATAAAATATTCCTCGGGAGATTTTGTTCAGGAATCGCTACGAATGTTATGTGGGCCTCACAACTCAAATCTAAAGTTGAACCGTTCTAGAAGCTTCTTCTGTACTTTTCTGATGATATTTTTTCTAATTTTCCTTTTTCTCCCAATGCAAATGATTTTATTTCTGCTGTTCACATATTCCTGAAGCTTTGTGGTTACGGGGGAACACCTACTAATGCCGCCCAGAAACAGTGTCTCCTTGCAATCATTTCCCCTCGCTTACAAAGTCTTCGACTCACAATTAGTTATGCTGTGCAATATGGAAAACAATATTAATATTGAGGGGACTCACTAAGAAAAAACCAGTTCCAGTCCCATTGCGATCATAATGAATTCCGTATCTCTTTAGTAGGCATGGCTTTGGCTACAACTAAAGTGCAGATTGAGGCTCAGTTAGCAAAACTGGTGGAAATGTGTTAAGTGAGCAGGGAGTAAGGACTTCGTTGCCTTTGTGCTACGGAGCCTTAAGTGGTGTTTGGGGAAGAACATCAATAGTTTGTCATAGATTCCATACATTTTCCAGACTGGTGTATTCAGATAAGGACGCACTTTAGCGATTTCAGTGATTTCTCAGTGATTTTAAATTTTCCCTAGCGTTTATATGGCACTGAATATATAACTACAACGATCCAATTCTACAGAATTCCACTAAAGAAAAAAGATTCCAGAAAAATGAGGACATTTTTACCATTTTCACACGGAAAATTGTTTGGGCCGCTTTGACCTCGGCGGACGGTGCGTATGCGTAACATTTCAAAACTGTGCTGCTTTTTTATTAAATTGGGGCAAATAATAAACTAAATATTTGCTTAAATACGCAGTGCTATTTGCATTTTACAGTGAACCCAAGGTCACTGCTGATTGGTGAGAAAGAGGCGCCAAAATTGGAGAAAAGATGCAGAAAAGGCGAGACGAACGAGGGGACTAAAAGGTGCCGCTAACCGCTCTTTTGGGTCTGATTTTTTGTGAATCTCGCCTTCGCAATCGAAGTATACTTACGTCGAGGCAATTTGTGTAACTGTGAGGATTAAACTAATTAATAATACTTTTGTGATTATTTGAAAATATAAATTTTTCATAATATTTCGATGTCGTTTCACTGTGCTGGCAATAATAAATTAACAAAATTAGCAGAGCGCGGAAAAAGGCGGAGACTCCTTTCTTCCCTTGCAACGATTGTGTCGGATTGGTTGCTTTTTTTCTTTAAACTTATATGTACACAGAGAAGGAAGTATCTTTGTTTCGGCGTTGAATGGAGATTGAATTTGAAATTGCGTTGGAGTTGCAGTTGCAGACGAAGTTGAAAATTTAACGGATTCGCACGGCCGCGTTCAAAATGTTTTGTGGATGGTGATTCCACTGGGACTGCTGCTAAACGATCTCTCTAGAAAGCGCCGCGCACACGCTCGCCTCGATATTTTAACGTCTTTCCGCCACGATACGCGGCATTTATTTGAACTTGAGCCGCAATCGGTTGGAGCAGAAATACTTTCGAAACTAAAAGTGGTTATAGCGAATTTTAATTTTTATTGTATCAAGATACTGATAACGTCTAAAGACACTTTTTGTTGTTGCTGTTCCTGTCGCTGTTGCTGCTGCTGCTGCTGTTACTGTTACTGTTGCTCTTGTTGTCGGTTTGGTGTTTTGCTATTCGTGCCTGCTCAGCTCTGCAGCAGCAGACGGAAGCACGCCGCCTACTCTCCCAGAGTACATGTTCAGTGAGCAGACTGCATTCCACACTTGAACCACCTGTGAGAGCGCAGGGCCGGCCTCAGTGAAGCGGGTAGTCTCAGAACTAGGCTGCTGTGCTGTCCAGGCACGTTTACTAACCGGAAAATATATGTTTCTGTGCAATCCGCTGACACGGAGGGATGCAAATCCTGAAACTTTGACTGCACTGCGTACAGATGTACCTGGCGTTTGCCCCTTAACAATCGTTGAATAGTGGTCTAACTACACAGTGATGCAAACTCAGAGAAGGCTATCTTTATAAGTCATTGCTAGTAGATTATTAAGTTGAAATCTCCACGAGTCTAGATGGAGTATAGTATCGCTATGATTCCGTATTACTGTTTCCATAACAAAGTCAGTGGCGCTAGATCACAATATTATCCAAAGAGCAACAAAAAGTGAACACAACCAGCTGCGAAATTGTCATACAAATACTACTCCTGCCTTCGGTAGGTAGGTAGCTTGAGCGGTCGTCAAAAAAAACCCTTGGCCCTTTGTGATACCCGCATGAAACACAAGTCCCATTCCCTTCCGAAAGTCCAGCCATTTGGAGCTTTTCAAGAACGCATTGATGGGGCTGCATTTTGCCGTGCCAAAGTGATGAACACATTACTCGCTTCCAAGCGATGCTCACCTATTTGTATCCTGCATTCTATAATTGTACGAGTAGTGTCTTATCACAGAGATAAAGAGAGACATTGACATTAAAGTAGCATAGACTGACGCAAGCAAGAATCACACCTAACTTCTTGTTCTTCTTTTGACTTTGTTCTGGGTTTTTGACATTGTTGGGTAAGCCTTATTCTTCTGGAGGCTGCTATTCGTATGATTATTATGGCTAGTGTATGATTGTCATGCCTCGAAGATCACTGCTGACAAAAAGCCACTCTCCCATGTACCTTGTGACAGAAACTGTGACGTTCTACCGAGCGCTATAAATCGATTTGCATATGAAGTGCCAGAAAAAAGCACATAAAGATGAACACATAAATGTGGAAACAAAAAGGCTTTAAATGCAGTGTTCGTGACACAATGCACTTACTTGCTCAATGGTCACGTACATTGAAATGCATGCGCTGTGCTCACTTGACACCCATAATTGCCCCCTAATAATAATAATATTAATATTATGGCTATTTTAGTGGCTATTGTAATTGGTATATTGTTAATTTTTGTTGCCATTATCGACTGCGACTGCGTTCTTGAGGGTCCCTTCAGCGGCACCTTCAATAGCGGCAGCACTGCCAACCGAGTTTGTTGCTCCTTTGAGCTGCCGTTGGGTTGCCTTTTCGAACTGCCTCCCACAACTGCAGCTCACAAAAAGCCGCTCCTGTATTCATTTCAAGAGATCATTTTACGTATTTTAATTAAACGTATATCTCGAAAAAGAATAAACACGTGAAAAATGTGTGCCAACATTTTGCAACGAATTTCGCTCTCCCTCTCGCTGCTGCTCCAACTCGCTCGCTCTCCGGCCGGGCGTCTGTCGGACTGCCCGACTGGGTGTCTCCGGCTTATACGCTCGAACTCTGTCTTGTGAGGAAGTTATCTGATGCGAATATTTGTTGTTTAGTTATCACGTTTTTGAGCAAGCGTAATAAGCGTTAAAAGGCAGCAATTGCAGCGTCGCTAATTCCTTTTTTAATTTTTTTTTCTTTCTCTGCTGGCTTTGTTTTCGTTTCCGATTTAACCAAATAATCTCATTATTTTTGTTGTGCTACGGTGATTATTTTTTGTTCTTTTCGCTGTTGTTGTATCGTGTTTGCACTTGTGATTGTGTAAAAGAAAAATGCTGGATTAATACATTTTCGTTGGCTCATTGCTGAGGTCTTTCGGAACAATGCGGAATGAATCTACCTACATACACATACAATATAGAATTATTGATCAGTTTTAAATATAGTTTCTTATAGGAAACATATGAAATAAATGCTGAATTGTTCTAACTAAGCAGATTTACCCAAGCAACTGTGCCAATTCAATATGTAAAATAGGATATAGACTTTTAATTCAGCAAATTCCATAAACACTTTGAGCAGCCATTTAGTATAGCAGTATAAAGCTTGAAGACTTGTATGGAACATTATTCAATCCTTACTGGAATTTGTAATGAAATCTAATCTATTGCGACTATGAACAGTCGCAATAAATTACTCCTGGAGTCTCTCCAAAGCGTATTAAGCTTTGTATCCTTTACGAGTATCAAGACCTCGAGTACCACACGCTGAAGCACACTTGTCTGTCCTTGAAGACCTTTAACGCGGTTTGTTGCTTCAATATTTTGATTCCAATATTATCATGTACGCTGTAGGGTCCAAGGTATAAAGTTATTTTGTCTTTGAGGCCTTTGAAATTTTAATATTTTAATGATATTCCCGAACATAATTTTACTTACTCACAATTGTATTGCTTTAGAAATAAACACACAATCATGGAGATATGCAATCAAAATACATTAATTGTCTAAAATTTGGGATACTGTAACGTCCTTATATGAGTATATGACAAGTATCTAGACATCAACTCTTTAGCCGAAGGGAATCTTTAAGACGAAGAACGTAAGATAACTGAAATAGGCTAAATGTGCGACTATTCCATTATGAAATTATAAATACTCTATACTTAGTTTTGATTCCTTAAGGTACTCAGAATGAGCAGAGATCTTTCGTATTCTTCATCTACCAACACTCGACTCGCAAACCGCGCATTCCACTTGAGAGGTAGGAAGGGGGCTGCGGGGGAACTTGATATTGGACAATACAGATGCAGTTCTCTAGTAGTGGATACGTGCCGCAAAGGCTATGATATTCGTATGCACTGAGGCGTGAACATGTGTGGCAGCGCATTGATCTCAGAGCAAGTTTTAGTGAACAGAAGTGCAGCACTACTCGAGTATAGTCTCTATCTCGCTGCAGGGAAACTTTATCTGTGACCATAGTTACTTGAACTAACTTGAACTTGAGCCATATCTCTAATATACTCACACAGCATATGCTCATGCAGTACCTCTGTAAAAGAAACACGTGTACTCTAGTTTAATTTGTTGGAAATAAACGTCAAGGAACTCGTGCTACAAACTATATATATACATGATTCATCAGAAATGTTTTCTTCGATATGGTCTACGCTTTTCTTGTCGTTGTTCAAGTGGCATTTATGTATATACTCCTATACATATGTATATGAGTATGTGATGAGTTGTATCAGTAGCGAGATAGCATCTTCTTTATCTTTATGCTCGTATTTCACGTTAATGGAATGTAATGATTTCCAACACCTTCTGCAGAGTTCCTTACACGAATTAGTTCTTAGATCAGCACCATAAAACTACAAAAGCGTACTAAACCAAACGGCTCTGGGACTGGTGACATCTTTAATAGGAATGTCATCCACAGAGATTGCACATGGTGCCACACCTTCAGCGTATTCCACTCGCCCAACACTCGGATGTCGCTTTGAAACCAAACTCGTCCTGTTGCAGAAAGACTTGCTATTCTTTTAGCTAACTCACTATGAACCTTTCAATCAGGATTGGTTGTAGAGTAAACACTGCTGAAAACCTTACGTTGCATTAAGAGAGGTTTTTCTTGGGAAGCAGTGCTCTCTGGGCAACTAAAGATTCTGTTTTTATTACACAAATATTGTTTGCAGTATTTTGTCGCAATTATGTGTTTATTTAATATTATATAAACACATTTGGCTGGTTGCTGGTCTTCTCGAAGTTTCATTGTTATGATATACATATGTATGCATGTATGTGCCATTTTGGCACAGGTTTTTCTTCAGATAAGTTGCCTATGCTTTTTTTATCGTTCAGTATGTGTTTGATTAATGTTTTGCCATTTCTGATCTCTCAGAAGCAGATTTTTCCCCACTCTTGAAATATTGGTGGGGCCCACCACTGCGGCATAAAAAAAGATACTGGAAAATTATCCGCAGTAATTTACTTTAAAGATAAATACGATTATAAACTTCTTCAAAAGAATACCAACATTACATGACTCACTTCGCTCCACCATAAAAGGATTCAGTGCCTTCTACTTGCTACAGTCCACGAATTTGCTGGACACAGCCCAAAATCTTTTGGATATAATAAGTGAACATATTAACACAACTCCCAAATAAACACAATCAAAGCGGCAAAATCCTCCAGCAAACATTGCGCCAATGGAATCGGCCGTAAACACGCATTAGAATCTAACGAATGTGTAACGACTGCAGCGAACGAGTGAGTGCGAACGTCGCTGTGACGTCATTAGCGCTTTCTTTAAGTGATCTGGTTCTATTGAATGTGTGCACACGTTTGCGGGTATGTATCGTATGTATTGTGTGTGTGTGTGTGTTTCATCCGAGCCTACTATTTACATCTGAACCTGTGCTGTTCTGGGCTGTGTTGTTTACTCTCAGAGGAATTGTCGTACGCAAATTAGGCGAATTCATATGACGCTCGTGAGTTTGCTTACACTGGCTGAGAAGGTTACCCAGGAATCGAAACGTATGGAATCGAGCTGTAGTCGTGCGTTCGTTTGCTTTGCTTGCCGCTTGCAATTTGAGCGCGTGAAAAGTTTATATTTAGCTATTCAAACAGTTGCAGGCGTCATTTGCATATAGCAAATATTGTAGACATAAGTATATATTTCGTTTCTATATTCATTAGCATTTAACTCGGTCAACATTGGCAGCGGCAGCGGCAGCGCTAGCAGCAGCAGTGGCAAGGGCAAACATGCCGCTTGTTTATCGGCAAATAATTTCATCGAAATTGTTCTGTTTGCTTTGCTATCTGCAATTAAAAATTAAAGCATGATCAATAATTAAAAAATGTATTTATAGCCAAAACGCTTACGTTTATGTGACTCTGCAACTTTGGTGCCGATGTGAAAATAACCGTTGCCACTGCATGAACACTTGCATACATACACATACACATACATATATATGTATGAACACATATGCAAACTAGAGATGGGTTTACGTTTATATGCGTTATTCGGAATTTCTGGTATTCGCCGCATTTTTACTTCCGAGTGAGGCATTAATATTTGGAAAGGAAAAACATGTTGGAACGAAACATATCACATGGTGTTGTGGGGATTGTAATCTTGGTGTTTTGATTTCCGTAAAACCTAATTACATGTCATTTATTTCCAATTCATTCTCGTATAAATTTATATATATTATATATTTAATTAACAAAACAAATCATAAATTTATAGTTTAAATTATTTCATAGTACAAAATCTGTTTAATTAAGATTAAAAATATATGAATCAAAAGAATAAAGTTGAGTTCGAGGTCCTAGTTACAATGACTAAATTGATTTTCTACTGAATTTTCAATATCTAAAATTGTTATATTCTTTGTTTTCTGACAATTGAATAATGAATAATTTTTTTAATATATCAAAATGAATAAAACAATACTTAAAGGAAGATAGATAGAATATATATATATATATATATATATATATATATATATATATATATATATATATATATATATATATGTATGTATACACTTTTTTTAACTTTTTTAAAAGATCAAAAATTATAAATTTCACTTATATATAGTATATATTTTTTGTGGATATTTAACTAGAAAAGCCTAATACAAATTATGAATATAAATACTTAATTATTTTTAAATATACCAGAAAATATCTGTCTCCTCTACAACCATGAACATTATTTACCCATGGTATTCCTTCATGGCACATACTCAAATATTTATAATAGTTCCACTTTGGTTGTTCCAAAACAATTATCGAGAACATGTTGAATGAGTAGTGAAGGTGTTCCTAATAACCGTATTATCGTAGGAGATATGTTGAGAATTAATATTTAATTGGTTTAATTTGTAACTTGATTTGGTAACGATAACTTTGTAGTCATGGATAGATATAGTCATACATTTAATTCACGGTATTCACGAGTAGTCAGCCAATCACTAGCACTCGGTATTCGTATTCGAGTATAGCGGATCGATTGGTTTTCGAACATCCGTAGTGTGTAGAAAGATGCACAGGGCTACATACGTAGCGGCCGCACATTGGAAAGACCCCACTGCTGCAAAAAACAAATGGATTGCGAAATTTGAATTCGCTGACACTCAAAAATCATTACTCAGACGCTATTCGCTGCGTCGTCATAGATTAATCTTAATTACTGATCTATGACGTCGTATCAGTGTCCAAGTTTACGCAGTTCTCACGCTCCACAGCGCAAGGCACTGCAGCGGAAGTCAATCAAATTGCGAAATACGGATATCTTCAGCGTCATATTTGGAATTAGCCAGTTCAGCATAGGCTGCAGTCGTATTTGAACTGACTCACCGCGTCGCTTCTATCGCCACAGTTTACGGTGCCTGCGCGTTAATCATTTTCTCTTTTATCAGCGAAAAGAACTTGTTCTCATATCCCGGAACATTTAAGTGCCATGTTTCCCGCCCTCTTCTGACATGGTTGTCAAATTTGGAGTACGTTTGCAGCTATTGGCGCGAATCTTTGAGGGGTCGTTGCGACGATAACTTTAACTGCTAACATGGTTATACGAATTTCTGTATTCTATTAAGATAAGGTCCAAGGCGACAGGACAAACTGTAAAAACATGGAAGCTTTGGCGGTAATTAGTATTGCGAACACAGGAATAAGATTAATCCCGCTTGCTTCTCTCTTATCGTCATTACGGATCTGCTTCTGGTTGCACTTAGGGACCCCTCAGACAGGACAAGCGCAGAGAAAATGATCTGTGCAGTCCTGTTCTTCCACCAGACAGGAGACGCAGTTCGGACTCTCGATAATGCCTATGGTCCGCATATGGGGCCATCATATGCCATATGGATTAGCCAAATCAATGATTAAAGATCTTTCCCTAGTAATGTTAGAAGGAAATCTGAAACTATCTTGTTAGGACTCTCTAGAAAGCACTTGGTTATTTGGCAGGCAACTGAACTGAACCATCGGTTCTTGTGAATATTATTCACATGGCCCTTGATTCAATCTGGGTCTGATAAATGGCTCTGGTCCCATTGGAGTACCCGCAGATCCACAGTTTGCCAGTTTATCAGATACTTCGTTCCCCCGTACATCACAGTGTCCTGGAACCCAAATAAGTTCAAGTAAGTTCCACCTTTCGACGGAGTGAAGTTTTGATTTACATTCTTGGACAGTTTGTGAACTGGTTAATACGTTTTCTAGGGCCTTAAGTGCAGCCTGAGAGTCTCTAATCTGTTTACCGCGCCATTTCTTCTCAATGATACCTTCAGTATAGCAAACACTTCCAATTGTAATTCGTTGCCATACTTCTCATGGCCGAGAAGCATCTGACATTTTCATTCAGATGCCAATCTGCCCCAGTACCCTTTTCAATTTATACCGAAGGCAGGTAAAAGCAAAGTTGGCCTGTTTATTTGAGCGGAGTAAAGCTTCTGATTGCCTTCAACTTGGTGATGGCCAGAGCGATCTCTGTTTCAAACATTAGCATGTTGACACACAATCTCCATGGGGCGCCATCTGGGTAGCTATCTCAGCATCCGCTGGATAGTGAGCTAATGTATGCAGCGAGTCTTCCCTGACGCTAACAGGGTTGTGCGCAGGGTTTGGGACCCGCCACTCAAAAAACAAGTCCAGTGAAGACCGAAAAACAGGCCCCGGGTGAGAACCCTCTTAACGTTGTTGAACACCGCAAAATGAAAAAGGGCATTGATTTAAGGATATGCACCTGGAATGTCCGGACACTCAATAGGGAAGGACACCCAATAGGGAAGGACACTCAATAGGGAAGGCCCTCGAGCAGTCAATATTGACTCTGACCATTATCTTGTTGCAGCCATAATACGCATGCGATTATGCAATGCGAATAACGTACGCTCTGGTACGAAAGGAAAGCTGGACGTGGCTAAGTTGCAATTACCACGGACAGCCGAGGTCTATTCCGCTCATCTCTCGGAACTGCTCCACCAACCTGACTCTATACCCGACGATGCCGGCGGACTTTGGGCGCATATATCCCGCTCTATGCATACCGCCGCAGAGAAAACCATTGGCTTCAGACGCCCGCCACCACGAAACCAATGGTATGATCAGGAGTGTCGCGAAGCTACTGCAGCGAAAAACGCCGCCTACAAACGAACGCTGCAGTCAGCTGCAACGCGAGCCGTGTAAGGAAAACGGAAGAGAGGCGCCTTTTTAGACGAAAGAAACGCGAGCAGGAAAGGCGTGAGTGCGAGGAACTCGAGATGTACCAGGACAGAAATGATGCTCGAAAATTCGATCAACAGGTCAAGCGTCTGACCCAAGGCTTTAAGCCCGGAGTATTGACCTGTAGAGACGATGCCACCAATACCGCCTCTGGAGAATTCAACCCCATACCATTATGATGGGAGTGGTTCTTCCACCACCTACCCACGATAAGGTCCGAGTTGCTATTCAGCGAATAAAGAACAACAAAGCAGCTGATGCCGATGGACTGCCTGCTGAATTTTTCAATCCCGCGGCGATGATCTGATAGGGTACCTGCATCAGCTCATCAGTAAAATATGGCTAGAAGAAAGCATGCCCGGCGATTGGAACCTGTGTCCTCTGTCCTGTATTGAAGAAAGGTGACCCGACGATATGCGCCAACTACCGGGGATTCAGTCTTATTGCCATCTCATATAAGGTTCTGTCTAGCGTATTTTGTGATAGACTAAAACCATTTGTCAATACACTGATTGGACCTTATCAGTGCGGTTTTAGACCTGGAAAATACACCATTCACCAGATCTTCACGCTGCGCCAAATCGCGGAGAAAACCCACGAGGAACAGATCGACACCCGTCATCTCTTTGTCGACTATAAAGCTGCTTTCGGTAGCCCGATAAGAGATTGCCTATATACCATCATGTCTGAGTTCGGTATTCCTACAAAGCTAATATGTCTCTGTAGAATGACATTAACGACCATCTCTTCGCTGGAAGGACCAAGTGGAGGAAACCCTAACCACGCTTCGTATTACAGATTGGAGAAGTCTCGCGCAGAGCAGAGACGCCTGGCGAGCACGGTTAAATTCGGCCTTAATCCGATCCGCTGTTTCGCAGATTCTGCGATTAGTCCACGAAAAAAAGGTGAAAGCAACCATCTTTACTCAAAAGAATATCGACCAATTAGTCTAACGCCATTCCTCCTGAAAACACCCGAAAAAATAGTTGAAGTCGGCATAAGGAACTCTGTAGGTCCAAATGGTATGCCAAAGGCGCAGCACGCATATACCAAGGACAGGTCCACGGAGGCAGCACTTCACTCATTAAAAGCAAATGTGGAAAGAGCACTGGAATATACAAATAGGCGTATTCCTTGATATAGCAGGTGCCTTTAATAATGTCTCAACTGAAGCCATTTTAGATGGAATCAGAACTGCTGAGACTAACGATGCTGCCTATCTATGGATTACAAGCCTACTGAAGTGTAGAAGAATGAGAGCAGAGTGAAACGGCGCCGAATCGCTAAAGGATCCTTCACAGGGAGGAGTGTCAACATAATTTTAGCGCATCTTGAAAGTAAAGCCACAAAACTAGTGTATGCTGATGACATTGTCATAGTCATAGTTGTTGGCACAAAACAGTTCCCTCTCAGATTGCTCGATCATAGTTCTATAGGTCGCAGTCTCACGGTCAACACGGACAATGTGACTCCTATTCTCAGGTTGCGAAAAAAGATAAAAGTGACTATCGAAAATAAGAGATGTCGTAGAAGGATGAATGCTAAATGCATAACTTTCACACTGTTCACGGACGACTCGAATATGGTAGATGGTGTTGGAGCAGGCGTATATTGCTCTGAACTAGATTTCAGATAGCCATTCAGGCCCCCTGATTACTGCAGTGTCTTTCAGGTCCCCTGATTACTGCAATGTCTTTCAGGCCCCCTGATTACTGCAGTGTCTTTCAGGCCCCCTGATTACTGCAGTGTCTTCGAGGCCCCCTGATTACTGCAGTGTCTTTCAGGTCCCCTGATTACTGCAATGTCTTTCAGGCCCCCTGATTACTGCAGTGTCTTTCAGGCCCCCTGATTACTGCAATGTCTTTCAGGCCCCCTGATTACTGCAGTGTCTTTCAGGCCCCCTGATTACTGCAGTGTCTTTCAGGCCCCCTGATTACTGCAGTGTCTTTCAGGCCCCCTGATTACTGCAGTGTCTTCGAGGCCCCCTGATTACTGCAGTGTCTTTCAGGTCCCCTGATTACTGCAATGTCTTTCAGGCCCCCTGATTACTGCAGTGTCTTTCAGGCCCCCTGATTACTGCAGTGTCTTTCAGGCCCCCTGATTACTGCAGTGTCTTTCAGGTCCCCTGATTACTGCAATGTCTTTCAGGCCCCCTGATTACTGCAGTGTCTTTCAGGCCCCCTGATTACTGCAGTGTCTTCGAGGCCCCCTGATTACTGCAGTGTCTTTCAGGTCCCCTGATTACTGCAATGTCTTTCAGGCCCCCTGATTACTGCAGTGTCTTTCAGGCCCCCTGATTACTGCAGTGTCTTCGAGGCCCCCTGATTACTGCAGTGTCTTTCAGGTCCCCTGATTACTGCAATGTCTTTCAGGCCCCCTGATTACTGCAGTGTCTTTCAGGCCCCCTGATTACTGCAATGTCTTTCAGGCCCCCTGATTACTGCAGTGTCTTTCAGGCCCCCTGATTACTGCAGTGTCTTTCAGGCCCCCTGATTACTGCAGTGTCTTTCAGGCCCCCTGATTACTGCAGTGTCTTCGAGGCCCCCTGATTACTGCAGTGTCTTTCAGGTCCCCTGATTACTGCAATGTCTTTCAGGCCCCCTGATTACTGCAGTGTCTTTCAGGCCCCCTGATTACTGCAGTGTCTTTCAGGCCCCCTGATTACTGCAGTGTCTTTCAGGTCCCCTGATTACTGCAATGTCTTTCAGGCCCCCTGATTACTGCAGTGTCTTTCAGGCCCCCTGATTACTGCAGTGTCTTTCAGGCCCCCTGATTACTGCAGTGTCTTTCAGGTCCCCTGATTACTGCAATGTCTTTCAGGCCCCCTGATTACTGCAGTGTCTTTCAGGCCCCCTGATTACTGCAGTGTCTTTCAGGCGGTAGTGTTTGTTGCTAGGAATTCCGGAAATTACAAAGCCCACAATAAATTTCTACATAGATAGCCAGGCTGCTACTAAAGCCATAAATTCATGCTGTATATTATCCAGAAATGTTCTTCAGTGTAAGGCAGCAATGGATACGCTGGCCACCAACCGGAGACTGTGCGTCTCTTGCTGAATGATTGCAGGTATCACTGTATGAACACACCAAAAGGATGGGAGTTACGAACAACGATTGTTGGAAATGTGGGGGTAGGACACATTGGAAACGTTGAAGCCTATGTTCAGCAATCTCAAAAGCGCACCTGGCACACCTGGGACCCCCCGGTTTGAGGGACTGGACGAGGTCTCACCAAAACGGATGGTCTTGCTCTTAAAGTTCGCTACAAGAGTCTCTCTTTTTTTACAACTCCATATTACGACTCTTAAATAAATATCCACCTGGCAACGCAACGGATCTTGTAGGGCTCTGTGAGGCCTTCACGGAAGGCCTGTGCAAACTAACCTAACCTTGCTGTATATGTATAATTTCTATAGTGTTGTAAAATTTACAATGTTCATGATTTGTGGGTTTCAAGTTACCTTCTCAATTTTACGCTTAAGTCAACTGGTGCACAATCAATGTAAATTCGTGCACGAAATCTATATTGATTGCTTGGTGGCGTCACAGAATGAGATGAAAAAACAGCAAATACTCTTAAGATTGCTGCGCAGAGCTCATTCAATCAACCATTTTGTATACCAAGTTGCATTCAATCAAACGACGTGCAACCACAACCTTTTCATAGCAGTTCCTAGCATATTTCATTCTACAATTGTGAAACTGGAGCCTTCGAATTGACAGTTACGGGCACGAAAACACATTAAAGCATTTCTTAATAGAGGTGCGTTTATCATTCACTCACCTTCACATTCTACCAGGTACAAAGTTACTCAATACTTGTGCTAATAAAATTGTAGTAGAGAAAGAGAGATCACCAGCCACTCTCGGTGAAGGAGGGTTAGACACCATGTGACGTAAGACAGACAACCAAGTTCAGTTGAACCCGTTATGTTCTTTACCCACGTCTGACCGTTTCACATTCGGCAGATCCAACATGCCATCCGGTTCCGTTACGTACCACTTTTCACTCTCTCACCATTTTCCACCTCTGTTCCTATTCCACTTGGTGCATTGTACTCGTGTATGTGCATCTCTCTTCAAACACTTATTTGTTGACTATATTAGCAATAAATCGAATAAATGCAGGAAAACTATAAATACGCCATTTTTTCTTTTATTTACGATAATCTTTAAATAACAGTTTACTGCAAGTCGTTACAATTCAATGCATTTTTGTTTGGTTTAAGTTTGTTTTTACATTTATAGCTTCATAAAGTATGTGTGCACAATTTATCATATTGATTATTTAAATAAATGTATTTTAAAATCAATTTAATTGAAACAAATTATATCAAACAAAAAATTTCTCAACAATTACGTCGTTTGTTGCCCTTTGTTGTTGTAAATGTGGCTTTTGTTTTTGGTATGCAACATTTTGATCGCTCTTTTTGTTTCACAAAAATGTAATAATTTCGTTTTTTTGTCGCAATTTCTAAATAACTTTCAATACAGTTTTGAGTAAAGAAAAACTATTACGCAACAAGTGTGTGGTTTTTTTTTACTTTAGGTTAACTTATTTTGTGTAATATTTTTCACAATTTACAGGACTTAACGTGAAATACCTTTGCTTGTTATACTTTGTGAAATGGGACTAAAAAATAAATAAACAACTACACGCAAAGAAAAACAATAAAAATATAAATTTAAAAAGTTCTATACAATGTTCGTGCAAATCTATAATCGTGTGGTTTAAGTGTAGCTACTTGTAGTTTTCATTGTTCACAAATTAAGTTTGCTTTGCTTTTTGCTATAATTAATATTCATCACGGTGTCATGGCATAATCCCCACAATCACACAATTTTCCCTGCCAGTCACAAGGCTGTGTTCGTTCGTTATTATTGGTACCGAAACCTTCTCCACCGCCAGACACACACTCTGGCTGCAAGAGGAAGCAGCAACCAGTGTCGCCATTTCCAAGTTTTCCGAAGATGCGCCAACATTTACTATTACGTATACCGTATACATAATCCCAAAGGACACACTAAGATGAAAATGTTTGTATGTGCCAGTAAAACATTTTGCACATTTCCGATGGACAATTCGCATGGCAGGTGAGCAGGAATTATGTAGTTGGAAGTTATGTCATGACACCGTGATCGTTTTCAATGCCAAAACATGTTTAGACATGCATGGAAATGATGTGAAATAAATACACAACATTTTGTATATTTAGTACATATAATATGCTAGAAGTGTGCAAATTATTAAAGACTAAAGACGCCGATCTCATCGCACTTGCCTAAACAGCAATTAACATTCACAAGCACACAGTGACACGCCCAGCAAACATTCTTCTAGGCATGTGTGGAAACAAGATTTGACTCAATTCTGCCGATGCAGCATTAGCTCAATGCACCTGCTTTGTTGTTGTTGTTGTTGTTCAAAATGAATAAGAAACACTGCTCTTCTAGTGGGAAACGAATGAATAACGAGCAAACAAATGTATCGTACTCTCTTTAGTATAAATGTATTCTCTCCTTCACTAGATAAGTCAAGAACACAGAAGTGAACCAAAGCCCAGAGCAGCAGGAACACAGTAATAGCGCTAGAAGGTAATTTGCAACCGCTTATAAGAGGATTTTATTGACCGTGAACTCGTTGGCTTCTTGTGTGTTCATCTTACTTTTAAATTTGTTATAGCACAGCTTTGGAGGTTCGCACTGAAATGCCATCCAAGGTCACTATTGTGTTAATTGTGTTATGGCAAAAAATGGATGGGCATGAGAGAGAGTTAGCGAAAAATGCTAAAATCGTTTCTGAAAACTTATCCACAGCGGTTTTGCCAGACACGGAACAAATCTCTTAAGGAACGCAATTTCTATTGTTTAGAGTGAGAACCTTGTGTCCTTTTGATACCGCAAGATTTGATATTGAAGCTGAGTCGTTATGATAACGATTTTACTTCACATCTCTCCATAAAAAGTTGCATTCCTACTTCCAGATGTAAATGTTTGTTGGGACAGCACGTTCGAATTTTTTTGGTTGTCACTGTGTTGCTGTGGTTGAGTCCGCATAATTTGCACGCCTCTGTAAATTGTTAATAAATTACGTTGTTTGTATTTTATATAATTTTATGTATATTAATTATTAAAGAGTGTAATATTTGTTTTTTGGAGTTTTTTTGTTTGTTTTGCTTTAACTTTAAAATGTTTACGTTTTGTTTTTCTTTTTTAAATGTATATTTGAATATTAGATTTATTTATGTAAGTATGTATATCTTTTTACAGTCTCATCTTTGAAAGTGAACCTCGCATCGCGTGTGGACTTCACATATAGCATTCTTGGTGATGCTGCTAATGTTTGCTAGGGCGCGCCTACATATTTGCTTAGATAAGTTATCGGATTTGCGTGTGCGCGCATATAGTTGGATAATTCTTGAGGACAGAGAAAGTGAGAGAGAGAGCGAGAGTGAGGATGGATGGAGGAAGAAAAAGCACAGCAGTTGGAAGAACAACTCCAAAGGAAAATGGAGGTTTGGTAAATATAATTTGTATGAATTATGAAAAAATATGCTTAAATGCGCTAGACAAGCGCGTTTCACGTAGCTGCATTTGAAGTGTAGAATTTTACAATAGAATTAAAAGTTATTGTTCACACACACACACACAAAGAAAAACTTCTGAACGCGTAGCGGGAAATTGCTTTCATTTCAAATCCATTAATTCTTTGCTAGCGCCTCCATCAAATGAGTAGCGGTGAAAAGCGTTTTGCGTGCTTGGTTTATGTAAGACTTGACTTGACTTGACTTGACTTGACTTAACTTGATTTGACTTGACTTTTACAATGATTAATTCACACCAAAAATATATACGAATATGCGTGGTTATAATATGTTCCAAGCATGTCCAGAAAAGTTGGAGCTGCTGGTTGGTTATAATGGTATCGGGTTTCATTTTCTTACATTCACGTGCTTATGGATGGCCATTTGTAAAATGTTTGCTTATTTGTTACAAGAGAAGTCTTCAAAATTTATTTTATTAAGTTAAGCATATGCATTAAGAGCGTTCAAGTATCTTATATTTTAATAAAAAGGTTCATCTAAAATAAAATAAATTGAATTCAGATAAAACGAATATGTAAAAAATAAAAAAGAATCGAGGCTTATTAATGTTCCTCTCAACGCCAACTTCCATGTTCAACACTCAACTCACATACACCTGCACGTGCAAACGAAACACTCTCGTCTATGTCGTGGTCGTAGGTCGAGCGTGTTGTTCTTATTGGCTTTAGATTTGCGGGTGCGAGGAGATGGTCGTATCCATTGGCTCCGTGGTTGCAGTGGGGTTGTTAATGATGCTGGTATTTGGAATAGTATGCGGGGTATCAATATGAATTTTTAATCCACGTTCACGACCAGTGTATCTGGACGAGGTGCCACCCAGACGATCAAGTCGTATTTTCTCGCTGGCGGTTAAAGAGCGGCGCTCTTCCGGATTCAGCTCCCTAGGTAATTTGGTTACATCTCTGCAAATGAACAAAAAAACATATTTGGTAATTGCTGCCGTACATCAATTGAATATATTTCGTTTCGTGTTTACTTGTAGAAGTAGAAATTCCCGGTGATACTTGTTGATAGCGGGTATTTGTCCATTGTAGCGGGTATTGAGAACCAATTCATGGAACTGTTAACGTTTAACAGCGACAGATGTGTGCACGGAAAGTAGCTATTGACCTATGTTATGAATGAAATTGCATTTAAACATTAATATTTACAAATTGGTGAAGAGGAAGGTAGGTCACGAAAGAAGCAACTACTATTGCAGATTGTGGAGTAAATTTGGGTGACATTTCTAGTCACCTTTTTATGTATTTCTTGAGTAGCACAATTAATCTTCGGTGACTTTACTTGAACATCCCAAATAGTTGGCAGACGAACTTGGAATTAGCACTGTTTACAATAGAGTGGCTGCCCTACTTAATCCCAACTAGTCAATTCCCTTCCCACTTGCTTAGTTTGCGGATCCATTTAGAGGTGGCTATAAACTGTTCAAGAACATCCACTTTGGTAAATTCGGAGATCCGCCAAGACGGACAGACACAGAATGAATTACCTTTCCACTTGCTTAGTTTGCGGATCCATTCAGAGCTGACTATAAACTGTTCAATAACACCCACTTTGGTAAATTTGGAGATCCGCCAAGTCGGACAGACACAAAGAATGAATTACCGCTAAAAAACTAACAAACAAAAAAACCGAAAGTGACCCTAGGAAGTTGAAATTTATTATAATAAAAGAAAATCGGAGCAAATAAGGGGCAACGTTTTGGTTTAAAAGCTACCACATCGACTTTATGGCATTTTACATCATTGTTAATGCTTTAAATTAAGAGTTAATGCTTCAGTCGCAGCGTGTTTTTGGTAGCCGCCAATTGACATAAAGCAGAAACGGCAATAGAAACGGAATCCAGTACATTTTCTACAGGAACTAGCGGTAGTAACGACAAAAACGAGCGTTTGGCGACAGAACAGAAACAACTCAAACGTACTGAATTCTGTTTGTGCTGCCGTTTCTGCCTTATTATGTCACTCTGCAACTTTTGCAATGAGTTTCCAGTGGCTGGAATTGCGAGCGAAGTCACTGGTTACTTCAAACTCGGTGATTTTAATAGCGAGTATAGGTAGAACCAAAATAGACGAGACGTAACGATTGCGATTGGACGAACGTCTGCACTCGTTACGTCCATTTTGACATTTAACCCAAAATGTGACGCTATCAAATGTATCGATGGATGGCTTTTTATTACATAAATTCCGTGCTCATCCCTCACAGCGGCGATTAAAGTGTAGCAAAATTCCGTCATTTTAATTTAAATTTTTTTTAAAATAACAATCGTGTCAACAAAGTAGCTCTTGTGACGAATAGCAGACGTTTTCAGTTCGGATCTTACGGAACCGACCGTCACGTCTAAATGTTTCGTTCAGTTTCGATCAAATACGTATGACCATTTTGGCTATTAACATTGATTCACATATGCTTGAACTTACTCGTTACGTCTCGTCTCGTCTATTTTGGTAAGCCCTTATATCACAACTCAATATAAAAACATACTCAATACAAAAACTTATCCAATACACAAACCCACTCAATACAAAAACCTGCTTGATTCACAAACCTATCAGAAAATGTATCTGTGATCGCAAGCAATAAATTTTGAACGCTGCTGAGAATTCGTTTTATTCGAAATTCTTCGCCGGTGCTTAGTTTGCTCTCCACGTAAAGAGATGCTGTCTATTAGAATAACATTTAAAACTACTAAATGCACTTCGTTTAATCAATTCACTTATGAACTCATTATGTTCGATCAAACTCATTGGTAGTTTAAACAACCCGTTATGTGGCTGGTTGTGGGAAAGTTCCTATTAACCAACCGTCACCAGTAACGAAAGTCAGTCAGTAAAAAGAAAGAAGCTGTACTAAGATGTTGTTGGGTCAAAATCACCAAAATCAATTTATCGCTCATGAGTACTTCACCCCAAAACACAAAAGTGCACAACCAGAATTCCTGAAAACTGTTGCTGCATTCACGACCATTCACATAACTTTATGGTGCATATGTATACGCATAAATGTTGGCAAACTCACTCTGCAGTATGCAATATTCTCTTCGGGTATGTCTGTGATTTTTGCTATAGTGCTGCGAATTTCGCTGTCCTCTGAAATTCAAAATTCAAGATCATTTGATTAATTTTCACCCGCATCGGATTAAAAGAGTTTTTTCTTACTGGCTAAAGTGATTTCCTCGAATGGGCCAAATTTGAGCTCATCGGCATACCATCGTCTAATGAAGATTGTTAAGCTACTTTCGCTGGGTTGTGCTACGACGCCGGGTTCGCATTGCTGGACGATGAACTAATTGGCAGAAGTAAGAAACAAAAATTAAGGACGAACGATATATAATTGAGAAAATGCTCATATTTAGATTATTATTATATATACTCACTTCCCGTGGAGCACTGGTCTGGAATTCACTGGAAAGCAATTCATCGTCCGCCAGTATTTTGATTGGGTTGCGGCCACCCTTGAGCCAAATGCGACAGTTGTCCAGGGTAAGCGACTCATACTTTTCGTCAATGCGGTGCATCTTGGCGACGAGATCTTTTTTCGCTTCAGCCACCGTCATTGTTGTGCTATAGACCCAATCGCATATGTTCCTCATTTTGGCGGAATCGTCGGTTGCTTCCGAGAGACGTACGAAGAATATCTTGGCCTTGTGCTCGTCCTGTTGCAGCACCTTGCCCAGCTCAATGTGGAGTGTTTCGCCCTCGCTAATGTAGTTGAGCGTTAAATTGTCGCTGCTGTCGTACTTGCGCTGGATCTTGAAGTAGTTAGCGGGCACGCGTATCAATGACTCGATGTGCTGTTTGAATATTTCCATTTTCATGCGCGAGTCCATCATGATTTTAAAGCATTGGGCTATTTTGGGCATTGACGGAGGTTGAGCGTTGCCGATGATGTTCGATTCGGTGTCCTCGATTTTAACGGAGTGAAAGTATTGCTTCGTGGTGTAATCGCTTTCGCCATTTGGCGTAGAACTGGTAAAATAGGCCTGTATGCGATTTAAGGACTCACGGGTCGATTCATCTTCGGGACTTGATAGCTGCGGCGAATGGCTAGTGCTCGATATTTGGCTATCGCCACCACCACGATTTTGTGTGGATTCCACAAGAGTGCGATCGCCATCGCTCAGACTGCTGTCTTCGGAATTCGATTCGTGGCCTGCGGCATTGGGTGTGTTCGGCATAACTGGAGACTCACGTCGCGGTGTACACTCGTTAGTGGTGAGATAGCCATTGTGAGCATTTATATTTGAGTCGCCGATTTGTGTTGAGTGGCTGACGTCATTCATAAGGACTGCATCGACCACGTCGGAACTACTGACCTAAAAATAGAAGGAACGGGAATAGCGAACGAGACATGCGGAAACAAATCGCGGCACTCACCTCAATTGCGGGAGGCTCATACGAGGGTATGCCTTGAACCTCTAAACTGACGGGGTCCGTGCTGGGTACGTTTAGGTATACATATGAAAGATGTCGAAATTGCGACCTAGTGAGGTTTAGCAACTGCTCGTGTGCCTCGTTAGTGGGGCTGGGGTCGTACGTGACGAAAGCTTTCTTACATGGGAGTGTGGACAGCAGAAATTCATTCTCATTCACATTTAGTCGGATAGCAATCGAACGCCGCAAACCCATGCCGCTGTCATGAGCCATCGAGTACACGAAATGCGGCCCGTCTATGGCCAGTGTAGCCAAGTCCACTATGTACACGTACCAAGTGCAGCCACCAAGCTTATAGAAGTCAAATTCCTGTCCATCAGCACGGTATTCGAGCAGAAAGTCGAGCGGACCCTCACAAGACGAGCGAATTGCTTGCAGTGAAGGATCATCGACGTCTTCAAATGACTGCAAAATTTCCTCAGATGTATGCGAATAGCCAACAAGACGGCAATGCGAGAGTGGAGCAAATTCTTCGACATTGTGCTGCTGATAAGCGGAGTCCAACACTACATTTACATCGAATGTGTGTGACAAGTAAATGCGAGTGGTCTTCAACTTCTTTAGTTTTGGATTATAGAAGTAGACGCGTGGCTTGATTAGTTCGGGTAGTGCAAGATCTGTGACAGTACTGTGACGGCCAATACGGCCGCTGGACATGTGCTCCTCCTTCTGGAGCGAGGCGAGTAATGAGTTTATGTGCTCGGGGAATTGTGACACTGGTATAGGGCGCTCGTTGCGCTTTAGATCGATTTGCCGGTACATCAGCATGTAGGCGTTTGTGCTCGAATTGAAGAGAGTGGTGTAGTAGCCTTTGCTGGAGCCGCCGTTGGCGCCGCCTCCGAACGATTTCTTAATGTCTTCTTCGGTAATCTAAAATGCAATCGACAGAAAAAAAGAGATGTTTGTTTATGTTATTTTCTTATTGTCCAATATTCAAAAATCCGCCCTACCGGTGTCACTGATTGATCATTGAAACAATACCACTCGTTGTGCTCGAACTCCTTGATGTAGGCGTAGTAGTGTCCACCGGAGGCGCTGCCCGCGTGAATCATAATGGCGAAGAGCTCGTATAGACCGGAGTTGTAAGCCTGCGACTCATCAACGCTGGCGTTCCTGCTGACGCGGTGGTCTGTGCTGGTACTCAAGTCAATACCTTCGTCGTCTTCATTCATGTCATTCTCCTGTTGACCAGAACTGGCTGCTGCCGGATTTATAACAATACTGCAATTGTCCTCTTCCATAGCCGAGCCGCTGTCCGTTGTGCTGCAATCATCTGTATTATTTGCATTGCCGTGCCCGTTCATACCGAATGCATTTGATGCGGAGCCCACCGAAGCACCGGCGACGTTAGCGACACCAATATTTGGCAAATTGGCAAAATCTTTGTCGTCTTCCGAACACAGAAACGAGTTCAAATTGAGTTTTTGCGGGAAGGTGACCCTGAATTTAAATTAAATAATGAGCGAATGAGTAAACATTAACACGGATCAGGTGGCAGAAGGTACTTACTTATCATTTAGTTTGATGCGATGCATCGTCTGATAATCGAAGTCGAACCGTTTCAGATGCAACGTCAGCACGTAGGGAAAACTCTTGAATTTCAGCCCCTTATGAGCATTGCACTTCTTATCGCACTTCTCACAGAAGTACTGATTATTGCCGTCCAATGTTTCTGGCTGGACGAAGGCGCGTAATGCCTCCTCGATGCTGCCATATGCCACAGTGCTGCCGAATGGGCGCACTGGGAGCGGAATATCGAGGAAGGAATCGCCGCGTGTCTTCTCCGTGTTGCATTCTAAGCATTTGACATAGTCAATCATTTTGCCCTCGTAGAGACTCGAAATCAGGCGGCTCTGTTTGGTGTTTCTGAACTTGTGTTCGAGTGCGTCGAACATAACGCGGCATAGTTCCTGAATGTCATGCTGCTGCCATGCCTCATTCGAGTCCCAACCGAAGCTGCGGGTCAAATCGGTGGTCTCGACAGCAGATTTTTTCGAAGTCTAGTTGGGGAACAGAACAGAATTTGAGCACACTTAGCGAATAGTCGAGCAATCGATTAAAATTACCTGCAATTTGAGAAAGATTTTCTGTAACTGGTAGGGAATATTCTTGGCCTCGTGGTCGTTATCGAACTCCCAGCGATAAAGGGCGTTCCGAAACTCTGGCGTCATATACAGCGCCTGTAGAAGGCTGTTCAGATAGCAGGTCATGGCTTGATTGACTAGGCCAACGAAGCCGTTGCGGACATTGTTGGCCGCTGTCGAAGTGGATGGCAGCGTTGATAGAGGAGTTGCGGCATTCCAATAGGCACATTTTTCCGCTGCGTTGTCGTAGGTTTGCTCTATGGTCCGTTTGCCACTCACCTGCTGATACATTTCGTCGGTGGTCACGGGAGTAAACTTCATTCGGGAACTATTTGGAGAGGTTTGCGCCAATTCAAGGATGCCATTACTGGACGGTTCCGTCTCGGTGGGACTAGCGGAGGCTCCGAGTGCAAGGTCATCATCAGACAATTGATCGGGATCAGAAATGGGACTGAGGTTGAGGGTCTCGGTGACCGGAACTTTCTTAATGGTCATGTCGGTGGCCACAGCTATGGGTTCATGGGCAGCCACTGGGGCGCGAATGATGGGTGCCCCGCCATTCTTCATGTTACGGTCTGTCATGCTGTTATTGTTGTTATTCATTTTTTGCAATAGGCTGATACCGCCGCTGCTGTTGTTACCGTTAGAAATATGCTTCACCGGGTTGATGGATATGTCGTAACGTCTCTTGACGTTGCCGTCCCACTCACCCGTTGGCAAGAGTATCAAAACATTTTTGGTTGCAGGTTGAAAGCCGGGCACATCATAAATGAAAGTCGAGGGAAAATCGTTGAGAAAAACCTGCAAGAACGAGATCAATATGGATGTTTAAGTTGCTGAACTGATCGGAACCGTTGGAATCAAAGAAACCCGTCGACTACCCGCATGCAGTGTTATTAAGTACCCGTATGTGCGACGATCCCTAGGGACATATCTGAATTACTTCAAATGACGGGTGCTGCTTGATATTGGATTTTGGGAACAACACTTTTGATTTCAGTTTCATTATTATCGGTATTAACACAAATATTGGCGTGAGAGGAACCCCACTTCTGTCATTTCGTAGTAAATTAAAGGAATCTAGTTGATGAAAATTGTTCCTTTCTGACGTCTTACATTCTGCGATATGTTCACATGCCTCTATCGAATTTATCACTACCACTTGGATGATATGCCAAATATGTCTTATTAATGATTTTGTTGAATAAACTACTGGTACGTTTTTGACCCACCCTAGCTGGGTAGGTAGGTAGGAGTGGCAGCCTAGTTTGCCAAAAGCACACTTGAGCACACCTAATGACCCATTGTGATACCACGGTGTGGCGCCGTTCAAGCACTGACTAAAAATTCTGTGCAAGGACAGCGCCGGGAAAGACACGACTCCCCCATTATGTCCCACCATACAACCCCATACAAAATTTCGTCATGGCACTACTCGCAGCACTCAAGACACTCCATGGTTTCAAGCCCCACTTTGCATTGTGCTCAGAACCAGAGAACACAGAGAAAGGAAACTTAAAAGTCAAACGGCAAAGCAGCGAAATAAAGCAGACGGACGTTGTACACAAATCGATTCAGAATCGTGATGAATCCACTCAGAATCGTGGTGAATCCACTCAGAAGCGTGGTGAATCCACTCAGAATCGTGGTGAATCCACTCAGAATCGTGGTGAATCGACTCAGAATCGTGGTGAATCCACTCAGAAGCGTGGTGAATCCACTCAGAATCGTGGTGAATCCACTCAGAAGCGTGGTGAATCCACTCAGAAGCGTGGTGAATCCACTCAGAATCGTGGTGAATCCACTCAGAAGCGTGGTGTGTCCGCTACGGACGCTGGCAGCGAAAAATACTTTCCTTTCTCTGTGTTCTCTGCTCAGAACACTTCACGGCACCAGCGGTAACGAGTAACGAGTCGAATCGAATATGCCGAAGGTGCGAACCGAGCCGAATAGGTTCCACCAAGCCGAAAGATACCCAACCCGACAGTACTCGTCCACTGCCTCGTTCGTCCGGCAGTGTTGTCATATCATTTCCCCCTCGTCCTCATTTCCCCTTCTGCAATAGAACGTTGGTCAAGTACAGACGAGTATATTTTCTTACCAAATCTAGTTTTGCCGTCGGCTGCAGTACTAGTTCGAAAGCATCGTAGCGGAATTGCGTCGTGATGTCACTGATGACTTTGGTTACAGTGTAGTTGGGCCGAACGATGATATTGATCTTCTTCTGTTCGGAACCTGGGGTTTTGTCATACACCACACACTGGGCGCAATTATCTTCTTCGTCGTATGGAACCATTTCGACGTCGTCCGAATATTCTGCGAAAGAAATGCAAATGAAAAAAAATATACAAATATGCATAAATATGAAAAGTGTTTGGAAAATCTTTTATGGCAGCCTAAAATGTCGCATTGGATTCGCATTTGGACAGATGCCGAAATTCCACGCCAAAATAGAAACGACTGCACCGCATTTTGTTGTTTTCATATGTATATCAAATAAAAAATTAATTACGAGTATATTTAAAATTAAAAAATAGTCACATTGATGAATAAATGAAGATAAAGTGGAAAACGAAACGAGAAGTGATGCCACAGCAAAAGCCAATCTAAATGAAAATGCGCCCGAGCCTTTAGTCTGCCACAGGAAGCGCACTTCTAGAGTCAAACGCACTGACTCAATGCCAAGCACACATTAACATGTGGCGCCCTTACCCAGCAGCCAGTAAACCCGCCCTGCCTGCTAGAGAAGAATGTCATCTTTCACCGCGACTGCTTCATGCTGCAGCGAAATATAGCCTTGCATCAAGCAACGTGGCTTTGTTTTCGCTGCTTTATTATCCTCTTTAGGTACGAGCATTTTCAATTGCTGCACAAAGGCAGGAGCCCACACTGCTGATAAGGCAATTTTGCAGACAAGCGTTTAAGGCGCGTCCATGAGTGTCGTTTGCTTGCCATCAAACACCAGCTACGGTGCAGAGTGCACAAGGATATTGGCACAGCGCTTTACTGGCGAATTCATGGCAAAGCGCAAGCACAACGAGAATGTACGAGTAAATTTAAACGTGTGCATTTAGGGAGAAGAATAGACGGAAGTCGACTGGACCACTTCTGACCTTTTCGGTGAAACAATCGTAGCAATTCGTGGAGAACTGCGCAGAAAGTGTGTGTGCCTTAAATCCCAAGGATGTGAAATGATGTGCTCCACAGTGCACATGTACGGGTGCAGTCTCACACACATAAGAGCACGTACGTTTATTAACGTTTTAATAAGCTTGCATTGCCGCGACTAATACGACTAATGCGCGTACTGAAAAGGATATGGATTCCGCTCCAATGTGCACAAAAGAACAGAACAGCTGTAATTGTATCAGCCACCCTCGCACATACCCGGCCACAGCCACTGTTGCTGATAGGAACAGGGAACAATGCTACCAATTACTCAACTAAATGCAATTAGTGCACAAATATTGTCATCAACGGCACATTATCACCGCTTTGCAAGATTCCTTTCGTTCATAGTGGGATGGCTCGTTAGTTGCGAAATTATTTACGACCGACTGCACTCTGTGTGCGACAGCGGGCTGGGCAGCAAGTAAAACGAGACGTTCCCAAGGATGAAAGGACTAAAATGAGACTAGTTGGAAGCCCATGTGCCACCACCCGACAGTACCAGTTGCTTGCAATTGGCGAAACCAGCAGGAACAGTTTCTTAATCACGTGCAAATCCTTGCGATGTGGTTGCAATTTCAGTTGATGTTATTTGCCGGTGCATGTCAACACAAACATACACACACACACACACACACACACACACACACACACACACACACACACACACACACATATATATATATATATATATATATATATATATATATATATATATATTTATATATATATATATATGTGTGTGTATATATATATATATATATATATATATATATATATATATATATATATATATATATATATATGTATATATATATATATATATATATATATATATATATATATATATATATATATATATATATATATATATTTACATATATATATACATATATATATACATATATATATATACACATCTATATATATATTCATCTATATATATAATCATCTATATATATACTCATCTATATATATATACTCATCTATATATATATACTCATCTATATATATATACTCATCTATATATATATATACTCATCTATATATATATACTCATCTATATATATATACTCATCTATATATATATACTCATCTATATATATATACTCATCTATATATATATACTCATCTATATATATATACTCATCTATATATATATACTCATCTATATATATATACTCATCTATATATATATACTCATCTATATATATATACAAATCTATATATAAACACATCGAGCAAGCGCAGGAGTTTCACCGAGCTATGTGCACATGTTGAAGACATCCCGTGGGGCACGGCATATAGGCTCGTGATGAAAAAGCTCCCCTGCTACAGGCAGCCAGCCCCAAGCTGCCCAAACTTGCTCAAACGCATTGTGGGAGAGCTCTTCCCAGTGCAAAATTATGTGCCTGATCAGTTCTCTCCCGAGCTGGGCGAAGAAGTACCCAGTGTAATGACAGAAGAGGTGTTGCGGGCAGTTGGAAAATTTGGGGACCAGAAGGCACCTGGCCCAGATGGAATTCCCAACCGAGTGCTGAAAACCGCAACTGCACTACACCCAGAAACACTGAGGTCACTTTACGAGGCCTGTCTTAGGGAAGGAGTCTTCCCGAAACGGTGGAAAAGGCAGCGGTTGGTATTGATACCTAAAGCCGATAAGCCAGCAGAGGAGCCATCGGCCTACCGTCCCCTGTGCATGTTGGCCACAGCAGGGAAAAGGTCCTGGAGCGGCTTATCTGCGACCGGATCGACGAGGCGATAGTGGATGCTGGAGGACTGGCGAGGCGCCAATATGGCTTCTGAAAGGCCAGATCCACCGTGGATGCCATTGACGAACTCGTCCAAACGGCGAAGGAGGCGATTCAGGGCCAGAGATGGAAGGGGGGTGCCAAGAGGTATTGCCTCGTGGTCACCCTCGACGTCAAGAACGCTTTTAACTCGGCCAGCTGGGCGCGCATAGCAGAAGTGCTGACAGAGTTCAAAGTTCCCATATATCTAAGGCGTATCATCACCAGTTATTATAGCGACAGGATGCTATTATACGAGTCCGATAGAGGTGTAGAAACGTACAAGATCACCGGACGAGTTCCCCAGGGGTCTGTACTGGGGCCACTTCTCTGGAACGCTATGTAGGATGGCATTCTCCGCATACGGGTGCCCGATTACGTTAAAATAATCGGATATGCGGACGACATAGCGCTAGTGATCACGGCGAAACACCTGGAGGAGGTAATATATGGCTGGCGGATGTTGGACTGAAGCTGGCAGAGCACAAAACGGAGGCTATCCTTGTGTCACGTCGAAAGGTACAGGAGGTGGTGCAGATAAGGGTTGGTGACTGCACCATTACCACGATCCCACATCTCAAATACCTAGGCGTCTGGATTGACGCAAGACTGACGTTCAAGGAGCACTTTCGGCGATTAGGTGAGAAGGCAGCGCGGACCTGTTCCCTGCTCTGCCGGATAATGCCAAATCTCGGAGGGCTACGGCACTGGAAAAGACGGCTCATCTCAGGGGTCGTCAAATCCATAATCCTGTATGGAGCGCCCATATGGGCTGAGAAGTCGAGCATAAAGGCCTACGTTCGTACCATAGAGGCGGCGTATAGGAGATGTGCGCTCCGCACGATCTCAGCACACCGTACTGTGTCTGCAGACGCCGCGCTGGTGATAGCCGGTATGATCCCGCTGGACCTGCTGGCCAAGGAGGCGTGGAGCCTATACTACGGCGAAAGTACGCACGAGCTGAGTGCGGAAGATCGCGTAGCAGGCATTAGGCAAAGCACCATACAGGAGTGGCAAGCCCGATGGGATGCATCCGAAAAGGGCCGTTAGACGAGGAGGTTGATCCCTGATCTCCAACGCTGGATGGATAGGTCGCATGGCGAGGTGAACTATCACGTCACACAGCTGCTGACCGGGCACGGAGGTTTCCGGGCATACCTACACAGATTCCGGCTGGAGGAATCCCCCTGCTGCGATAATTGTGGAGGCACGGAGCCCGAGGATGTGGAACATGTCCTTTTTTCATGTCCACGACACAGCGGTGCCAGAGCGGTACTGCAAAGAGTCTGCGGAGAACCTGTGACACCGGACAACCTCGTGCACTATATGATCGAGTGCCCGGAGAAATGGGTCGTGGTGTGTGACACCTTGGCCGCAATTATGCGAGACCTCCGCCACTTGGAGTGGCGGCGACGTTCAGGGAATCAATAGGAGGGGTCCGTTGACCAACCCACTCCCAGAAGAAGTATTGCTTAACGGCTATGTACCGTCTGGGTACATAGCCGTTAAGCAATCCTAGAAACACTTCTGAAACGCTTTTTTTGGTATCGCCAACAGCTCCTGTTTCGATTTTTCTTTTATCTCCTTAATCGTAGCAAACCGCTTTCCTTTCATCGGTGTCTTCAGTTTTGGAAAGAGGAAAAAGTCAGCGGGGGCCAAGTCCGGTGAATACGGTGGTTGAGGCATGATAACGGTTTTGTTTTTGGCCAAAAACAGCTCCTGAGCGATGTCCATGCGACGTTGTTTTTGCTCAAAATTTAGCAATTTTGGAACAATCTTCGCTGCCGCACGTTTCATGCCTAAAACATCTGTAAAAATTGCTTGGCATGAGCCGAACGATATGCCACCATCATCAGCAACCTCTCTGATAGTGATTCGACGATTATCCAAAATCATTTTCTTCACTGCGTCAATGTTTTCATCGGTTGTTGACGTGCTCGGGCGACCAGGACGAGCATCGTCATTGACATCTTCTCGGCCTTCCTTAAACCGGTTATACCACAATTGAACTTGTGTTCTGCTCATAGTAGACTCGCCAAAGGCCACAGTCAACATTTCAAATGTCCTTGCGCATTGAATTTCATTTTTTACACAAAACTGAATACAGTTTCTTTGATCCATTTTTTCGAATAGTACAAAATCGAAGAGCACACCAAAACACGACTAACCTTTTTATCTGTCAAAAACAAACTGACAATTCAAAATGGTTGGTATTGCCAACATATATAACAGACATGTGTACCAACATAAAAAAAAAAAAAATGCGAACATCGAACATACGTAACTCACGAAAAGATGAAAATAACGGTTTTTTTTTATCACACCTCGTATATATATACACATCTATATATATACACATCTATATATATACAAATCTATATATATACAAATCTATATATATACAAATCTATATATATATATATATATATATATATATATATATATATATATATATATATATATATATGTACACATCTATATATATATATATATATATATATATATATATATATATATATATATATATATATATCTATATATATACATCTATATATATACATCTATATATATACATCTATATATATACATCTATATATATACATCTATATATATACATCTATATATATACATCTATATATATATATACAATTATATATATATACAATTATATATATATATATATACAATTATATATATATACACAATTATATATATATATACAATTATATATATATATACATCTATATATACATATATATATACTTCTATATATATATATACATCTATATATATATATACATCTATATATATATATATATATATACATCTATATATATATATACATCTATATATATATATACATCAATATATATATATACATCAATATATATATATACATCTATATATATATATGTATATACATCTATATATATATATATACATCTATATATATATATACATCTATATATATATATACATCTATATATATATATATACATCTATATATATATATATACATCTATATATATATATACATCAATATATATATATATATACATCAATATATATATATATACATCTATATATATATATACATCTATATATATATATATACATCTATATATATATATATACATCTATATATATATATACATCTATATATATATATACATCTATATATATATATACATCTATATATATATATACATCTATATATATATATATACATCTATATATATATATACATCTATATATATATATACATCTATATATATATATACAACTATATATATACATCTATATACATACATATATATTGTATTCAGACACATAAGAGACATGCAGATGCATACTCAGCTCGTGAAGAGGGCAAAAACAGGAAATAAAACCCGGCATTGCTGCAGTACTTCACATTTGTGGCCATTTGCCAAATATGACGTGTGAATTTTTCTGTCACACAAGAAAATACCAGAAGGGCGGCTCAGGCTGGCACCACAGAACGAAATTGCAGGAAACCGAATCGTAGACCAACCCCCTCCCCCCACCATACACACCGTCATGAGACGAAGTAGACCCTAAAGGCGGCCAGTTGGACTCTCTCTCAATGTGACGGGCGGTCTTATGAATGTGAATGTGTTCTCTCTGGAGAGTGGTTGAGGTAGTGGCTGAAGAAAAGATGATTTTGTCTTTATTTTGGGTAGGTTTTGTTTTCCTTTTCTGTTTTTCCTCTTTTTTGTTTTTGTTTTTGTTTTAAGCAACCAATTAAAAATATGATTATCGTTTGGCTGTTGTTGTTGATTTTGTGTACCGAGTGCAACATGATGGTATGTGTGGGGAAATGTGCTCCCCCACATTTTACGCTGGTCGGTCTATTTTGGTAAATGCGAGTAAATAGCAAATATTTCGCTGCTTGCATTCGTGCCGTATTTGTCCATCCATAGCAAACCCACCCACACAACCTGACTAGCGTACAACAGGTCCGTGCGCAGCTTTGCTCCCAGTGGGGGTTGAGTACTGTTTCATATTCGAGCCCCATAGGCAGTGGGGTCTTCGAAATTTCAATGAATATATATATATGATATAGATGTGTTTTATGGACACCCAGCGGGGAGTCTGGAGCCTATAACATTTATTGGATTAAGACCAAATGTTGAAGTTCAAGGATCCAAGCGCAGAATTCTTTCAGTGCCGCTCCACAGGCAATGAAAAGCTTAGTTAGGGAAAAAATCGAAAATTGGTCAAATATTTCATAAAATCTCTCAAAAGCTTCGTAACTCTTGAAAGAATATAAAATCGCCAGTATTTGCAGGAAGCAAAATCTGCCACAAACAGCTTTAACACCCGCTTTACTCGAGAATGCGAAGCCGTCGTATAAGTTCCACGTGTATATCCCAAAATATATACTATTCTTCTATGTGCAGAAAGAACCACATCCCACCGAAATTATATGCTAATATCTTTGTTGGTTGTTGAGATATGTCTTACAATAAATCAGACGCGTATTACAAGTTGGTGTATTTTTCTACCAATTTTCAACAAAATTTATGCAACTCTTGTGAGTGACAAATCTCAAGAGAATTGTCAAATTTCAGTCCAATATCTCTGCTATCTATCTATCTCTGAAAGCAACCATTGCCATAGCGGCTTTTGGACGTGAGGATACCATGTTCTTGTGGGCGTTTCAACTGTTTGCCGAAATCCAATATGCACTAAAAGCGTTTGAACTGCATGCGGGAGGGTTTCAGCCTCATAAACTGAACCCTTGTTCACGACCCTGGCCTTTAGGCTTTGGGTGTGAGTAATACTCGCAGTACTTGACGCAAATTTCACATTTTATTGAGTTGTGATTTAAATTTTCGATAAATTTTAAATTAATTTCAATTTTTTTCCACTGCTTTAAATTCCACTTTTTAAAATGCTTCTCTACAGCTTGGGTCGAACTTCAACCAACAGTTTGCGAGTATCCTTGGTGCTGGTCTTTTATTAAATATGATAAATTCTGATACTATTATCATTGGAATATTACCTATGGAATATCCATCGATTTTTAGCAATACTCAGTCTATTGATTAGAACAAGTAAATGATTCACATTGTGGACCTTGAGCTGGAAAAGTCTCTGGCAAAAAGAATTGTATGCTTTTTTTCTTGAATGACCTCTCTCTATCCAGTCAGACGGACTCATATTTAGGTACATTTGGCAAATATGGTCTCAAATTATTTTGGCGACCGGACTGTCACGAATCTGAAAAGAATTTAGTAAAGTTTCTTCCCCGATTTGCAGGACAGAAAGTTTAAAAGTCTTCAACGGATCTGAAAAGAATTTAGTGAAGTTTCTTCCCCGATTTGAAGGACAGAAGGTTCAACATTCTTCAACGGATCTGAAAAGAATTTAGTCAAGTTTCTTCCCCGATTTGCATGACAGAAGGTTTAAAATTCTTCAACGGATCTGAAAAGAATTTAGTCAAGTTTCTTCCCCGATTTACAGGACAGAAGGTTAAAAATTCTTCAACGGATCTGAAAGGAATTTAGTAAAGTTTCTTCCCCGATTTGCAGGACAGAAGGTTAAAAATTCTTCAACGGATCTGAAAGGAATTTAGTAAAGTTTCTTCCCCGATTTGCAGGACAGAAGGTTCAAAAGTCTTCAACGGATCTGAAAAGAATTTAGTAAAGTTTCTTCCCCGATTTGCAGGACAGAAGGTTAAAAATTCTTCAACGGATCTGAAAGGAATTTAGTAAAGTTTCTTCCCCGATTTGCAGGACAGAAGGTTCAAAAGTCTGCAACGGATCTGAAAAGAATTAAGTGAAGTTTCTTCCCCGATTTGCAGGACAGAAGGTTAAAAATTCTTCAACGGATCTGAAAAGTTTTGTGAAGTTGCTTCCCCGATTTGCAGGACAGAAGGTTCAAAAGTCTTCAACGGATCTGAAAAGAATTTAGTGAAGTTTCTTCCCCGATTTGTAGGACAGAAGGTTCAACAATCTTCAACGGATCTGAAAAGAATTTAGTCAAGTTTCTTCCCCGATTTGCATGACAGAAGGTTTAAAATTCTTCAACGGATCTGAAAAGAATTTAGTCAAGTTTCTTCCCCGATTTACAGGACAGAAGGTTAAAAATTCTTCAACGGATCTGAAAACAATTTAGTCAAGTTTCTTCCCCGATTTACAGGACAGAAGGTTAAAAATTCTTCAACGGATCTGAAAGGAATTTAGTAAAGTTTCTTCCCCGATTTGCAGGACAGAAGGTTCAAAAGTCTTCAACGGATCTGAAAAGAATTTAGTAAAGTTTCTTCCCCGATTTGCAGGACAGAAGGTTTAAAATTCTTCAACGGATCTGAAAAGAATTTAGTAAAGTTTCTTCCCCGATTTGCAGGACAGAAGGTTCAAATGTCTGCAACGGATCTGAAAAGAATTTAGTGAAGTTTCTTCCCCGATTTGCAGGACAGAAGGTTTAAAAGTCTTCAACGGATCTGGAAGGAATTTAGTGAAGTTTCTTCCCCGATTTGCAGGACAGAAGGTTCAAAAGTCTTCAACGGATCTGAAAAGAATTTAGTGAAGTTTCTTCCCCGATTTGCAGGACAGAAGGTTAAAAATTCTTCAACGGATCTGAAAAGAGTTTAGTGAAGTTCCTTCCCCGATTTGCAGGACAGAAGGTTCAAAAGTCTTCAACGGATCTGAAAAGAATTTAGTCAAGTTTCTTGCCCGATTTGCAGGACAGAAGGTTTAACATTCTTCAACGGATCTGAAAAGCATTTAGTGAAGTTTCTTCCCCGATTTGCAGGACAGAAGGTTCAACATTCTTCAACGGATCTGAAAAGAATTTAGTAAAGTTTCTTCCCCTCATATAGGCCCAAAAGAAGGGACGCAGCAAACATTGAAAATGGCAAAACCAAATAAAAATTTGTAAACGAAGATAAATTGCCATGCCTTTATGCAATGTCCGCACCAAATGCAGCACAGAGCAAAGAATTCAAATTTGTGAGCGTGCAAAATCAGTTCAACAATGAGACGGAAAGGATGCGGAAGGAGGCTGTAGGCCCAGGGAGCGCCGCACACACTCTACACCCACAAATAATGAACTAAACGAAAGACAAGAAACTAAATGCGTCAATGGAAGGAAGACTTTGGTGGTGTTGGTGGCGATGACGGCACAAAGGATGCACTTTTAATGTTCTACAGATGAATGTGCGAGAAAATGTGAGAGCGAAGAGGAGGGTGGGTCTGCGGCAAAGAGGTGTGGAGAACGGTCTTTAAAATTGTATTTTGCAAAATGTGCAACGCTGAAAGCAGCCCAAAATGCAGACACACAAGAAATAAATAAACAAAACAACGCCACGAACAGCTCAGAAAGCAAGCAAAACAGCAACGAAAGTGCGACCGGAGCGTCGTCGGGCGGACACAGATATTAATTGGGGCAAATGTGCGGCGTGCACGTATGCAAAATTATTTATTTGTAAATATTGTGTTGCGAATTTCTTGTTTTGCAATTTGTAGTCATGGGCGTTTTATTTGAAGAAATGAAAAAAAATATTGATTTATATTTCTCTGTGTTGGGCAGGTTACGACATTGCGGACTGGCAGCAGCATATTCGTGAACGAGTACTTTTGACGAATCCGCGCTGCGATTCGGTAAAGTTCTCGCAATTGCCTGCAAAGAATATTCTGCGTTAGTTAATAAACTAAATAGTGACACGGCTCTTGAATGATTGTTCCTGATATTTATAATAATGTCCCGGCAGTATGCCTGGAAATATTTAGAGCTCTAAGTTGGCGTCGAATTTGAAGATGTGTGTTGAGTATTTTGTTGCAAAGGTAATATTTTGGTGGTGAAGGGGGCGCAATTGCAGAGAATTTTGGAACACTCTTCTAAAGTGCGGATTACGAAAAAGAATTGCTTAGAACATAATCTAATGTTATACAAAGAAACACTACAAACATCTACGTTAGCTTAAAAGCGGGGTACCATTTTGACAAATCTACGAGAAAATTGATGTACGAAGTTAATACTTGGGCCTTCATCAACTCTAAAGTTTACAGGCAAAAAAGAGCATATAGAATAGATTGAAATATCAGTGAGACGACTCAATGTTCCTGGTACTATGGAACATTTTGTTCATGTTCCCCACAATTCCCCCATAATTCCCTACCACAGATAAATAACTGAAGTTTTGTTGAGATATTCAAGCCAAAGATCCATTCAACCATAGAGTAAAGAAATGAGAGTCACAATCTCGAACAACGAACTTTTTGTATGGCGGCGCTTGCGAATAGCGCCAATTTGACTCAATGGCTCTCATTTTCATATGGCAGCGCCACTCTGGTTACTCTTCTATGTCGAAAAATGAGTGGCATTTCAGATTGTGACTCTCGTTTCTTTACTCTATGTTTCAACATAACGTGGATAACCCAACAACTGGTGGCAGAGAGGCTCAGTTCCCCATTTTTCGTGCTAAGTGTGCACTTCTAACAAACTAACTGCATTCAAAAAGCCACCACCACCCCTTTTGGGCTGGAATTATAAGCATTCCCTATCTTCTGTTCGTAGTAGAGATGAATGCATTTCCCAACTTTTTATTTGTTTCACTCCTTTTTTTATTAAATACATGAAAAACATAGAACGGAAGACCACGGCCATGAAAAGCCGCATTTGCTGAATTGGATTTTTCTGTGAGTGGCTCTCAGGATGTGTGTGTGTACGTGGGCTTGCTGTTGGCTATGTGTGTGTGTGTGTGTGTGTGTGAATACGAAAACGACACAAATGAGCAATGGACGCATAAGTAAATTTAGGGATATTTTTAGAATAGAGTATTTTTAAGCAGCTTCTTACGTGCAACGCCAACGTGCTCAATATTTTTGTTGTTGTTGTTGTTGTTAGATTTCGGTTGACGAAGCAACGAAAAATAGTTTACACATTGTGAAACACACAACAAAAGCGAAAAATACAATAACAACAATTAAACATAAAATTCAAATATAACAAAATTAAAAACTTCCGTATTAAAAAATTCCGAATGTTGTCGAAGCTTAAAGAAGATTCCATTCGAAAGGGACCCATTAACATTTTCCCAATGCTTACAATAGAAGTGTGGTCACACCAGGCATATTCGGGTTAAGAAACTATTAAATAATAATCACTGAAGTCAAAGAATAACTTATTCAAAGGAAATACTAGTAACTAAAATGTACGCCACGCGCAGCAGACTGCACGAAGTTACAAATCCTCTAGCGGAGGCACTCCCTACATCACCCCACGATTTTCGTTCAATTTTATTATGGAAGAAAAAGGCGGTCTCCTGTTCATATTTGAAATGGTGGTTCCTATGCATACTCGTATATGCCGGGTACTTACTTGAAGCGTTTGCAATTTTCACTGAAAATCGGCGATTCGGAAATTTGGCAAGTTATCTGATTGCTGAAATGCACCCAGGCTGCACGTACCTGGATAGGTAGGTGGATATTTTCCACACACCTGAGTCTTCTCGACGATTTCCTCCCTCCGAACGCAAACAAATATTCCGCAATTTAGTAGCTCAGTGATTATATTCAGAAAATTAGCAGCAACCCTTTTTGATATCGTATGCAACATTCTACAGTTATTCTCGGGGGCGAGAGAGGAGGCTTCAGCGGAGTTAGAGTCCCGCACTGTCGAGGTTCTGACTGACGGGTTTCTGACTTTACATGTTTTCCTCCCCGTTAAACATAAAAAAAAAACTTTTTATGAAACGGGGAGAAAAGTAACAAACAACAACAACAAATAACATTTGCAGTATTCGACTCGCCAGCTCCATTAGGTGAGATCAGATTTTTTGAAGGGAATTCGTGTGTTTTGGAGGATCAAGATATAGTATCCACAGCAGCTGTGTCTTTGGTGCGCATCTAAAGAGATTCGAATCACTCATTAATCTCTGTAAGAGTAATCTTAGGATGACGACAGGCCTTCTCACAGGACACTGTAAACTGAACTCACATATGATGAGAATGGGGGTCACCTCCGAAGGCTGCTGCAGATTCTGTACGGAGGAAGAGGAGACAACTTTGCATGTGTTGACAGAATGTCCGGCTCTCATGCACACTCGCAGGAAATACTTGGGATTTTTCTAGGGCTCTGTCAGTGATGTGAAACCTCTGGAGCCAAAACTTGTCATCACGTTTATCCAGAGTTAACTCAAAGATGTACTTTGAACCTCTGATGGGGGGCACAATAGATCGGAATGTCGCGATGCTTAAATCCCCCTACACATAATAATAAATTGGTTCGCAGGCTGTGATCAGGTGCAGTGAGGTCGCCAGCTCCACCTCGGTACATTTTTGAAATTCGTATGGGATCACAACAAAACTCGGCGAACTCTTTACTCTTTACGAGTTGTTGGGACTGGACTGCATGCTTGTACGGCTGAGCGCGTTGGGACCGTGCCGCCAAATCAGATTTTGTATGGTTTTTGAATAGAATAAGAGATACTGGCCCAACATTTGTGGCCAACACTGTCGAATTTCTAGAAAGCTTGGACTTCGATGGTCTTTTGAGCAAGCGAGTGACGTGGTTGGCGAAACAAACACGATTCCACATTAAGTGGTATTCAAATAAGCTTATGAATGATTTATGATTTTATGATTTCTTATTTCAATAATAATGGGATATTTTTCAGATCCCAGGATAGAAGTTCTAGAAGAATATTAAGAGTAGAGTGAATTATTTGTGATTCCCATCTCTTAATACGCGCTTTCTCGCTACCACTCACTCACCTACTCTATTACCCCTCGTGGCTAGTTTCAGCTACAGAGTTTCATTCCGCACTGCCGTTATTGGTACAGTGGGCTTGGTAGACGAAATTGTACACTTCCTATGCCCCACCAATCTACTTTGGACACTTTTCAGCAATTTCCTATAATTTCCACAGTTGTTGTTAAACACTGCTATGTTCGATCATGTTTGAATCGTCCAGTACTGCAAGAAGAAAGAATACCTTTTCGACATCCTTGAGGCAGATGAACTGGAACGAACCGCGAAGCTCAGTTTCAAATTGTGCAAATAAATAGACAGGAGGAAAATACCTTTACCATTGGATAAGGATGGGTGTTCTTATCTTAGTGCTAAACAAACTTCTTGAATTAGGTGCATAGGCGTGTATATAAAGGGTGTCTTTTGTAGACGAGTGGTTTTCAATCTGGCAACACTTTTTCGGAGTTGGCCTTTTTGACAGCTGTCACTTGATTTATGCTCAGTTTGGTTTGCCATTTATTATTACCTGACCAAATAGACGAGTAACAATTGTTCATTGAAAACGGATATTTTTCTAGAATTTCAAACGGTGTTGTTTAATGGGGGAAAAACGATCAATAACGAACATCATATGCATTGGGTCATATTGTGCGTTCTCTGGCATTTGATTGTGTCAACTTCACACAATCAAAGCAAAATTAGACAGTTCACCAAATTTATTATTATTAACCAGATTAGAATGTATTGAATTTCCTTTCCAAAATGTCTATAATTGTACTCGACAATCAACAATAACAACATATATCATTCTCGTATATATTTCAGTTCCAGAAATTTATTTGAGTAGCCTTGGTACGATTATATATGAATGATATATAAAATAAGAAACAGACCTCGGGGCACGAAAATCTTCTACTGCGCCTCCAATAAGGAACTGACTTGAAGCAAAAACATGTTGAACGCAGTGAAAATGATAACCAAATATATATATATATATATATATATATATATATATATATATATATATATATATATATATATATATATATATATATATATATATATATATATATATATATATATATATATATTCATATAAGATAGTGGACGATTGCCGACCAGAAAGAGGTCAAAATGTCGACCAAAACTTTCTGATCTGACCGGGGTAAGCCGAAGTATACCAAAGAGTGATGTGTCTGTTGTTTAGAGAAAATATGGATTCGAATTTTATTAGATCGTTAATGAAACGTTTGTACTTGTAGCTCGAAATTGAAGCGATATGACGGTATTTGGTATAATTGGAGAGATCAGAATCTCCTTCAAACAAAGTGCACCTTATGTGTGAATGCTGGGATTTCAGAATATTCTTCTTGAAACTAATGTATCCATAAAATGTTAGTTGCAATTTGTACTGAACTCGCAGAATAGGCGCTTATTTCCCAAAGCAACACAACTTGACACAAGGTACCAAAACAAATTCACAAAGGGCAACAACAACAAATCTGCACACCAACAAATGTCTGGATGGATATAACGCATTTTAGGCAAATCTCGGTCCAACAACAACAACAAGGATAAGAAGCAAAAGACCGAGTCTACATCCACATACATTATTTATTCACCAAATAAGAAGCCAAAAAACGACTCTAATAGATGAAATATATAGGAGAGTTTGTAGATTTGGTGGTAGCCGTGTTCAAAACACGAAGCCAAACAACAAAAATTTGTTTGGCTAAAAATAACGCCGCGAGAGCAACAGAATCTAAAACATCCGCCGAATTTAAATTTGAATTCGAATGCGTTTGCGAATTTCAATCGGAGACGGCAGGAGGGGTGAGGAGAGGCGGCATTTGGACTCACTTTCTTTGTAGCGCGATGCGTTTTACTTGGGCGCTGGCGTTGTTGCTCCTTGGCAAACGGTGCTGCTACTGCTGCTGCTGCTGCTGCTAATTCTGATGATGTTGCTGATGTGACGCGTCGTCGTCTTCCTTGAACGTTTCTTTCACTTTATGCACTCTCGTATGCACACACACACACACACACACACACACACACTCAATCTTATATATGCAGATGTATGCGTATCTCTATATACAGAGATGAATTATGTGCTCTGCAGTTTGTTATACTTCATTAAATGGCAATTTCACAAAACCGACTAGAAAACAAACGAGACAACTTTTTAGTAAATAATACTTTCGTAAATTCACACAAATATAATTGAAACAATATTTTAATATTTCAAAGTATGCGAAAATGATTCCACGACTTTGCAGACGACGGCGCGATCTTGCTGATTATTTAATTTTTTTTTTTTTACACTTTTCGTCGGCAACACATATTATCGGGAGCACAGTTTTTCAAGCTATTTTTAAATATTATCTTCTTAAAAAAAAGAACAAAATAGAGAAAAAAAACCACAGAAAAAAGCCAAATTTGAAATTTTCACTAAACACGCGATGTTGAAGGAAAATTTATACGAAACATAACGCGGCGATGATGATTTCCTTGCAATGACCTATGCAATAACCTATTAAATTAATTTAGGTTATTCTTTTCAAGCGAACAGGACGACCTGCTGCATGGTGGCAGCCAAGTATCCTTCTTGCTTCTCACTACTGTGTTATTAACCGCACTGCACGTCAAACGCAACGGGCAACGACAATGACAACGGCTACGCCAACGGAACGTACACGTACCCAACCAACGAGCACAGCAGCGCGTATCCTTGACTGTTGTTATTGATCACTCGATGAGCAACGACGTTCTAATGCCAGCTATTCCGGCTTAACTACCATTTAAAATAAAAGCGAGTGGGCAGGTCGAAGACAGTAGGTCGTGTCTTCCCGTTGCTGAGCCGTGTCGTGTGTCGTCTTGCAGCTAACACCGACCGTCACCGATGATTATCACTCAGGCGCGTTCAACATACGTTTCGATAGCAGGCGAGTCGCAGCGCCAGCCATTCATACACTTCCCTTGTCCGCTTGACCGAGGAGCGCTTTTCTTGGCTGTAGTTTATAAAGTGGCGTTGCGTTTCATTTGGATTCGTTATTTTTTGAAAAATGTGTTTTTCTGTTCGCGCTCTCTATTATTATTACTTCTGTTATTTTCCTTTTTTATGTGTATGCTCAGTTGAAATCTGTTCGGAGCACTTTCCACACACAAACCAAGTGAGTAAACAGTCAGACGGGCAAACTGGCAAACAGGCAAACAGCGTTTCTGCATCTCATGGTTAGTCAATCGGCAGTCCACCATTCGATGCGATTGTGTGGTGTGCACACACACACACACGCCCGGGCAAGTGTGCGTGAGTATTCTTAAAGATTTTATAGATGTTTCAAGATTTCTACTGCTGCCTCCTCAGCGGAACTCAACTCGCATTCATCTCACAAATAGTTTATACCGATTTTCGTCAATATTTATTTTTGTATACGAAAATAGTCTTCTTTTTTATTTTGCTGTTGTTTTTGTTATTGTTTATTTTTTATTTGAAATTTAGAATTCGTTTTGTAACGAGTCTCGAGCGGGCTTACGCAAATTCTGCAAACTGAGCAAATCGAGCAAATGAGTGAGCAAGCGACGCCGACAAAATTACTCCAACGTTTCTAAAATAAATTGATTTGCCAGTCGTTTGCATTCCGCCACTTTACAATTGCAAATAATTTAATGAGTTTTGAATTCATTAAGAATTGTGCACTTCAGAAAAAGTTTCCATTTACGATTTACGATGTTGCAATGCACCCGCTGGCCAAATTGTGAAGACCTCTCCGCATGACTAGCTGCCTGTTACTACTGCTGTCTACGCGTCAACAACTCGCCTTGCAGCCAGTTCGAAATTTGCCCTACCAACACAGGCGCAGACCAGTGCACGGCCGCCTACGAATCCTTTGCGGTAGGTGAAGCCACGCAGCAAACATGGAAGCTCTAATTAGGACCAATGAATATTGAATCATTTCGTTATAAGTAAAGCTGCATTTGAGGTCTATTAAGGCACGAAGGAGCAACCAATTTCTAAGGCAATCATTTCTGGCCTTTTCGTGTTCAATTTTATGAAGTTACCCGGAAAATATTATCTTTATTTGTGTTGAGGTACACTTAAATTTCAAGAATATTTCACAATAGCAACTCTTGGCCAAATATTCATACTACATTATAGTTCGAATATATATGAGCGTGAATCGGAATATATTGAATTAACAACCAAAATTACAATATACCCAATATACGCACGAACAAATGAGTGTGCAGCGGCGGATTTTAAATTGTTTATTTAGATTACAGCTAATTTACAGTATTAAAACTAATAAAAAAGCATTGTTAGATACTGCGGCGTATACGAGTACACTCCTACGTTTTCCATTAATTCTTCAGGCAAAAATCCGTTGAATCAATTTCCAATTGCTATAAGCGTTTTCTTCTCGAGCGGGATCGACCTCAAGTAAAACATCGATAGGTAGTAACCAAGCTTTATGCTGGCTGCTGGGGGCTCTCACACTTTCAACGATGACAAGACGGAGCCAAGTGACAAACAGGCTTCGGGGTACGCATTCATTCCAATAAACCAACTATCGTACACACTTGACTGACGTACTTTTCTCCGCTCCTACTAAATATGTGCGTAGGCTGGCCACTTACTTTGTATTGCTTTATCTACAACTGAATTTTCGTGTGTGAAATAAATGAATTCATTTTGGAACTATCTCCAATTGTTAGTCGCAGACGAAAAAGTCTCAAAACCAATGGGTAAATAATATACGAGGGGTACTATTTATATTTCGGGAATAGCAAATAATTACAAACATTTTTAAATGAAAATGGCTTTATTGTGTTTCAAAATATTCCCCTTGATGATCAATACACTTTTACATTCGTGCAACCCATTTGTTATAGCAGTTTTTCCACTCCTCTTGAGACACCTCCAAAACATGGTTTTTGAACGCTTCAACTGCTTCTTCGGCGCTCGTAAATCGTTGACCACGCAGTTTGCCTTTGATATTCGGGAACAAGAAGAAATCATTGGGTGCCAAATCAGGACTGTACGGAGGATGAGTCATCAATTCGATGTTTTGACTGCTCAAAAATTCACCTGTTTGACGAGATGAGTGAGAGCTCGCATTGTCATGATGGAGAATGATTCGTCTTTGGCGGTTGGTTTTACGAATTTCTCCGAAGACTTCCGACAAACAAATGGTCGTGTACCACACAGAATTGACCGTCCTACGTTGCTCCAGCGGAACAGTAGCCACATGACCCATTCGGCCGAAGAAACAGGCGACCATTTGCTTCGCTGTGCTTCTTCGCCTCACAACTTTTTTGGATTTAGCTCGTCTAGGAATACCCACACGGTCGATTGTTGATTTGTTTCCGGCTCATACGCGTATATCCATGATTCGTCACCTGTCTCGATTTTATACACGTCTTTTGAAGCACCACAGTCGAAGTTTTAATCATTTCCTTACACCAATTGACACGAGACTTTTTTTGAGCGACTGTCAAATTATGTGGGATCCAACGCGAACAAATCTTTTTTACAGCCAAATGTTCAAGCAATATTGAATGTATGGAAGTGGAAGTAATGCCCAAGGTGTCCTCTATCTCACGATATGTCGCATGACGATCTTGCATTATCAGTTCACGCACTGCAGCGATGTTTTGTGGCACAAGAACCGATTTTGGACGACTTTCACGGAGTTCGTCGGCGACCGAACTACGATCACGATTGAATTCACTATACCAGCGATATACGAGGTGTGATCAAAAGATAACCGTTATTTTCATCTTTTCGTGAGTTACGTATGTTCGATGTTCGCATTTTTTTTTTATGTTGGTACACATGTCTGTTATATATGTTGGCAATACCAACCATTTTGAATTGTCAGTTTGTTTTTGACAGATAAAAAGGTTAGTCGTGTTTTGGTGTGCTCTTCGATTTTGTACTATTCGAAAAAATGGATCAAAGAAACTGTATTCAGTTTTGTGTAAAAAATGAAATTCAATGCGCAAGGACATTTGAAATGTTGACTGTGGCCTTTGGCGAGTCTACTATGAGCAGAACACAAGTTCAATTGTGGTATAACCGGTTTAAGGAAGGCCGAGAAGATGTCAATGACGATGCTCGTCCTGGTCGCCCGAGCACGTCAACAACCGATGAAAACATTGACGCAGTGAAGAAAATGATTTTGGATAATCGTCGAATCACTATCAGAGAGGTTGCTGATGATGGTGGCATATCGTTCGGCTCATGCCAAGCAATTTTTACAGATGTTTTAGGCATGAAACGTGCGGCAGCGAAGATTGTTCCAAAATTGCTAAATTTTGAGCAAAAACAACGTCGCATGGACATCGCTCAGGAGCTGTTTTTGGCCAAAAACAAAACCGTTATCATGCCTCAACCACCGTATTCACCGGACTTGGCCCCCGCTGACTTTTTCCTCTTTCCAAAACTGAAGACACCGATGAAAGGAAAGCGTTTTGCTACGATTAAGGAGATAAAAGAAAAATCGAAACAGGAGCTGTTGGCGATACCAAAAAAAGCGTTTCAGAAGTGTTTCGAGGATTGAAAAAAACGCTGGCATAAGTGTATTATATCTGAGGGGAATTACTTTGAAGGGGACAAGATAGTTGTTGATGAATAAATAAATACTTTATTTTTTGATCACACAATAACGGTTCTTTTTTGATCACACCTCGTACTGTGGTTTTTGATGGTCCTTCATCGCCATACAAAGAACTGAGTTCATCGCCGCATTCTTGTTGAGATAATCCACGTCGAAAGTTGTGAAAAATAATCCAACAAAAAACCTTCTCTTGAAATTTCCATTTTTTGGCCAAAATGATTTTCTTAACTCACTGTAAACAAAACAAATAACACTTGTACATCAGCACGTTGTGAGTACGTTTATGCTAAAAAATGTCATTATTATGGTGTTGCCAGATTTTAGCTATTGAAATTAGTGTTGCCAGTTCCCTAAATATAAATAGTACCCCTCGTACAAGAGAAACCAGGCAGTCGCCAGTTGACAAATCTCATATAAACTCGGTTGGACTTATTGTTTTGTTCGATTTGCGGCAGAATGGGGCAGGATGTTGTTAACGACCGGTTAGTTATCGTTCAAGATAGTACACAGTGTCAGGCGTACCCTTACGGCTGGTTTTGGATATAAGGTTTGCAGGTGAGCTGGGGTTTGAGCTGTTTCAGACCAAAGCTTAAAAACTCAGCCAAATTCATCATCAAACGATTGTAATTCATTTAATATAATTCATACACTAAAATGGTGTAACCTCTGTGAGGGTCAAAATTGTATAAGTATGTTATATATATTGGAAAGCAACTTGCAATGAAATCGGCTCTTAGACGCAGGGAGCTCTCCCTTTTAACTACAAGTAGCAGTGGGCATACGACTATAGTAGACAAATTTCCCAATATTCCTGATACTACAGATTACGGTAACTCATTAGAACGGAATTTAAGAAAACCCTTTAACATCATATTCCCCACAAAGGAGGGCTGGGATAATGGAATCATGATGATGAAGACCGAAATTAGCATTTACACTGACGGTTCAAAACTGAATGATCGGGTGGGTGGAGGTGTATTTTCTGAAAAGGTGAGCGTCAGTTTGTCAGTTAGTGGCCACAATGGGCCTTGGACAGGCCTAAGTAAGTCTTAGGACAGCCATATAACCTAACCTAAATAAAAGTAGACGTATTTGTCCAAATGATACACATCATATTAGGGTGTTGAACGACCGACTACGTTTCAAATTTCAGCCAATATATGTTTTGGTTGTTGAGGTATCCCCTTTTCCCGAAAATATACGTTACTAAAGCAAATCTGGCTTGATGGTAGGTAGGTAAGGGGCGGCCCCAAAGCCGCACTTAGGCCAACATTGACCCTTTGTGATACCGCATAAGACATCAGGTCCCATCCCTTTCAAAGGTCCAGCCATTTGGAGCTTTTAATGAAGCAGTTGATGGAACTAATCTTTTTATTTAAGATATCTTCCAAAGAGTCCAGAAAGTAGTCGCCTATGAAAGTGCACCTCCTTCTGGACAGCACTGGACACGTGCATAACAGGTGTGCAATGGACTCTTCCTCCTCCTCGTCCAGACAACTCTTGCAGAAGTCGTTAGAGGCACTCCCCAGCCTACACCCGTGAGTGCCCAGAGTCCAGTGTCCCGTTAGGACGCTAATCACGGAACCCATACTTTGTCTATTTAGAGCCACTAGATCCTTAGAGCGCTTGACATTTGAGTGCCTGTGAGTCAAGTGTCCCGTTAGGACGCTAATCAGGGAACCTATTCTTTGTCTATTTTGAGCCACTAGGTCCTTAGAGCGCTTGACATTTATCTCTGGCCAGGTTATCTAGTTATTTTACATCCTGAAAATTCAGACCAGCTCTTGCCCGCTGTGGCTAAGGATATTGTATTTCGGGGGTGATCACAATTAATAAAGTACTCGTTATAACACGCCTGCTTTTGGCAAAATCTATAATATGCACAAGAGGAAACTCAGCCCAGCAAGGGAGGGTGTTTTAAATAAAAATAACTAACCCGCAATTCCGCTACTGCCGCCTCACATAAATTGAAATTGTAGTCGATGATTCAATTCGAATTAGGTTTTTTGCACAGGACATCTACTGATATATGTATTTATTGCATTGGTGCAATATCCTTAATTTCTACTTGTATATAAACAGAGAGGACTGTAGTCAGAGGAAATTGGAAACTACGTAGCGAAATGGCGGCGGAGTGAAGTAGATATATTGCGTATTGAATCTGACCAAAATGCGGCCACTTATTAAGTTCATATTTTAGATTTATATTCAATTTATATAGTCTAATTTCAGAGGAAAAATTAAGTTTATTGATGTGATTCCAACTAAAGTGCACTTTAGAAATTTGAGCTAAGCGGTAATCGATATGCCACTTTCGTATTACATAAATTATATCCACCGCACTCCCCACTGGCCAGCAAAATCAGTGAATCAGTTTCTAGCACAACAGTTGAGTAGGGTGTAGGCTGCATATTGCTTGAGTGGAAGGTGACATGAGAGCACACTACAGTGAACCTACAACGCAACTTGAAGTGGAGCCAACAGGGTTAAGGACGAATAAAAGTGAAAAGCGTAGTACTGCGTACAGGCAGTTTGCACACACGTAGAGGTCATTTCGTTCCATAATAACCTTGAGTTTTCATGGCCCGATTGTGAAATACGAATCTGTAAATTCGTATTATACAATTCGCATTTACACATGCATTTTTTATATACAAAATGGTCTTTTTAGATTCCAACGGCAATACACTTCAGTGCATCATTTGCCTGGTCAGTGTAAGGACGAAGAGCATGGGAGACTATTCAAGTGATTTGGTTTTGACCAAAACATAGAATCTGACGACAGACGGATCAACTACCATGCAAAATAGCCAACAATCACAACTTGTACTCTCCGCCTCCTGCATGATCAGCAATAAATGCAGCAGCAAATTAAATACAGCAGAAGAAATGTGATGCAATTGAAATAGAAATAAGAATAAACATGTCCTAATATAATAATAAGATAAGAAATTAATAGCGCCGCTAACTCGAATGGCAGCAGCATTACTCTGGGCGTCGCTGACACTTTTGTTATTGCCACTCTTGCTACATGCAGGCAACAATTCAATTTAGCAATAGATGCAAATCGCTCCAGTCCACTATCCGTCTTCTCAAGCCGCAATCAGCGCCGAGTAGAGGCGCATCGTTTAACAGCGCCAAGTTCGCCACTACGAGTAATGCTGCAGCAGAGCTGGGCGCGTTGAAGTCTTGAAAGCAGGGCTGCAATTGCAGCATGCAAATAGCCGCATTTCGTTTTGTTTTATTTCTTGTTTTTTATGCGTGCGAGTGCGCGCGCTCTTCTTTGTTTTTGTCTGTCGGCAATTGTTATTAAATTATTCGCTTGGGACGGACGCGCTAAATAGCCGCGCTAGCTCCCTGCGTAGTTGCGCCTCGACCACATGCCCCACCCGCTATCAGCGTCATCCGTGCCTATTTCAGTGTAGTAAATGGTTATTTCTGTCCAGGGATTTATCGCAATTTGCCTTTTCTGCACGCTTTACTTGCGTGTAAAATTCGTGCTGTTTCCAAATTTCATTTGCATGATTCAGCATTGTCGCTTCCGAGATCTGTTTTCTCTGGCTGGCCAGATTTGAAAGAAGCATTTCCAATATCCCCGAACCGAGTTGCATTTTTAATTGAGAAAAGTGTTTATTTTGCGCCCATATAAAGAAGGCAGCTGTGGTCAGGCAATTACAGGGCTTCACAACTGACATCGGAACCGCAAAAAATCAGTCTACAAAACTGGGTAAACCAGAGCAGGGTATATTCCCACTAAAACTAAATCAAACTTGTGATTGCGTATTAGTTGAGAGTATTGAATATGATTGCGTATTTAGTGGAGGAGGTTTGAGCAATAACTTGTCAAGATACATTCGGTCGCCTATTTATGGAAGTAGGTAGGTAGGTTGGGCAGCCGCATCACCAATAAACCAGTGATGCCACTTAGACCACCAATTGGGTCCATTGTGAGCCGCGGAAGCGAGGCATGGCTGCGCTTCCCCCTCCAGATTGAACCACCCTGAGCCTTTTACAAAGCGAAGAAGATTGTTAACACCTGACTGGCATAGACCATCTATACTTTTTAAGAAGTGGGATCCTCGTAAACGCTCCCTATTTCTAGCAAAAGCTGGATATGTACAGAAGAGATGCTGGATCCTTTCCATTTCCTCCTCGTTCCTTCAGCTGCAGCAGAAATCATGTGTATAAAACCCCATTCTTCTTGCATGATTTCCTATTAGGCAATGTCCCGTGAGGGCTCCTATTAAAGTCCTAATTTGTAGTCTATTGACTCTAATGATATTCGTAAATAGACGCAGATTTAGCCTCGGCCATGTTTGCCTGGCGATTTCACAGGTAGTGGCACAGATCCGCCTTTGAATGGTAGAATTAATTAGTGTCTCCCTTATGAGAAGCTTACTAGTCGCGAGAGGTACACCTATATGCCTGCCAACATTGGGCATACAAGTGCCATCTCTCACAAGTTGATCAGCCTTGTAGTTCCCTGGTATATCCTTACGTCCTGGTACCCAGCACAAATGGATATGGACTTTTTTAGCCATCTCATTTAGAGATCGGCGACAGTCTAAGACACTCCTTGATGTTATTTGGAATGCATTCAAAGCCATTAGAGCAGCTTGGCTGTCTGATAAAATACAGACATCCTTGACGGTTACCACGTTTATCCTCAGCCAATTCAAGGCTTCGTGAATAGCGGTTATTTCCGCTTGAGAAACACTGCAGTGATCCATTAGTTTGATGGATTCACTGATTGAGGGCATTTCGCAATAAACTCCTGATCCTACACCGGTATTCATTTTTGATCCGTCTGTGTATATCTTGATGGGAGTATCTGGTGATGGATCCCCCTCGAGCCATTCCTCTCTGGCAGGAATCCTTACCCAAAAATTTCTTTCGAAACAGAGGGAAGAAGGAAGGTAATCAATATCACTGGGTATGTCCGTGTAAGATTCTAATATGGAAGTAATGAAAGGAAATTAAAAATTTTATAATTATTGGTATTTTTGCAGAATGAATATAAACACTAAAATTTATTTCTCACAAATTCGTTCGATAAATGAAATTTTTTCATCAGTTTCAGCTTATTTTCGTGATTCTCGTCATCATCTGGGAGAACTTGGGTACAAAATTGGTTATTACACAATATCACACCAAACAATTATGCCACTTTTTGGACTTTTTGGAGAGAGCGAATGGAAAGCCTCCTACCAACAATCTATGCTGCTTGGATTTATCAAGGATCAGCAACAACCACAATATTATCTGGTGGGAAAATTTCATTTTCATTGTATTGATACTGTGATGAAATAAGTGAAATTCACATGAGATCCCTCGATCTCACAAATTCTACCATACGTCTGAGAATAGAATTCAATGAGCAGCTGCAATGTCTTTATTCCAAGAACATAGAAAACTAATTAGAAGGTAAATGGCTGCCAAAGAGCAGGTAAATGTGCATGTATGAAAATAACAACAAAAACATTGAACCAAACAATGTCCTTGGCAAAGGAACGTTTGGATCTGATTGGACTCAAACCACAAATTTTCGACATTTAGCACAAACAACTCGGATTTAAACTTTCCCCTGGCAATTATTTTACAACTTTATATTAGACAAGGTGAGCCTCTATTGTAAAAGAGATCAAAGAACGGCCAGAAGAGCAAGCAATAAATCTTTCCCGTGTAATATTGGCCTAACAAATCGCAGAACCTCACAGAACAACGACGAATAACTATGCTAACAAGACGCCCCGCTCTTGAACTAATCTGACAAAATTTCCACCCTTCTATATCAATATTAATTTTTTTAATATTTTGCTATGGTTCATTATGCGAATACAGTCATTCAATTTGCAGGAAACAGTTGAGATTATAAACAAATAATAAAAAATAAATAACAACCCAAGATTCTTCTTGTGGCAAACTTAAAATGTGGATTCATATAAAAAGAATCGTAGAAAATAAATTTCAAAACAAAAATTTTGCGTAATTTATAAAAATAAATCCAATAATTCAAATAACACCAAGCACGAAAATTTTTTCAAAATAATACAATTTATTAACAATTTAAATGACAATGATGACGACAAACAAACATTGGGAAAATCTCAAAATATCTTCTGGCACATAAAAGTAAATAAATGAAAGTGTTGAAAAAACAACACTAATCGAAATGGAGTTAGTTCAGAGGCACATCTCCCGGGCCTACAACTTGAAAATAATATTACATAAAGTAACTGAGCCGCCCTCTGTGGTCTAGTGGTAAGCATACTACGCTCACACCCCGAGGGTCGCAGGTTCAAATCCTGCCACGGGCTTGGTTTCCAAAATGCTTCTTTCTATAAAAATCCTTTTCTCTTCGAGTCGGAAGCCTCAGTAGCTAGTACTCATTCCCCAAACACCTTGCATTCATAATTAATTATGGTGTAAGATATAATAATAATAATAATAATAATAATAATAATAATAAAGTAACTGCATCCATAACACGAACATGAACCAACCATACTGATTGAGTGGAAATGGTTGAATTGGATGCAAGTGAACGAAAAAATGTCCTAGAAACTTCGGCAACTCTGTATCTGGTCTCCGACCACAAGGCACGATGTACAAATGCAATCAGAGGAAATGGCGACAGTTTCATTCATAATTGCATATGAAATCCTGAGTGTAGCGTCCAGCATAACAAGCTGAATTGATTTCATAGTTGAATTCGACGCAGCAGGCTTCGCTTGTACATTCAGGCAAACAAACATTTCAAACGAATCTTTTTTCTTATCAGTAGTTTGTAATCAATCACTTTTTCTCAAGGCTTTCCGCGTAAGAATAGAAAACTCGCCTCCCTCGGGCTGAAACACACCCACCGTTAAGCTACCATGTCACTTTTGATTTCCCGTATAATAAATGCAAAACAGCTTTTTAATTGAATAAATGAAATCAGAGCGAACGAACACTTGTGAAATCAACTCAAAAACAGACGCTGCACAGAAGTGCAGCGAGGAATTCTTATCGCCATTCACTCGAAGCTGGCCTGCGGGAGCACTTGCGATGACTGGCAGGAATTGCTCACAACAAGCATTACAACCATCGTTATTGGACATTCGTTTACTTCTATTTGAATGACACTCTCAATCGAGGCATCATCCACTACGCACTGGAGCTCGGGTGAACCACGAAGAGATTTGCACCAATAACGGACATGCCGAATATAGACCAGCCAACAAATACTAGGGAGGAGGAGGAGAAAATGCAGAAAAAGTGTTGTGGAGAAAACATTACGGTGTGTACGTGCACTTAATACACACCTCCATACAAATAAGGACGAAAAAGCCTTGGCACAAGCCAGCTCGCAGCCTAGATGCTGCAAGGATGCAATTCAAGGCTTCGTATAAATTCGGTAAATAGCAAAAACGACGTCACAAAACAACCTGAAGGAATTTCGGAAACTGAACTGCGCTACAGTACATCAATTCGGCAACTTTATCAACGGCAGCATATTCCGTTATGCATACATACCTGAAACAAGGGCGAAGGATATTGGTATTGATTGATGTTTAATAAGAGCCACAAATACACACACACACATACACACACAAACACCCAAACATTACACAAGCCAGCTCTCGAAGAAAATTAAATTAAATTGAACATTACCGGCAAACTTTTGTCGCATATAAGCATGCATATGTACCTTTAAATATTTTTTGTCAACATTTGCTTTGCAAAAAATAAGCCAATTTCGCTGCAATCCCCGCACCGACGAAAACCTGAGCAAACACTTCCTCGTCCTGACCTACGTCGGCGAACTGCCCAAAAATAACATGTCCGAATATGAGGAAAACATTTTCGAATGCAAAATTAAAGGCTCTGCGTTACCCAGAGCTGGGCGCACTTCATGCATTCAATGCAGCTCCACCCTCACATTTCAACCTGATGATACCGAGCAGAAACGAAGGCAATTGAAATGAATTAAAAATCAATAACTCAGGGGTACGAGAAAAATGCATATCCATGATTTGCAAGTGTGCAAAAACTGAAAGAAAAGATAAATTAACCAAAGTTCCACTTACCCATTTGGTCAGCTAACACCACGTCCCACCAAAACTCCAATACTAGCACAAATTCGTAGCACAATTCAACAAGTTTCCCCACAACACACTCGATTAATAATTTTTAATTTTATACTTATTTATGTGTACGCTTCTAACGCAGTTTCGCCTCTTACAAACAAAAAAAAAACAACAAATAACCAAACAAACCTTAAATATCCATAAACGTATTTCGGAATTTCGAGAATATTTTTAGGATAACTTTTTCGGACTATCGCTCCGTTTACTTCCAACTACCCTGGTCGGTGTTTTTTCTTGATATTTGCCGTGTATCTTTTCAGCCAATTAAATGTGGAGCTCTAGTTAGTTAAATTTGGTTTTTAATAAATAGCCAACAAGATATGCTCTTGCGTTATGCCTTGCATCTTCAGAAATTAAACCTTATTGCAAAAGCAAAAAGATTTTCTTAAAGAAAGACGAACAGCAGAGTGAAATATGATTTCCGAATTTTTCACTGGCTCTAATGTGGGAAAGAAAGCGAAATACACAGTGAGGGAGAAAAAAGCGTTAACAGAGATGTATTGCAATATATGAAAAAGGGTATCAAATAAGTTCCGAAAATAGGGATATTTACTAAACATTGTAACAGATTGTAATGACAGATCTACGAAGTAATTTTAACAAATTTGGAGAAATCATTTATTATGTCTGTAAGATCTCAAAATTTCAAATATTTTAACTCAACTCATTGCTTGGCAAAATACGTATACATTTCTTATAATTAACATTATTATAACTTACACCACAATTATTATATGTGCAACGATTTGAAAAAGTGAGAACATGCAGCTTAGATTTTCGACTCGAACAGAAAAGATATAATAATTTCAAGACCCTGCCCTGGGCATGATTTGAACATACGCGACTCCGAGTCTCTACAAATACTTACCAAGGCGCATACACAATTATGGTGCAGATTTGGAGATTTCCTCACGTTCTGTTTTATTATACTAATTCGTACACCGTCTGTCAAAACTCCCGATTACAAAAAACCGGACCCGACAGCCAAAACCAATAACCCCTGTTGTATTCGCTTTATAATCAAACAAATATTTACAACAACGAAATCCAGCCATTCCTGCCGGTAAACGTGAGTGGTTTGTTTTGACAGAAAGACGTACCTAACTCTCTCATTTATTATCTTCACTATCTGTGCCAATATGCTATGTTGCTTACCTTCAAAATTAACCAGTTACTTAACTTACCCTACGTCTCCACGGGCGATTTTTGATGGCATGCCAAGCAATTTGCCAATGGAGATTCCAAATTGCTTCAAGTTGGCAATTTATGTTATGAAATATTTTATGCCATAAATTGCCAACGTGCTGTGTTGCAATCAGTTGTCATTTTGCATGTTTGACAGCCGTTTTTTCATTTTTTCGTGATGCTCACAGTGGAAGCATCATCGGACATTTTCGTTTTACCGCATCTATTAAATTAATAAAATCGCTAAAATGAATGGAGACTGTGCATTTGCATTCTTTGTAAAAATGGATTCACCCACAATTTCGGTTTTCTTATTTTTTCCTCTTCATCGTACAAATAAATCACGCCAATATCAAACTTTTCATAAACTTTATTTGCAAATTAAACCTATACTTTGACATATAACACCACAAACAACTGTATTTGTATAACATTATTACCTACTAAGCTTAAGGCCTTAGACGCTATAGCTGCATTAAGATAACTTGTAATTAATTTAGAATTTATTAAATAAAAAATAAAAACAAAAAAAATAAAGGGCACTTGAGTTTTTACTAATTACGAAAAAATGGCAAAGACCGAAAATAACGGCCAAAATTTACAATATAAAGCAACACTTTTTATTCATTTTGACATTTTTGTAGATCGTGAGAGACCGATATTTGGAGAGCGGTCTTCTATTAATAGTACCTTGTAAATGTATTTTTCGTGAGGCGAGATTCTTTATTTTGTTAAAAATTTCTCGACTCCTTTTGACATATGTCGATATGTCATTTGCTGATTTGACGCTTGTTGATGTGAAATTTACTGATTTCACACTTGATGCTGTAAAGCGGTCCCGGTACGTTACTGCATTACCTACATCATACTCATATTTGTGTGCAGTATTTCTGCACCGACATGCTACTGCATACTCTTCAATCATTCATTTTTCGTTTATTCTTTCGGTGTGCAGACGACAATGTCAGACGCGGATTAAATAATAAAAGAAAGGAATGAAAAATTGGTACCGAAAAAGGAATGAGTTTACTCATCAAAATTTACTCCTCAAAATTCAATGAATTCGATGAGAAATGTTTTTTATCCGTTTTCCGCAATGGCGTCCGCACACTATAAAATTGCTTTGAATGAATGCATGTTCAGTCACGGAAATAAGCATGACGTATTGACTGAACACACCGCATGCAGTAAGCAAAATCCAAATCAGGGCACACCTAAAAGGTAGTCGCAAGGGAGAATTTCTCTTCTTCTTGTTTTCGTTTGGACGTTTCCTCAAAAGCTTCGAAGCTTTTATTTGAGATCAGGGTTGTAAACAAAGTTTGAAACAGGGCACATCTAAATAGTTAGTGCACACTGCTAATAAGAAAACAATGTTATAAAATAAAAAATTAATACTTTATTGGATATACTCTCTTGTTGTTGCACTTCTACATATATTCAATATTGGGGGTATTTTCACAAGAATTATTGCTTTAAATGATGCAACTTTACTGACATTGTAAGTGGGCCCTGCTGTCTATTTGTATCCGTATTATTTATAGGTATCCAATGCGTTTGAACTGCGTTTTATTTGCATGGGCTCTTGCGATTTCGGCAGTGCATTGTTTCGCTTCTGTGCATAATCCTCATAGTTCTTAACTGTAAGTAAATAATTATCAAAAATTTAAGCTGCCTGAAAATTAGCAATTATACCATTTAGTTGCAGCTCCTGTTGGGGGGTTGAATTGGGATGCCGCATTTGCGTTAAATTGAATAAATAAATTACGTGTCTGCTTTTCCTAAATAATAAATAATTGTAAAAAAGGTTAACATTTTTATAAGAAAACCATTTGTTACCTTTGGCCAAGCATCTTCTAAAATTCACTGCACATGCATATTGTTATTCACTGCCGCTGGCGGCCGCCTATTGTCACTTGGTACCTCTCCCACACAATATTGTGTACAGCGGGAGTAGTCGGGCCACTTGTTCTACTGATCCGCTAGCACACACAATATTAAACATTTTTTCATTTAAACATTTTTACAATTCCACTTAATTTAAACATTTTCACTTTTGCACATAATTTAATTTTGCAGAAATCTCTGTTTTGCATTTATTAAATTTTATCTAATTTTCCTCACTATCAAAATCGCAAAATCTTAATTCAAATTCAAATCCAGGGTAAACCGATTTGTGCTCCCTGTTCGAAGCTAAAATTGGATTATAGGTTGTCAAAATCGAGAGCTTTTTCACTCCACTGACAAGCCAAAATCCAAAAATTGTTGTTGTTTTAGAATTGTTGTAGCCTTGCGGCCACCTTCTTAGTGCACACTGATCCAAATGATTCAATCATTGTATGTGAGACGCATACATAGCTATCTTACGATTCTGTACATCATGCAGTAACGTGTCGGGGCCGCGTAAGAGTTTAGGAGCTTTAAGCTTATCTAATACGAATAAACTAAAAGCGACTTAGGTTGATGGCAGCGATGTGATAATATAAAAGATGAGAGATCGTGCTAAAGCAATGCGACAAGATGTCAGAGTGCAAGCGATAAGGTGAGTTGATGTCCGATATACAATATGTACAAAACATGCAGCAACTCTGACAAGAACTCAAACATGAATATATGTAGCTACGTTGCGATAGCGTTCGAGAAAACACTTCGATGAGTGTTTTCTCCAGAGAATACAGAGAAATTACTCTTATTTTGCGCACACTTGCACATGTGCAAAACTGTAGTAGTGTGGCTGATTTTCTCCAGAATTCTGGTTAACCAATGATAAACAAACCTATCCATATAGCCAACTAATGATAAACAAAGACTTTTTTTTAAACGTCAGAAAATTTTACTTTTAAGTGTCCCTACTCTGTGTTCTGTGGTTTTCTCTGCTTTCGGAGTCGCTTTCGCTCTCTTGCCGCTTCGCTCACACTGCCAACTTCTTCGCTGCATGATAACCACACATGTGCAGAAATTTGTAGCGCGGTGTAGCACCGTATTATTGCGTCGCTTCTCGCGGGCACTCTGCCGTCAACCTTATAGTCGACTTTATAAATACGCATTTGCGAGTCACATTCAAATTTTTGTTTTTTTTTTAAATTATTTTGTGAATTTAGTGTAGTAGTTAAACTTAAATTAAAATATTAATTGTATTCACTAATAATCTAATTAAAATTATAATTGAACATAAGCACACTAACTGTCAGGAGCATTGGCACTTATTTAATTTTAAAAACTGTGCACAACTTAGCTGATTTAAGTCCAGTATACGTTTATTTGCTATATAAGTTCGCATTTATTAAGTGCGGTTTCCTAAAACAAATGTTAGAAGCGCATTACCGAAGACAACCTCCCGTATTCATATGTGCCCCTTATATATACCAGACATGTGCGCATTAACGTAAGCTGGCATTAGTAAGTCCGGTTTAACATAGTGTCTCGACTAGCTATAATTTAAGGCCCGTATACAATAACGCGAGAGCCCGAGACGAGAGCTAGACCGAGTCTCGGACAAGATGTCAAAAAGAATTTGTACCAGAGGATGGTATATGGCAATATATAATAATGCGTGAAATTCCTCGCACTCTCGTCCGAGACAATTTCTAAAAAATTTGAAATTCCTCGCACTCTCGACCGAGACAATTTGTCAAAGTAATCAACTGTTTCGTAATAAGCATTTGTTTATTTCTGTTTTGCTTTTTGAGGCTCCACGTTTATTTTATTTAATAAAAAATTTCAAAACATTTAGTTTTTAATAGTTTTTTAACACTTTTGCTTTTGTGTTAATATGGCTCGCACTTTGTTTATTGTATATTAGAAAGCGATTTGAGCTCTCTATATGTATTGTTTGCTCTGTGCTATAATTCATGGCAATGTTAATGTTTTAGCATCAAAACGTTAAGTGGAGACCTCATATGTTAATTTTATATAAAAAAAATTAAATATTATGTCAAGACAGCATTGCTGCTAGCAACCCTGACATAACTTTGAAGTTTCACTCGATTTTAACGTTTGTCTGTTTAAAAATGGCATAAATTAAATTTAATAGAAGCGAAATAATTAATTTAATCAATTTTTATTTGGCATTACAAACTCTTCAATTTTTGATTGCAGTTTTTTTAACTCTCTTGAAGCATTCAATGCGAGTACGCATCTCTGTTGTTTACTGTTCAAAGCCATTGTATAAAATGAAATGCTTTAACAAAATTTGCCCATCAGTTGCTCTGATAAGAACGTGAACATTGCCATGAATTATAGCTGGTCGAGACACTTTGTAAGCCATCAGCTACTCTGATATGAACATGAACTTTGCCATGAATTATAGCAGAGACTATAGAGACGGGACACTTAAACGTAAAATTTTCTGACGTTTAAAAAAAACTGTCATTGTTTATCATTAGTTGCCTATATGGATAGGTTTGTTTATCATTGGTTAACCAGAATTCTGAAGAAAATCAGCCACTCTACTACAGTTTTGCACATGTATTCGTGTGCGCAAAACAAGATTAATTTCTCTGTATTCTCTGATTATAGCTAGTCGAGACACTATGTAATGTGGCATACAAGCGTAGTATGTATTTAGTTTAACCGTTTCAAAAGAATTTAATATGTCAAATATTTCCCAGAAATACAACACTGTTTTCGATTCTATGATTAAATCAAAATGGTTGCATTTATTTTTAATTTAATAAAATTTCAATCCAAATTAATATAAACATATTCTTATTTTATTATTTCCCTACATATATACTTAATATTTAGTAATTGAAATTATATATCATAATAATAACACTTATGTAAATTTTTAGTTTTAATTTAGAAAATAGGAAATTATAGGGCGACTGTGGTGTGAACACATCTTAATGGTAAGTGAAACGGAACGATTTGGAAATGTCAGAAGACTCTGGAACATTCTAGAGAATGTGAAACAAATCATCTATAAATAGGGGTGCTGGCGAATGGGAGCTTATTACGAAAAGTAAAGTAGAACCAGAAACAACTTAAGAGTAGTTCCGTTGAGTGAAAGCAGTTATCGTTTACTTGTACGAGAAAATCTTCAAGAGTATAAAAGGCAAAATAATTAATTTACTGAGAAATAAAGTAAAAACCTATCAAGTTAGCATTGTGAATAACAGTGTCTTAAATTAAAATTTACGTATAATTTCGTTGTACGTATAAAACGTCAATTATTAAACAATTGTGGAAGCAGAAGCTGTTGAGCGAGAAAGGTAAGAAATGATGTATTCTTTGACATATTAAATACGCGAGAAAATTCTACAATAATATACGCATGAGAGAAATTTTTGGTCAATGGTGGACGGAGCTGTTACTAATTTTATAAAATTGTGGGCAAGTCTAATAACGTAGGCAAAGAGTGACTTAATTATAACAGCATCATTGGCAAGGGCGAATATTTAAATTGACACAAAGTTTCGTTGATCACTTCTACGTGCATTTTGGTGCATTTTGTTGCTCACGTTTCACGAAAGCCAATAAATATTACGCGATTATTCTTTTTCAATCGCCGATGATTACGTCTAAAGTTGTGCATTGCCTACCCCCACAGCACAACGAACGAGACGCATCTATGTGGTATTTCGTGGGTGCTTCGGCTCACGTAGTGTGAAAACAAAAGAGACGAAGGTATTCGGGCAATTTGTAGAGTTACTTTCCGAATTTCGAATTTATTTTGTTGGCAAACATTTTCATTCATCCATTTCAATCTCGAATACTCGGGAACATGAAATTCTAGAAAAGTCTCCACTAGCCGATAATCATTTTTTGCAGCGCCTACATGCAGAATAAATGATTTGGAAACAATGCTATGAGCAACACGAAATGTTGTCATTGGCCAAGTAAATTAATGCGATCAAAACAAGAGTGCCCACATATTATGTTGTACGATATATTTTTGTTATTTTTTGCATAGGCTTTTTTTATTGCTGTACTTGCTAAACTGATGTTTGTTTTACAGAGAATTTCGTTTTCATTTTGCCAATTTGCTGTAAAACGACCGATAACCACAATTAAAAATGGGCAAAGACTTCTACAAGATTTTGGGCATTAATCGCAACGCCTCCGATGATGAAATCAAAAAGGCGTATCGGAAGTTAGCACTGAAATACCATCCGGACAAGAACAAGACGCCGCAGGCCGAGGAGCGCTTCAAGGAAATCGCTGAAGCATACGAAGTGCTTTCAGATAAAAAGAAGCGTGACATATTCGACCAGTTCGGTGAGGAGGGTCTCAAGGGTGGTGCACCCGGCAGCGCAGGTGAACAAGGCGGCGCATACAATTATCAATTCCATGGGGATCCTCGTGCTACATTCGCGCAATTCTTTGGTTCGGCCGATCCGTTTGGTATCTTCTTCGGCTCAAGTGATCCAAGTCGCTTGTTCGAATCGACATCAATGTTTATGGGCGGTCAGGACGATGACATTTATGCACAAATGGCCCAAGGTGGTGGCCAAGGTGGTGCCTTCCGTTCGCAGTCGTTTAACGCGCAACCGAATCGAAAGCGCCAGGCACAGGATCCACCTATTGAACACGATCTTTACGTAACGCTGGAAGAGGTGGACAGAGGCTGCGTTAAGAAAATGAAAATCTCACGTATGTCCATAAACACCGGTCAGCCGTGCAAGGAGGAGAAAGTGCTGAACATCACTGTGAAGCCTGGCTGGAAGGCTGGTACGAAAATCACCTTCCAGAAGGAGGGAGACCAGACACCTGGCAAGATACCTGCCGATATCATTTTCATCATACGTGACAAGCAACATCCTTTATTCAAGCGCGAAGGCAGTGACCTCAAATATAACGCACAGGTCAGTCTAAAGCAGGCGCTCTGCGGAACAGTGGTGGAAGTTCCGACCCTACATGGTGATAGAATCACAGTAAATACTCAAGGAGAGATCGTGAAACCCAACACAATCAAGCGTTTCAAAAGCAAAGGTCTCCCCTTCCCTAAGGAGCCGACGAAGCGCGGCGATTTACTAGTGGCCTTTGACATAAAATTCCCCGACTCGCTTATGAGCGGCACCAAGGACTTGCTTGCAGAAATTCTACCGAATTAGGAGGGAGCCCAGTCCAGTGCGTAAAATGTTTTAGCGTAAGTTCTATTGGAGTAGATATTAATAATTGAAATGGTCGGGGCGGGTAAACAAACAATCCTGAAATCGGAAAATGTTTAGGGACTAATTCAATCAATCAATAACACAATATCAAACTCATAGAAATGTTTGTCACATATTTGTGTTTTCCATCAAAAAAATGTGTACGGACATTTCATTCAAATTTTATTTCGTAATGATGCATTAATTTATTTTTAACTGAAGGAATTGTTTGTTGTTAAAACTACGGTCGGAGGAATAAATACTTAAATATGTGCTTATTTATTATAAATCTGTTATAAAATAAAAGCATTGCCTATATGATTTGTCAATATGATTGTATAAATTGTAATGGAGTACAATTACAATGTAAACAATGTTGTTTGTGCAGTCGAAACAAACAATCATTTGTAGAGAAGATGTAATGATTATCAATAATTTTATTAATTAAAATGTCATTTAAGCAACACTAATTACTGAATATTTAAAATACCTTATTAGTTCGCATATAAGTTTAAAACTTGAAAAAAAAACAAAAAATCTATTTAATATACTTTATTAGTTTGTGTATAAGTTGAAACGAATGTAAAAAGATAACAGAAAAGCGTAGTTGCGATTGATGTGAAGAACAAACAAACAATCAATCAGATAAACAAAACGCGAAAGACAACAAATCGGATCGTGAAGACTTTGCAGCGGCACGAAGGCGATTTTTCCATAGTGTACCTACAAAGCGCGTGCATCAGGAATTCTTCCCGATGTGAACTGTCACAATAAAGTTAAAACGCGACAAGCAGCTCTTCAAAAGGGATGGTGGATGCATTAGCTTTGTAGTAACACTGGCGATCCAACTGCCGAGTTGCCCGCTCCTGCCAATGAAGCGTAGACACTGATGCTCTATTATATCCACAATAATGGGTCCCTTGGCAGGATCTAGCGCTAGAATGGCCGACACCGCATTCCAACACACTGCAAAGTTTGTGTGTGGCATAATAAGCATAGTCATTTTTAATATAGAGAGATAAACGAGAATCATGAGAACGATCAATCTCGCAATGAAGACTGATAGTGGGATGACGGATAATAAAGTTAAAATCTTGAATTCGAAAATGAAAAACAACAAAGGCGATTTATTTGTATTTTTTTTTATATTTTCATTGTACTTATTTATTTTGTTATTTCATTGAAATACATTAAAACAATCACAATATTGGCCTTTGCATTCCGCCTGCCTGTCAAATTGTTAATACACTTTACCTATCAATGTATTATTAAAAAGAAAATTCAACAAATGAAAATGATTTGATTTAAATTTCTAAATTTTAATATTTATCCTGTGATAGAACCTTTGCACGCTTGTTGTTTTTCACAATTTATGCACGACCGTCGTCTTCCCTCTCGCATTCTCGTGGTTATCTCTCTGATTAAGGAAGAAGGTGCTTATGAATGCAGACCGGAGGAAGAATCGCATTAGCGTAAAGAAGAGTACGTTTTAGTACAATTTGTAGTAAAAGCGTAGCTGTAAAAACGAAGCCTTTAATAATAAGCAATAAAAATAAACAAATAGGAAAATAATATGATTAAATTTTATATAATGTTATATCTCCAACTTTTGTTTTCTTGTACCTCGTAGGAAATTCTAAAGCCGCAAATGGTTATGTTACTTAGAACTCTGAGCAAAACGTTTGTAAATAAACAATTATTTCTTTTTCTTTGCCAATAAAAAATGACAAGTCTATTAAAAATTACGTAATGTGTTGAAAATATATTGGGAGAATGGGGGGGGGTGAGTTTGGTTTAGCAGCAGTTCTCAATGCGAACTTATTTGCTGCTACGATTCTGCGAATAAATGGTGTACATTCCTAAAGAATTGCGTTTATTCCCGTTTACTCTTCTTGATACACATCGGAGGAACGTAACCATTCATGTAAGTAAATCATCGGTAGGCAACCTTTGTAAGAGGGTCAAATATTTTATGTGGGAAAACTGCGGTCCACACTTGGCCCAAATGCCATTACAGTATACCCACAGTATTTTTGTACAGTGCGCGTAGTATTGCATCTAAATGTGAATCTGATGAGCGAGAACAGTGTATCAGAATTGATGCACTATCAAGCGCGCTATTATTTGCTGGGCCCACCCTTTTCAGCTCTGTAGTTTTGGAGACCCGAACCAGAGAACACAGAGAAGGGACACTCAGAAAATTTGACGTCTAAGCAGAGACCATAGACACGGGACGCTTAAGCGTCACATTTTCTGACGTTTAAAAAATGTCTGTTTATCATTAGTTGGCTATATGGATAGGTTTGTTTATCATTGGCTAACCAGAATTCTGAAGAAAATCAGCCACACTACTACAGTTCTGCACGTTGAAGTGTGCGCAAAATAAGAGTCCTTTCTCTGTATTCTCTGGCCAAACTACCACAGAAATTCAGCATGTTGGCATTTTCTCCATAGAATTCAAATGTTATTTCAAGTGAAATATATGGATGGTTTACTGGGAATTCTCCAATGCTTGATAGGAATTTCAATGGAAACAGGCCAACATGCTTCTAGAAGTGACTACTGGGTAATTCTTAACGGAATGCCACTCGGAAATAAGAATGTAAGTATTTCTGCGCCAGAAGGTACTCGTTTCGCATCAAGTACGCGTCAGATATGACTTGAGCAAATATTGCTATTGATTTGAAATCGGAAATAAAAGCAAATAAGTAAAGAAAGCTGAAGGCGGGATATACCGATGTCGAGATACCCTTTACCCATACATGCGAGTTAGACCTTGGCGATATACATTACTAACAAATTTTGCTCTCATTTATTATTTTTTTTTAATTCAACATGGATTTATGTATTGCATCTTTTCAATCGAAACCAACAATAATTTTACAAAGCTTACAACTAATAAATAAATTGATGCTCCGCGCCAGTGCTTAGAGCAATTTTAGTTCAAGTATTATGTAAATTATGTAGAAAAAAAAAATGAAAATAAAAATATTAATATAAAGAAACTCTATTTTTTAAAAAAAAGTGGCCTTTTAAGTCGAGATGTATTCATCCTATGAGGCAGATTCCTTGCTAGTTCGTTGGGATGACACTGAAGTTTGAATTGGTATTTTGTTTTTAAGACTGCTAGTTCTTCAACGGGTGCTATATTAAGGTCGCGGTGAATATTTTCGTTTCTGACGAACCATGGAGCGCTGCTGATCGTTCTCAGAATTTTCAATTGAGCCCTTTGAGTTATTTGCAAGTTTGATGCACTAGTAGTGCCCCATATCTGAATACCATGAGTCCAAATCGGTTTAATTACAGCCTTGTATATAAGTACTTTATACTCTAAACGCAGTTTTGATTTTCGGTTGGTAAGCCAATACAAGGAACTTGCCTTGAGTTTCATTTGCATTTTCTTGGCTTCTATATGTTTTTTCCAGGTGAGCCGTCGGTCAAAATGCATTCCTAAGTATTTAACCTCTGTTGCTTGCGGGATTACAATGCCATTTAAGGAGACTGCCGGACAAGAACTGGGCTTAAGAGTAAATGTCACATGTACACTTTTTTGCTCATTTACTTTGATGCGCCAATCTGCTAGCCAACTTTCTATTTTTTTAAGGTGTTCCACTAAATCCCGGGAGGCTATCCGTGGATTTAGGTGAGAGCTCAGGATAGCTGTGTCGTCAGCGAAGGTAACGAGGTAACGAGGTTTTTATCCGTTGGCAGATCGGAAGTGTACAGAGTGTAAAGCATAGGTCCAAGCACACTACCTTGTGGTACTCCAGCCATAATTTCAAAGTCGGGCGTTACAAATTCTTTATATTTAACCCTAAATTTGCGATTTGTTAAATATGACTCCAGAATCTTCTGCGAACTTTTTGGCAGAAGTTTTTTAATTTTATATATGAGTCCTTCGTGCCAGACTTTGTCAAAGGCTTGTGCGACGTCTAGGAATATTCCGGAGCAGTTCAAATGCTCGCCTTATTTCAGAGGCAATACGGTGCACCTGCTCAATAGTTCCATGATGTTTGCGGAAGCCAAATTGGTGGTGAGGAATGATTAAATCGAGCTTTGGTGCTAATTTTTCCAGCAATAAGCGTTCGAGCGTTTTAGAGAGCGTTGGCAGGAGACTTATGGGCCGATAAGAAGATACCTGAGTAGGGTCTTTTCCGGGTTTTGGAATCATTATTATTTCCGATGTTTTCCATGTTGTAGGGAAGTAGCCCAGACGGAGTATTGCGTTAAAAATGTGTGTGAGATGTATTAGAGCTATTTGCGGCAATTCACTTACCATTTTATTGGTAATTAGGTCACAACCAGGTGCCTTTTTTGGGTTTAGACTCGTTGTACATAGGCGTATAACTTCCTTTGGTTTGAAATGAATTGGTACTGCTGACTTCGTAATTGAAAAGTTGTGTATGCTAGTGTTTTTGCAGGTCGGCGGGTTAGGTTGAAATACTGACCTCAGATGGGCTGCAAAGAAGTCGCCTTTTTCTTCTTCTGTTTTTGCCCTAGTTCCATCGCTTTGTCTTAGAGGCGATTCACTATCCTTCGGTGTTTTAACCATTCTTGTCGCTCTCCAGAGTGAGTAATTGGTGACTTTGAGAGGAGCCAAATCTTCAAGGTACTTATTAAGGCTTTCTTCCTTTTCCTCCCGTATAGTGTTTTTCAGCTGATTTTGTAATGACTTTAATTTTACTCTTAGTGCTGGAGATCTGTATTTTTCGAGGCATTCCACATAGTGTGACGTAGTGTGCCTCGCGTTAGTTTTAGTTGAGTTTTGTGCGGGCGTGGCACTAATAGCAGCTGCTTTTATTATTGAACCAAGAGCCTGCGTCGCTGATTCAATGTCCTCTCCACTCTTAAGTTTTGTTTTAACGCACACGTGGGTACTAATATATTTGCGATATTTGAGCCAGTTTGTTTTCTTGGAGGTCAGTTTTATTGTTTTTTCAATGAACTCTGGTCTTTTTTTTAAATATATTATCAACGGTGAGTGATCGGATGATAAGTCGAAACAGGGCTCGGTTTCCAAGAAACACCTTTCAATATTTTCAGTTATGCCAAAGTCAATAAGATCGGGAATTTTTCTTTGATCAGTTGGCCAGTATGTAGGTTTTCCAGATGATACAAAGTCTAGACCATTCCGAGAGTCTATCAGCGCATTAAACAATTGCTTCCCTTTAGGGTTGATTAACCGTGAGCCCCAGTAGGTATGTTTAGAATTGAAGTCTCCGGCAGAGAGAAATTTGTTACCGAGCGATTTAAAGAAAGAAACAAAATCGGTTGTGGAAATAGGAAACCTAAGAGGACAATAGACTGATGAAATTACTATTGGCTTACCCCAACACTGTAAAGAGATGGAATTTATTTATTAATTTGAGAATATCTAGGGTGATTGTCGCTGGGATACACAGAGATGATTATAAGGGATGCAGCCGTTGCCTTTATCTCAGCGACCCCCTTTTCATTTTAATGGCTCTGTTGCTCCAATATACTTATTCACATAAATTTTGGTCTAAGAATTTTGTATGGGTCCCAAGTGTTACACATGTATCAATAGAGGGCGTGGCTCCTAAAATGTGCCGCACATTTTTTGAGTGGTATTTTACAGTAGCACTGAAATTTCGTTGATGAATCTTGCATATGGACCTAGTAATGAATGTTGGTTCATTTTGGGCGTGGCAGTAGTAATGTTTTGTATCCACGCAAAATACGGACCTAATGTATACTGCTACCAATTTGTATTCGTATATCATTAGGAGCATAACTAAGGTAATATTAAGTAGGGTACTCAAAGTTGATTATATGGGAGGGAGGCGTGTCCTTTATCTGATCGACACAATTTCTTGTATAATGCATTGCAGCGTGCATATATGTACTTATCGTGTACCTTTTCCTTACTGACCGTTCTCGCTCCCTTTCATTCAGTTGAGCACGATATCGTCCGTCATATGGATTATGGCGAGCATCACATGCATTGTGGCGGGCCGCTGGTTGCCGACCTCTGAAGTAAAGCAACAATAATTGCTTTACGTATCGGCAATGGCGGAACGCATGCTGTGGTATTGCATATTGTTGCATATGAAGCGGAAAATCAATCGACTTTGTATAACACTCCCCCTTAAGTTCCAAAAGGAAAAGGCCTTTCGAATAATTAGCAATGTGCTGAACCTTCCGTATCATTGTCAACTTTCTTGCGAATATACGATACTGAGAGATGTGCAGAAGATACAAATCAGAGACCATAGAGACGGGACACTTAAACGTCAAATTTTCTGACGTTTAAAAAAAATCGTCTTTGTTTATCATTAGTATGGATAAGTTTGTGTATCATTGGTTAACCAGAATTCTGAAGAATATCACCCACACTACTACAGTTTTGAACAAGCGTAAGTGCGCGCAAAACAAGAGTCATTTCTCTGTATTCTCTGATACGAATTGTCATGCTTTTCACATGGAATATTCCTGTCTCTTTCTGTTGCATAGCACTATACCAAAGGTCAGCATCTATGATGACATTTAGCCATTAAAATTGGTATCCCTTCCTTTGGTCTACGTACTAAGTGGCACTATGAGTCACCAATATGATTAGATTAATTCTTTACGATTGGCGTCTGTCGATCATTCAGTTCTATCAAAGAGTATATGTATGTACACAAATAGAGCTTGCATGACGTACGAAATTATTGTTGCAAAAATTTTGTTCGAGGGGTTTTCTAGTAAACCCCTCGAACATAAATACAGGCATTGCATCTCGCTTCTCCTTGCTGCTCACCGACTTTGTGAAATCGCCTTCACTTCCATTTCACAATCTCTATGTATGTATACTATTTGGCTCAGCTTTCAACGGTCTAAGCAGTGGGTGAGTGAAATGCAATCCTAATTCATTGCAACACGACGAGTACAAATTTCGGCACAGAAGAAAGCAACAACAACCATACGCTAACCGCCATACTAGTTAACCGCGGGGTACGACATTTTCAAGCCAGCCATCTGTATAGGACCACAACAACAAGTCTTGGAAGAATTCACCGAGAGCATTAGCTTGTAAATATAACACTAACAATATGATAAGAGGAATACAAAGCACAAAAGAGACGACGACAGAATGATCACTGTGCAAGTATGTTTGATAGAATAAAGACAACTCGCCAATACAAGTTCGATATTGTGATGTAGATGCGCAGAACGAAATTTTTTTTGCTCTGTCGGTGCAATCTTTGTATTTTATCATTCTTGATCACTGGGCTAACAAGTACATACATAGCAAAAATAAGACATGGAGAATATTAATATTCCAATTCCTTTTTAATTTCGTCACAACAATAATAACAATGCGAGAACAGCAACACTGCAGCCACGAGATATAGTTTTGGGCCACTCTGACTGCAGGCAAGAACACTTCCAGACAAATGGAAACTACTGCAGCAAGTTAGTGGACCAACATACATACATAAGTTGAAGGCGGCTCAAAGTCAACTGTCCAGAACAGCATGCGTGCCCTTACCAACAGGCAAAGCTGGCCAACGGGTTTGGAACCACACAACGATGGTCGGACAACAACACAATGCACTGACCATTGTGGCCGCTTCGCCTATATAAGCGATAAAGCCCAGGCGGTCTCTCTTTCAGGAACGACGTCCGAGCTAGCAACACCTTTTTTCCAGTCGGAGGCAACCTTACACAAGACGACCATCAAGCCTAGTTACTCAGGACATGAGTGACCACAAACACTTTAGTAGGCTCTAATGTACATACCGTAGGAACTCAGTGAGAATTCTGGCTTTAGATCGTCTTCTCACTGAGACACATACGCTACAGAGACATAGGGGCTCAGTGAGAATTTTGGTTCTCAATCGCCTTCTCACTGAGATACCCACAGACCTTCAATGCGACGTAACTCATACAGAAACAGGTACATAAGAATAAACCCTTAAATAGGTAAGAGTAGTTTTATATAAACAAGTACAACATTTAATATATTTAATAAAATAAATAAAAAATAGATATAATAATTAATTTCTGTCAACGACCCCTGGAACCAGCTAGGACCTACCCCAGTCAAATAGAGTCGTTACAAGACCCACATCTAGATAGCTATAAATATTCTACACCTTCAATTCTAAGTGAGAATTGAAGGTTCAGTGAAGTTTCATTAAAACATATCTGGAGAACAGTATGGAGGAATTTTGGCCACATTTTGGATGGATGGACAAGACAGAATTTACTAAGAAAGTGATTCTAATTAGGTACATTAGTCTGGGACAAACACCTCTAGTGAAAAGTTCACTTTAACTTGTACTGTGCTTAGAAGTTTAGTATTAAGGATGTTTTATATGAAATTACCTCCAATAGTATTAAGGATATTTTATATGAAATTGCCTGTAGCATCAAAAGTATTTCATTGGCAAATATTTTAAGAATAATCCTAAAAAGGCCGCCTGCTTGGCGAAAGAGTTTAGTTGATGCAAAGAGTATTTACGTACAGAGTTTCCGTCGCAAAAGAGGAGAATCGAATTGTATGGAAATCTCCTTGGAACCGTTAACAGATGTTAAACATAACATTATTCTGCTAAAAACGATTCATTACAGATCTATAGTAAATTTTATATGAGTTTAGGAAGGAATGGTTTTTCTTGTCATAATAGGAAAATGAAGAAATGCAAATTGAATAGTCTTATTATTTATTAACAAATTAAAACAATCTAAATTAATAAGACAATAATATCAAATCTAAACAATACTATTTGTTCATGACTATCGCTGTAGAGTCGGTGAAAAAATGTTAAAGTTAACATTTCCACTGCTAAAACGATTCATTACAGACGTATGTATATATTGTCTTTGGCAGTCACCAACAAACTCTTAACGTGAACGGTCGCTTTCCTAAAACATACATACATATAAGAAGTATACCAGTTTCTCTCAACGCTCTCTGAGCACTACCGCGTAATTTTCTACTCGCAAACAAACCAGTTCTACATTTCCGTTATTCGAAAACCAAACAACCAACAATACAAAAATAAAAAAAGTGGTATACAACGCAATAAGCTTACACTAACGAGATGTTAGACCCCCCTGATATTTGGAGGAAACATCCTCCCACAAGAGACTCAAAATTTTGAATAATTGCTAGAACCGATAATGGTTCACTATCAATATTATCCTTATTCGTAAAAACTATTGACTATACGAGTACATGTGATGGAGAAGTTGAAATGTGCAAAAAACTTCGCGACGGCACTCTACTCGTGAAAACAAAAACACTAACCCAAGCCTTAAAACTACTAGAACTAAAAATTATAAATAATTAATATACCAATTAGCGTAATGGAACACAAATCACTTAATCACTCCAAAGGAGTCTTCTACTCTAACGATTTACGAAATATACCTGAAACTGAAATTTTGAATGAACTTAAACCGCAACACGTCACCGAAGTAAAAAAGATCTTAAAAAAACGAAACGATGAACTGTAGAAACTGGTTTAATCATAGTCACCTTTGCCAAACACAACTTTCCAGAACACATTTCAATCGGGTACGAAATAATAAAAATCCGCCAATATATGCGCTGCAACAACTGCCTCCGCCTGGGTCATACAGCCAAAATATGTTGCCATAATTGCAGCAACAATTTTCACGTAAACACAGAAAATAACGAGACATGCAACGCCGCCAAATCATGCGTCAACTGCCACGACAATAACATACTCAACACGACACACTCTTCCATAGAAAAAAAAAGTCCAATATTCATTAGATTTCAAGAAATTCAAACAATAAAAACACTGAAAAAAGTCGATCACAAAACTGCTACTCAACTCTACAACAAAAGGCATCACCATGATGGTTCCCTCTACTCTAACGTAGCCAAAATGCAACAAACATCATATAGCACAATACAACAACAAACACCCACTGGAGACTTGGATATGGTCAAGGAACGATCCACCAGAAATCATAATTATGTACTATATGATGACTTATAATCAGATGTAAATAACGACCTCTCTGCTACTAATAATCCCACCTCCTCTAAAGCAACACTTTCGTCTAAATCCTTAACCAATCTAAAAATAAAAATCTTTCCTCGAAACACCTCCAACAAAACCATAAAACAGTTAAAAAATGTATCCCAAAACAAAACAAAAAAGATTAAAACACACCAAACAGACACTGACAACGATCTATCCACTAACTAACATATTCTAATCTCCCCATCCAACCATACAAGCAACTTAACTCATCCATAATACATAAAACTATCTTTATTTAAAATCATTAAAAACTCCTAACCATAATGACCTTACGCATTGTACAATGGAATATAAAAGGATATTTTAACAACTACAATGAGTTATTGCTCCTTATAAAAAAGTATGTACCAAACATCATTTCCTTTCAAGAAACCCCAATAAATCCTAATTCTAACATACCCATACCCATAAACTATTCTATCCTATACATAAACAACGCCAACTCTCCTTGTAATAAACGTGCTTCAGGAGGAGTACAGTACAACAGAATGCAACTCCCAAAAGACTTTGAAGCAGTGGGAGCTACAATACAATCAGCCATTAAACTTAATATTATTAGTGCCTATATACCTCCCAACAAATCCTTCTCTCTAAATAATCTCCGTAACGTCTTTAACACGCTAGCTGAGCCCACTATCATCACCGGTGATCTAAATGGTTGGCACAAATCATTGGGATCGTCCAGTAATAATCGCAAAGGTAATACCATATCCAAATTAATTAATCAATCACCACTATTAATTCTGAATGACGGCTCACCAACACACTTCAGTACACACCACACATTTACCAATATTGATCTCACCTTAGCTTCACCATCATTAGCTCTACATTCATCATGGCAAGTGGATCCGAATCTACATGGCAGTGACCACTTCCAAATAATAACCTCACTCTTTAACCGATAAAACCTATTCCTAAATGAACCCCTAAATTCAAAACTGATCTCGCAAATTTGGGAAAAATTCACATCCTCTACGAGAACGGCTAGCACAGAAAGACAAATTAGTTCCAACATCAATAAAGAATCTGCCAACATAATTAAGATAATAAGACAGAGTGCAAATGTATCTATCCCACAAACTTGCATCAACACAAAACATAACTATTCAGTCCCTTGGTGGAACACTAAACTACAAAAATTAAAATCACAAAAAAATAAACTATGGTACACACTAAGGCACAATATTAAAACTATTAACATACTTCATTTAAGAAGAGCAAATGCAATCTTCAAAAACTTTACAGCCGAAATCAACCCATCTACATCCAGATCCAAAATTTGGTCACACATAAGAACTTTTTGTGGCACCAAACCCTATCACTCCATACACGGAATTAATTCCATAGACAATCAATCTTTCATAATAGATAAACAACAGATAGCGAATGAGCTTTGTAAATGCTGGTCATCTGAATCTGACGACAATAATTTCACACCCACATTCTGTCAACATAAATGCCATACCTTGCCCCTCTCCATACAGTATTCTCCATCCAATATTGCTTCAAAATTAGAAGACCCCTTTACCCACATGGAATTACAGCTTGCTCTCATCAAATTAAAAGGAAAAACTCCCGGTATAGATAGAATTTCCTACCCCTTGCTAAAACACCTACATCATTCAGTTTCCCATCGTCTTGTAAATTTATATAATAATATATTCAACCATTTCATACCTCAGAACTATAAAACTAGCAAAATCATCCCACTAATAAAACCCTCCGCAGACAAATCACGCATAACATCCTACAGACCCATATCCCTAAACTCTTGTTGCGCAAAACTTCTAGATAAGATAGTAGCAAATCGACTATGGTGGTTTGTATCTTACAACAATCTAATCGATAGTCGACAATCCGGTTTCAAAACGGAGAAATCAGTATCAGACAACCTAGTTATGCTAGACTATCTGATATCATCTTCCCTCTCGACTAAAAACCATTCCTCAGTTATCTCACTTGACTTCGCTAAAGCCTTTGACAAAATAGGTATCCACACTATAATTGACGAACTTAAGTGCTGGAAAATCGGACCCAAAATGTTATCATATATCATAAATTTCATGGCAAACAGAAAAATCTTAGTATACGTTGATAACCGCTACTCATCCACTCTCCCTCTATACAACGGAATTCCGCAGGGCTCGCCCCTATCAGTTAGCTTTCAATAAATTTAATAATACAATAGCCATCCACAAACAATTCGACTTTTGTGTTTACGCAGACGACTATCAGATTATAAAAAAGAAACACAATAAAAAATCCCATACACTGGACATTACCCCTCTACTTAACGGTATCCAAATTTGGTGTGAATACTCAGATATACATGGAATGACCATATTGAAACCGTCCTTCTATCTCTTTCAAAAAATCTAAATATAATTAAGTGTCTATCGAGCAAAAAATATAACTGTAATCATCGAACCTTAATAACTGTCATTAACTCCATAATTATGTCTAAAATTGATTATGGCCTCTTTCTCTATGGTAACGCTCCACCGTCCCAACGATACAAAATTAAAATAATCTATCACGCCGCTCTAAGAGTGGCTCTAGGTGCCTTTAAATCGACACCCATCAACAACATACTCTTCGAATCAAAAATTAATCCTCTAGAAATCAGATATCAACTTTCACTCGCCAAACTAAACAAATGTATTATCCTCGCTAACGATTCCCCACTGTACACACCCATCAAAAAATTTTTGAAATCAAAAAGCCACCCCAAACTATCTTCCTCGCTATACAAAGCAATATCACTTAGTAAAGAACTAAACCTACCCTATAAACCCATCCACACACAGAAAAAATTGCTTCCACCATGGTCATTTCAACCATCTAAGATAGATACAAGCCTACACTACTTCACCAAAACAGCCAACCCCCCAATCATATTCAAAAAACTATTCTCTGAACTTATAGACTCTCTACACTCCTACATCTTTCTTTTTACAGACGGGTCTAAATCACTATCCGGCTCATTTTTCAGTATCACAACAACGAACACGGTAATAAATCAAACTCTTCTCCCGCCATACTCATCAATCTACTCAGCAGAGACAATCGCCATTTTCAATGCAATAAAATTAATTATAAATAAACCAAACCGCTATGCCATTTGAACAGACTCGCTATCTAGCATAGAATCAATTCGTAACCTCTCTAATAACTCATACTACGCCACAGCATTAGACAAATGCTACAAATAAATTTCCCTCGAATCAAGATAATCTGGGTGCCTGGTCACTGTGGTATCACCGGTAATGAAACTGCTGACAAAGCAGCAAAAGATGCATTTAGTCTCCCCTCAATTTTCCACCCCAACTACAACTACTCCGACATAAAAAAATGTATAAAAAATCACGTTCTACTTTCTCTAAATTAATTAAACTGCGCCTGGGTCACACCCTGCTTACCCATAAACACCTTTTTGATAAAAGCTCTTCAACATGTCATTTATATATATATATATATATATATATATATATATATATATATATATATATATATATATATATATATATATATACGAGGTGTGATCAAAATATAACCGTTATTTTCATCTTTTCGTGAGTTACGTATGTTCGATGTTCGCATTTTTTTTCTGTTATGTTGGTACACATGTCTGTTATATATGTTGGCAATAACAATCATTTTGGATTGTCAGTTTATTTTTGACAGATAAAAAGGTTAGTCGTGCTTTGGTGTGCTCTTCGATTTTGTACTATTCGAAAAAATGGAAATGGAAAAACTGTATTCAGTTTTGTGTAAAAAATGAAATTAAATGCGCAAGGACATTTGAAATGTTGACTGTGGCCTTTGGCGAGTCTACTATGAGCAGAACACAAGTTCAATTGTAGTATAACCGGTTTAAGGAAGGCCGAGAAGATGTCAATGACGATGCTCGTCCTGGTCGCCCGAGCACGTCAACAACCGATGAAAACAGTGACGCAGTGAAGAAAATGATTTTGGATAATTGTCGAATCACTATTAGAGAGGTTGCTGATGATGTTGGTATATCGTTCGGTTCATGCCAAGCAATTTTTACGGATGTTTTAGGCATGAAACGAAGATTGTTCCAAAATTGCGAAATTTTGAGCAAAAACAACGTCGCATGGACATCGCTCAGGAGCTGTTTTTGGCCAAAAACAAAACCGTTATCATGCCTCAACCACCATATTCACCTGACTTGGCCCCCGCTGACTTTTTCCTCTTTCCAAAACTGAAGACACCGATGAAAGGAAAGCGTTTTGCTACGATTAAGGAGATAAAAGAAAAATCGAAACAGGAGCTGTAGGCGCTACCAAAAAAGCGTTTCAGAAGTGTTTCGAGGATTGAAAAAAATGCTGGCATAAGTGTATTATATCTGAGGGGAATTACTTTGAATTATATATGTATCTATATATATATATATATATATATACATATATATATATATTTGTTATATGATATATTCTTTATAAATATTATTAGTTATGTACATGCTCGACAAATATTGTTTGTTAATTATATACTCGTATATAATTTTTGGTAATTGCTCTCACTGTGGAGTGGTATTTTTAAGTGTCACTGTTTATAATTTTGTTGTTGTGCAATGTCTGCGCCTCCTCTTTGTGTATACTTGGGGGTTTCATGAAATGGAAATTTGCCGCTGACTTGTTTTAAAGGGTGATAAAGCCGATATTTGTGTTATAAATGTAATTTAAAAGGAGCAAGTGAAGATAATCCGAACTTTGATTGAAGTGAACCCGAAGAAGGAGAAAAACTGTGGTAATCAGCCATGGAATAGGCTGATTGAATGTCAACAGGCTCATTAAATCAGTGTAACAATTACACCGTATCAGAGACAGCGTTGAGCACGCCTATACGACGACAGTCCCCATGCCGCGCAAATTGCAGGATTTACCCGAAGGTTAGCTTATATTTTTTACTTCCTATGCGGAATCTACCAATGCCTATAATTATAGCAACTTTGAAAATAACCGGCGCTTAATAAAGTGTTTGGAGACAAATCTAGATAGACAGTAAAGTCGGTATATATCCCGACAACGTAAACGCTCCCATAGAACTGCTAAAATGTCGCTTTAGGCGGCCAGAACAACTAATACCCAGTCTGCTACAACTAATTAAAGAAGTAGCCCCGAAAAATGAAGGCGCAGTTATGCGATTAATTCCGTTTTTTGTAAAGTCGAAAACTCTCGCCTTGTTCCTACACATTGTGAACGCTCAACAACACTTGGTTAATCCTAATTTGATAGAATAGCTTGTTGGGAAACTACCCATGAACAAGAGAAGTGAATGGACACGATATATTGCGTCCATACAGCCGTTTCCTACAGTGGCAGATTTCAGCAATTGGTTGAAGGAAATCGTCAAACTGATTCGTTCTGTACAGGCCGGAAATCGCCAAACTGATTCGTTCTGTACAGGCCGAAGACAATCGTGAAGTAAGACACAATGCCAATATGAACAAAGATGGTACAAAGCCCGTTTTCCCTCTGACTTACAAGCTTTCACCCACCACCGAATCGGACGCACAAACCTCACACACATGCAAGTTAACACCCTATTATCCCATGTAACGGCACTCCCAAACTGGTTTCACTTCTATCCATAGTGGAGTCAGTAAAAACCAATTGCATCATCTTTTTGCGTCTTAAGCTGGAGCAATCGGCATCACCTTGGTTCTTTTTTTTAATAAACAATTAATATCTTTCAAATAATTCAATAATATCTAGAGTCGGCATTGACTTTGCTCTATTTGGATAAACAAACAATATCCTAGGCTAGAAGCTGCTGACTATGAAACTTTCACTGCTCCAGATTAGCTACAAATACCAGTGTTATACTAATTTAAGATTAGTCTTAAGTGGAAAACGAATAAAGTATTTTTCAAATTCGACTTCGGACGAATTCAAAATAATTTGCACTTGCCAAAGGCGCTGGAACACAATCATGTCCATGTTGCAGTTGAACCTCTCTAACAGTAACCCACCTTCTCGACAGCTGCACTCTCTTTTCCATATTACGATTTACGATTTTCAACATCAATCGCCATCAAACTAATTTAAATCAATGAATAATGCAAACATCTTATGCATTTGCGATGTTTTACTTCAGTGGAACCTAAAATATTGAATATAAGTAATTGTAACTTTGCAGTTGTTCCTCTCTTTTTAAATTTTATCTATTTTATATTTAGTAAACTAGCTTAATAGAAGGACTATTTGTAGCAGAGAGCCGAAGGCCCTAGCAGATAGTGCTTCTTTATCATGTAAATTATTTATTTATAATTATTATCCATATAAGTATACAATTCTAACTGCAACACCATTATAACTATATACATACATACATATGTATGTATATAAAAGGTAATAAATATCAAGCAATTTCAAAATTACAATTAGTTCATATTTGGTGTATTTACATACAGATATACTATGTGCTACATATATATACGATACCATGTACACCCCTGCCCTTTCCAAAGAGTTATTAACGAAATTAACCAATACACCTTCTAAACATTTCGAGATTTTAAGTTGTTTTACTATTGTTTAGGGAACATATGCTTTCGAGGAACATATGCTAAGATACTGAGAGACTTATGTAAATATATTTGTATTACCTCGTTGGGATAGTAACAAATATTTAACAAAATTATATTTTTATTTTTGCAATTCATTTGGTCATCTCTCGTGTTGGGAATTATACACAGCTCCATGTGCTTCATTTGGACGCTTTGCCGTTTGACATTTAAGTTTCCATTCTCTTTCTTCTCTGATAGAAAGTTAATGTTTTTATTGTTTAAATTCAGTGAAGGAAATAAGATATTATATACTGTATGCATTGGAACAATATTTGAAAATTTTTTGTTTTGCATTCATCATATGATAAAAGTGACGACATGAAAGCTTCAGTGGCTTGTCAAAATTGCCTACTGCATGAAATTTTATTTATAGACCTGGAGTCTGTAATAATGTGCATGTGAGTCTGTAATAATGTGCCTTCAGGAGAGTGCCGCTTTGCTTTCGGCTTTTAGCGCGTTTCCACTGACCCTTAAATGCAGTTTACGCTTAACTGAAGTTAAACATTGCATTAAATGAACAAATTTCCATGCAATTGGTTTGGTATAAAAGTGAGTTAACTCACTTTTGATGTTTACACACTCCATAACAGGGAATGTTATTTTAACAGCGGCAAATGTAAATATATTGACAGCTTGCCTGCAGCCGCAGCCAGCACCGTAGGTACAGGAACAAACGAAGGGAACATGATAGTGGTAGAATTTCTGTACAAACAATTTCAACGTTCTTTATTTTTAGCAGAAATATATATTTTCATCAATAATTTCAATAAACGAAGTGCTTACTTTTATTATTTGGAAATAGCAAATCCTAAAAAAACAAATAAGATACATGAAAATCGCAGATGCACCGCCCGACATAAAAATGCTAAGAGCACTGGTAACTCAATTCCGGTAGAAAGACTTGACTTTTTTAAATGTAATACAGCTCTTATCTGCAGACAGTCGGTGGAAACACATTGTCATAGTATAGAAAGATCTGGCATCACTCAAAAACATGAATTACAAAATGGAAGTGTGGCAATCACATGAATGAGACTAACGATTGCATCAGCCAAACTGAAGTAAAACCAACTTCTATTAAATAAACATCTCTATAAGTATACATTTAAATATATCCTTGTTTTATTAACACTATAACATGGTGTCAGATGTGGGAAAATTTTTAGAAAAATTTTAATACCCTACTGTAAAAACAACAGTAAAATGAGTGAAGTAGCAGAATTAAAACAAGAGATTGCGTCCTTACGGGCAGAAATTAATAAGGCATCAATTAGAAGTACACAGCCGACTCAAAGTGTTCTACCACAAATACCACTACCGGGACCACTAAAGATAGGAGATGGGGACATAAGTGAAAATTTTAAATACTTCAAACAACAATGGGAAAACTATTTAACAGCAACAGGTTTAGTCTCACAATCTGAAGAGGCCAAAAAGACAATTTTGTTAACAGCCATCGGTGATGACGCATTTAGAAGATACACCAATATGCCAATAAAAGATGAGGATAGACGAACCGTAAGTGGTCTATTAAACGAGCTAGAAAAAAATCTAACAACAACACTCAACAAAAGATATAGTAGAGCTGTATTTAACATGGCCAAACAAGACCCGGAAGAGTCATATGACGAGTATTTCAACAGATTGAGGAGTCTTATAAAGAATGCACAATATGGTCCACTAGAGGAAGACCTCCTACTCGACAAGATAATATGTTCTATCAAAGACCCTGATCTAAAGCAAAAACTATGGCTCGACAACAACATAACTTCGACAAAGGCTATTGAAATATGCAGATCAAAGGAAACTACGGAACAACAGCTACGTGGTATAGAGAACAAACAATTTGATATAAACAAGTTACAGCAGATACCACATAGAGCCAGAAATCAACAACAAAAACAAAATAGATTTGAGCACAAATTATGCAAATTTTGTGGCAACGAATATCACAACACATTGGAACAGTGTCCGGCTAGAAAATTAACATGCCATAAATGTAATAGAAGAGGTCATTACGCTCGAGTTTGCATGTCAGCTTATAACAACAACAAACAAGGCCACAATGCAAGGGCAATCAAAGAGGTGGTAACATCAACCAATAGTGACGAGGAAACATCAGAAATAGACGAAGAATTTGTACTGAGCACCGTATTAAACAACAACAGCAAAGGACTTTACTTGGAACTGAAGATTTACAACAACAACAACGTTGCGTATCACACAAAATGTCAGCTTGATACCGGCGCAACCTGTAACATCATAGGAATCAACAATTTGAAGGAGATAGAAGCAAAACCAACAATTAACAAGACGCAAACGAAGCTTAGAACCATAGAAGGAACACAAATTACACCAATCGGAACAACACAGTTGAAAATTGAGAGGAACAGGGCTGAGTATATATTATTATTTTACATAATAGAAAATAATCACTGTCCTTTACTCTCATTACAAACATGTCAATCGTTGAAGCTCATAGAATTATGTAAAAAGGTTGAAAGTCACTCTGTCGAACAGGAACAAGCTTATAAAATCATTAACAGATATGACGATGTATTTCAAGGTCTAGGCAAACTGAAAGGCAACATAACATTGGAAATAGACAACAGCATAACACCCAAAAATGAGCCTCCAAGAAGAATACCTATAGCATTACGAGAACAGTTGAGGGAAACACTGAAAGAAATGGAGAACATGAAGGTCATAGTTAGAGAACCAGTACATACCAATTGGACGAGTAATATGGTACTAGTGAAGAAAAATGACAAACTAAGAGTATGCATCGATCCAAAGGGTTTAAACGAAGCTCTCAAAGATGTAAAGTACCAGCTTCCCACGGTAGAGGAAATTCTAACCGAATTAGCAGATGCCAAGATATTTTCCATACTGGTTGCTAAACATGGTTTTTGGCAACTCGAATTGGATAAAGCAAGCAGTAAATTAACATAATTTTGGACACCCTTTGGTAAATATCTATTTAACCGTGTACCCTTCGGAATAAAGCCAGCAATGGAAATATTCCAAATGCGGCAAAAGCAGGTTATAGCTGGATTGAAAGGCGTAGTTTGTATAGCTGACGATATTTTAGTATTTGGAAAGGGTTATACCAAAAGTGAGGCAATTGAGAACCATAACGAAAATTTAGACAAATTATTACAACGTCTACGTGAAGAAAACTTGAAAATTAACAAGACGAAGATGAGAGTATGTCAGGAGAAAGTAAAATTTTTTGGACACGTCCTTACCAACGAGGGATTAAAACCCGATCCGGACAAAATAAGTGCCATAATAAACATGCCATCACCTAACGATAAAAAGGATACCCTACGATTCCTGGGACTTGTAACATACGTGAGTAAGTTTATACCTAATATGTCAGAAGTAACCGAACCCTTAAGAAGAGTTACACATGTAAAGACAAATTTTGAGTGGAGGGCAGAACAGGAGGAAGCATTTAAAAAGCTAAAAAAACTAATAACGGAAACTCCTGTATTACAATACTACAATGCAAGGAAACCGGTTGTAATACAGACGGACGCATCATCGTTTGCGCTTGGTTGTACTTTATTACAAGATGATCATCCCATAATATATGCCTCAAAGACCCTGACACCAACACAACGAAACTATGCTCAGATAGAAAAAGAGATGTTAGCAGTGCTATTTGCGTGTAAACGATTTGACCAATACATTTGTTTAAGGAGGAACGTAACAATAGAAACCGATCATTCTCCTTTGGTAAACATTTTTAGAAAACCATTTCTCAAAACACCGAAAAGGTTACAGTCCATGATTTTGGCATTACAACGTTACAATTTCAACATTAAATATACGAAGGGAAGCGAAATGTATATTGCCGATACTCTATCACGAGCACCGTGTCAATTGGAGAAATCACTCGACATATACAACATTGAGATGGAATTAGAACAGCTAAATGAATGCAGTGACGTCGACGAAAAGCGAATATGTTTGACAACGATTAACAAAATTAAACAGGCAACATCTTGCGACAACATTATGAAAACCCTTATGGCAACAATAAGAGAAGGTTGGCCTGAAGACAAAAGTAATGTGAATGAAAATATAAAGCAATACTGGAATATAAGAGACGAGCTCGTCATCAACAGCGATTTGATTTTTAAAGGAAACCGATTACTTATACCACAGCAAATGTGACGTGAAATATTAAGCAGATTACATCAACCCCATTTGGGCATTGAATCAACGTTAAAATTGGCAAGGGAAACGGTGTACTGGCGAGGAATAACAGACGAAATTAAACAGATGATACAAGGATGTGATATATGCAACATATATGGAAGGAAACAACAAAGAGAAGCCCTAGTTATACCAGAAATTCCAACAACACCTTTCGAAATTATATCTATGGACGTATGTGAACTTCAAGTTAAAGGCAAAACTCGATATTTCCTGATAACAGTAGACCATTACTCCGACTTTTTCGAAATCGACGAAATAAACAATTTATCAGCAAAGACAACTATGTAGAAAAAAAAAAAGACAACACATGTAGAAAAAACTTCAGCAGATACGGTATACCCATGAAGGTGATTACGGACAATGGAACAAATTTTGTCAACTCCGAGTTCAAAAATTTTACAATAGAGTGGGAGTTTGACCATCGAACATCTAGCCCTCACCATCAACAGGCGAATGGCAAAGCTGAAGCGGCTGTAAAAATTGCAAAACATTTACTGAAAAAAGCAGTGGCTTCAAACACAGATTTTTACAAAGCATTGCTCTTATGGAGAAATACCCCAAACAAAATTGGTTCCAGCCCGGCTAAACGATTGTTTTGTAGATGGTTGCGATGTAACTTAGCATCATCGAATTTAAATCTCGAAATAGTACAAAAAGATCACCGCGATTCGGAAAATGTGGATTCACAACACCAACAAAATCATCCCATACAAAGAGCTAGAAGAGAAACTAAACTACCACGACGATTGGACGATTATGAAGTTTACTAATATTTATAAAACAAAGGGGATGTCATAGTATAGAAAGATCTGGCATCCCTCAAAAACATGAATTACAAAATGGAAGTGTGGCAATCACATGAATGAGACTAACGATTGCATCAGCCAAACTGAAGTAAAACCAACGTGCTTTTTCATAACAAAATCTTGACTACCTTCTATTAAATAAACATCTCTATAAGTATACATTTAAATATATCCTTGTTTTATTAACACTATAACACACATCTTTGTCAGTTTTTTATATTAGAACAAATTATTTCTTCCACTTGTATGACAGTTTCGTTTGTCCTCAGTGGATGGGTTTAAAAATAGTATTGGGCACTGGACGAACGTCTGTAGGCAGTCGCGACAATGTGTTTAGTTCGTACTCAACATTTGACAAATACGACGAAAGCCGAGCGGAACTGGAATTCGCATGCGGAACAGGCGCTCAGAAATGGCAATAGGAAAATGAAACTGCAATTGAGCGCTCGTAGTTGTGACACACACACACACACACATACAGTATAGCAGCAGATACAAGCGTGTCGGCATGTGAAGAAACCACCCCGTACATTTATGGACAGAAAATGCGCGCAGTGCCAGCAGTTGGCTACAATTCAAAATTCAATGTCATTGATTCCCTTTAATTTGTGAAATGAAATCGTAGATATTTACCACCATTTACAGAGTTGTTTGTGTACTTAAAAACCACACCGCTCAAAGAAGCGTCCAAGTCGTGCTACTTGCTTGCCTTCATTTGTGTTCAATATTAGGTTAGGGCAGTTCGCTGGCAACTTTCGGAGCGTAAGGTCGTTCACATTTTGTCTCTTATTTTGTCTGTTTTTTTGTCTCATTTTCATTTTATACAGTCCACTTGTGTTTATTATTCAATTTGCATGTGGTATTCAATTGAAAATACACACTAATACATATGCACACCCACAAAGGCACCCACCCTTACGCTTCAAAGCAAATTGTATACAACGTATAAACAAGTAAATTAACCATTAAATTAGCTCATAATAAAATAAAATGTTCTTTAACACTCTGACAATGCGTGATTTATATTATCTAAAGTTTATTTGTTGGGGATGGCTGTCTAAGCTAAGTGTCTTTCTCCAAAAGTTCGTCTGAAACAGCCTTGACACTATCCGGCATATACTTCTAAGGGGTTTTTGCTTAAGTTTACTCTATCTGGGCGTCCGGTGCTGATTACTTCCATAGCAGAAAGCATTTTAACAGTAACTGGGCTATCGACGCCTTCGACACGCCGCTTTAAATTTCACTCCCATGAGGTTCGTGTACTTGGTTTTCCATCCTGTCCATTGCAAGTTCGCTTCACAGTGTATACTGAGATTGCATTGGAATTTGCAGTCCAAAAAAAGAAGAAAAATAAGATGAATGCATTTATCGAATATACAGTTTATCAAGTACTTGATTGCAAAATAAAAAATGCAACGCAATTTTCACTTTAATATTGAATTAAGATAAGAAATGCACACATTTAATAAAACAAATTTTGTATTTTAATATGTGCACCTTTTCCTGACAATCCAAAATGGTTGGTATTGCCAACATATAAGTTAAATAAATTGTTTATTAACTTTGTTTTTTAAAAAGCATCAGAGCGAACTCTGATGGCTTTCTTTATTTATTGAATTCTCCACTTAGACTAAAATTACCTAAAGCTTCGCTGCTATTCCGCTGCTACTGCTGCTGTTGTTGTTGTAACTATTGGTTGCTTTCTTATGAGTTCTCCTGCGTCAGCATAAATATTTTCCAACGCAACATGATTGCGAATTTAAGTGGAGCGGTCGATAACTTTGAATTGCGAAAGCGTAGTATGATTGAAATGGATTATGAAATATGTGTAATTAAGCTTAATTTAATGAGGGCGGTTATTGACCGACAGTTTGCGTCGTTAACTACATTGGGTATGTTTGTCGTTAACTCTTCCCCTCTTAAGAATGTTTGTCCCCAAACATTAATAGTAAGGGAGATCATTTAGTCTTGGTATAACAATATTAGTGATAATTGGTTCAGTATTACACACTACAACACTATTGTGTAGTGTTGTAAACTATAACTTTATCTTTAGTTCTAAAAATAAATTTAAAGGTAGATATAAATAAGATAAAGATAATAATTAGGATGATGGTTGAAAATTTATTAACAGTTGCCACGGTCTCTAGGTATTCTATTTTATTTGTATTATTAAGATGCAATTGACTTATCATTTCCAATGAAAGCAGCCTAATATATTGCTTTTCTAGAGGAGTTTGCTGGACGATTTGAGCTGAGGCTACCATATCGGGAGCTTCAAAATTTCGATAAAGTTTATTATCAATTTTAATTGACTCGTTACGAAAGATGACTAAGTATGTTCCTTTAATTGATTGATTATTTAGTAGCCCGTTAAAGTCGTTTAATAAGATTATACCTGATTCCAATTGTTCTATTGATAGTATATGAAAAGCATCAGAAATATTACATGATGGGTGGGATCCATCCAAAAGTGGTGAAATACAGGTAGAGTTAACAATGTTGCTCAAGTCGCTTCTTTTACAAAGAGTAATATTGTTAATTAGAGTACAATTTTCCTTAATAGCTAATATTTCTTTTTTATTTTTTATAATATCCTTAAATTCTAGATTGACAATTTTATTATCTTTCTTTATGGGTTTAATTAGTATTCGGTTATAACTTTCTTCCGAAGTGAGGGGAATGTAAATTATATAAAGCAAAGTTGAGTTTTTATATAATACTTTTACATTAGCAAATTCTAACGCTTCCTCGATTGACATAAATGGAAATTTTTCTTCTTGCAATGTTTGAATAACTAGATTTATTTCTTTTTTGTTCAAAATGACTGAATTTATTACATTATTTTTTGCCCATTGCATGGCATATTTTATGTTCTGTAATTCTTCTTTAGCTAATCTTAACCTAGTTTGAAGACTTATTATAGCGGCATTGCCGATAGAATCATGGCTTTTAATAGCTCTGTTTATTTCGTTAGTGGCTTTGGTTAAATCATTAATTATTTTAGTAAAACCTTCGTTAATAATTACTTGCTTGTTATTGTTAGCATTTAGTTGATTAAGATCGTTTTTCAAGAGTTCAAAATCGTCATGATCTGGCGATCCAGCGACGTATTTCCACGCGGTGCCTAACACATTGATTGGCTCTTTTCTTTCTGGTTTCGTTTGGTATATGTAGTGACTCTAGCATCTCTGTGGCTTGAATCATTTCATGTTTTAGTGATGATATAAACATGTTTTCAGAATGGATACTCTTGTTGAGAAATGTCTGTGTTTCTGTAAGGAAGTTGTGGTATTCGTTAAGCTTTATTATGTGCACGATGTGCCGTCCTGTATTTTGGCTATTCCATTAGACAATGTTACCAGATGGGAAAGAGTATAGTTCAGGATTTGAATTTCGGCGTGGGAGAAGGATTGATGGAAGAGGAGGGATCTGGAAAGATAATTAGGTTTTGTTTTTATAGTACCATTACTTATTAGTATTTTGCCTGTAAATATATTTTTTGTATACATAGATTTATTTTTTGTTCTTCTCTATTGTTTTTGGTTTTCTATTTAGTTAATTTCTTATATGGCTCTTATGGACTAATCTTCCTGTTTCTGTGAGAACTGTTGTCGAATTATTTTGTTTAACTATTTCTTTTTTAAATCTAGCACTTGTTTTAGTTCCGAGTCTTTGGTTAATTTTTACGAAAATGGTATCACCTTGCCTGTACTCTTTTAACGGCTGTCTTGTTTTATTATGGAACTGCAGATCTTTTATTTGTTTTTCTTTAATTTTTGTAATATTTTCTAATCTGGCTTGTTCAACTTGTTCTGGGCTGGTGCTTACTGTTCTACCAAAAAATACTTCAATCGGTTTTTTCATTGTTGTCCAATGGATAGAATAGTTGTATTCATAAACGGAAGTGTCTAATATTTCTTCGAAAGTTCTATGAGGGTGTTCTTGCTTCATACATCTCATTATTTCTGTTAACTTGGAATGAAAGCGTTCCACTTGTCCGTTGATTGAGCTTTTATATGGAGGAGTTTGGTAAATTTCTATGTTTAGTTGGTCTTTTAGCATTGAAGTTATTGTGGCTGAATTAAAAGTTTTCTCATTGTCTATTACAAGAATTTTAGGAACACCGAATGAGAAAAGAAGTTCTCTTAAAGATTCCTTGACGTCTACTATTGCTTTGCTTTTAATGCTTTTAACGCATGCGTACTTAGAAAATTTGTCTAAGGCTGTTAGAATGTTCTTATTTTCTGTTTGGTAGATATCGACGTGAAGTATATGACCGGGATATTGAGGGATCGGAGTTGGTAGCAATTTAGGATTGTTCGGATGACGCTTGTACTTACTTTCTTTGCAGATTACGCATTCTTTTATAAGTTTTTTAATTTTGCTAGCCATTGCGGGAAAATAAAAAGTTTCAAGTATTTGTAATTTGTTTTCTCTTGCGTTTCTATGAGCGCGCTTATGGACCTTCAACATTATTTCAGTTTGTTCTTGTTCACTTTTAATGTCTTCGACCTGTTTATTTGTAAATCTAACCTTGTAATTTCGAAAGTGTTCTGGAAATATTTCCTGTATTATGCCCATAACTGGTTCAGAAGTTTTAATGCAGTTTATTATTGATGGATATAGGTGTTTTCCTAAAATAGCTACTAAGGTGTGTCTATCGTAGTGTGGTTGATTTATTGTATGCCTATGATAGGTAGGAAAAACAATTTCGAATTTGTAGTCTGGTGTTGAGTTTATCTCGAGAAAAATTTGGTTCTTAAATGCATTTATTGGGACATCTACGTGCGGTATTAGATTGTGCGAAGAGCTGTCGTCGCTATGTGTAGCGATAGACAATGTATGAACTTCATTTTCTCGAGGTATTCTTGAGAGTGTGTCAGCTGCTAAGTTTGCTTTGCCTTGTTTATAAAGAAGCTCATAATCGTATTCTTCAAGGATTGCCTTCCAGCGCTTCATTTTGCTGTTGTTGTTTTTATTGCTTAAAGCATAAATGAGAGGCTGGTGGTCGGTATAGATTTTTACTTTCACTGAGCCATACAGGTAATTCCGGAATGAGTTTAGTGCCCAAATAATCGCGAGAAGTTCTTTCTCATTGGCAGCGTAATGTTCTTCTGCCTTATTAAGCGTTCTTGAAATGAATGCAATAGGTTTGTTATTTTGTGACAGAACTGCACCTAATGCGAATTTAGAGGCGTCGGTTGTTAGTTCTAAATCTTTTGTAAAATCAGGGTATGCCAATATTATATCTTCCGACACTAATGAGTTTTTTATTTTATTAAATGCTTCTACAGCTTCAGTATTGAAACGTGATAGCTCAGTGAAAACGGATTGCATACTTTTAGGATCCCATCTGGAGAATGAGTACCCCCTGTGAGTCAAGATGCGAACTATTCGAATAAAAGCTTATTCAAGAACCATCCGTCGGTAATATCAAAAAGAATATTCTCGACTTCTATCGAAGTGGATAGAAGCTTCTAGAAAATACGAGAATAGCGTAGAATTTTCGACTCCAACCATTCGAAAACTATAAAAGCGACAAGACTGTTCAAAGTCGAAGACAGTAGATCAGAGACCGTAAAAGTGTGTACATCTAGCATTATAATCAAAGCAGCAGTATTTGTAATTGTGCAAAGTGATGAAGTTCATTATTAAATAAAGTGATGAAATTACTTATTAAATAAAGTGACTAATGGTTTGTTAAATAAAGTGCAAATAATAACTAAGTAAACTTTAAGCCTAATATTAAATGTGTAAATAACAATAATTAAATAAAGCTAATTATTTTAATTTAACCAGCGATTGTTTGATTACTACACAATCCAGCGGTACGAGTCCGAGTACAGAGAGTTAGAGGAATTGCCAGGAGGGCAATTTTGTAACAGAGTAAATTGTCAAGAGGGCAATTTCGTAACAATTGGTGTCAGAAGTGGGATTGTGTATCTGTGATAAACAATGGTTAAATTTGAAAAACTGAGATTGGAGCAGCTCAAGAAGGAGCTTGAGCGTTTAAATTTGCAAACACAAGGGCTTAAAGCGGAGCTGCAGGTGAGACTAAGAAGCGCTTTAGAGGAGCAGGGTATAGATGTCGATGAGCATGAATTCCGATGTGAGGAGCCAACGACACCTCGACACGAAGAAACTAACACGGGTAACTTTGACATGAGTGCACTTATCCTGGTAATACAGCAGCAGTTAAAACAAAATTCTCAAGCAGCCGATGAGAAGATGCAGTTGCGATTACAGCAAAATGCACAAGCTGTCAAAGAGGATGTTAAAGAACAGTTGGAACAGCAGCTACAGAAAAGCGATGACAAGTTGCAGCAGCGGCTAGAGCAGAGTGAAACACGACTTGCTCTATTAGCGGAACAAAACTCACAGCAGATGAAAGAAATGTCTGATATGGTGGACAGGAAGGTTTGTGAAATTGAGACACGGCAGGAATCGTTCGAAAAATCTGTAGAACAAAAATTAATTGCGAACGAGCAAAAGCAAAACGAATTAGAGCAAAGAATTCACCTACTACAGGAAGGTGCATTGCCTGTGCCAGCTTTATCTTCAATAAAACTGAAGCCTCCTACCTATGATGGAACCACGACATTTAGCGTGTATAGAATGCAGTTTGAGACTACCGCTAGCACAAATGGTTGGAGTGCTCGCGAAAAAGTGGCTGCATTAACCGTTTCGTTGAAAGGTGCTGCCGCAGATGTGCTTCAAACTATCTCAGAAAGTGAGCGAGACTGCTATGAAAGCTTAATGAACGCCGTTCAGCGCAAGTATGGTAGTGAACACCGGAAGCAGATGTACCAAGTAGAGCTACGAACACGTGTACAGAAGAGTGGTGAGTCTCTACAACAGTTTGCGGCGGAAGTGGAACGGTTGGCTCATCTTGCCTACCCAGGAGAGATCACTGAGAGGTGTATGATGGACACCTTTGTATATGGCATTCGCGATGCGGAGATAAAGCGTTCTGCAATAACTAATCCGAAAGCTACATATATGGAGAAAGTAGCTAGCGCTTTAACTTCAGAGACAGCAGCCTTGGTGTGCCAGCCAGTATACAGAGCCCGTCAGGTACAAGTCGAAAGCGGCCAAAGTTTCACGGGCAAATGCTTCACCTGCGGAGAGGTCGGACACATGGCCCGTAATTGCCAATCGAGACGGAAACGTTCTAGATCACGCTCACCGGTAAGACCCCCAAAGCAAGTCAGATTCCAAAATAGGGAATCAGAAAATGATGAAAAGTCGTCGACAAACTAGATGGAGTCAGTCTCGAGGGGCTTGATCTGACTCCCACAACATGTAGCCCCAGAATCTTCGTTTCTCAGATGGCACGGAAAATCAACAGCCTAACTGTCGACAGCGTAGTAAATGGAAGAAAAATCGTGGTAACATTGGATACGGGTGCATCACATTCCATAATTAGAAAGGATCTCGTTCGGGGAATCGAGCCGCTTCAGGGAATAAGTTTGCGTACGGCAACTGGAGATGATGCACCGGTACTTGGAAAAGTTACACGGAAAATCACTATCGGTACCACAACAGTGACGCACGAGTTTGTAGTTGCGGATATTGTGGACGAATTAATCTTAGGTGTGGATTTTATGATTCGGAATGGATTCACCCTAGATTTGAAATGCCGAACGTTGAAGTATGCGAACACCGAAATACCGTTATCCGTTGGTGAGGATAAGTATGGAGGTATCCGACAAGCCATTGTATCGCGGCGGACAAAAATCCCAGCAAAGTCAGAGGCAGTCATATGGGCCAAAATGGACGGAGATGTGGAGAAGAACAAGTTGTGGGTTGTGGAAACGGATGAAAAATTTGTACTGGATGACATCATCATTGGAAAAACCCTCGTAGAAGAACAGCAGAACAGAATAGTGCCAGTAAGAGTGGTCAATCTTGCAAATTCCGCTAAAACCATAGAGAAAGGACAGATAATTGGAAATTGCCGGGCAATTACGGCAATTGTAAACTGTGAAAGCCAGCCGCGAGACACAAAAATGAAGATACCAGCTGATAAAAAGGTACTCGACGATCTTACGAAAGAATGGAGCAAAGACTTATCCACAGAGCAGAGGAGGACTGCCAGCCAACTTTTGGCAAGACATTGGTCAGTATTTGCTGAAAAGGGTAAAAACGAAGGCAGAACAAAGATGGTGAAACACACAATCAACACTGGTGATGCCAAACCCATTCGTCAAGCGTCAAGAAGAGTACCTCTGGCAAAGAGAGAAGAGGTGAATGTATTGCTGAAGGAAATGCATCAGAACAACGTCATAGAGCCATCAGCGAGCCCCTGGAGTTCTCCAGTGGTATTAGTCAAGAAGAAGGATGGCTCCACACGTTTCTGTGTAGATTATCGTAAACTAAATGAGGTAACGAAGAAAGATAGTTATCCATTACCTCGAATCGACGATACGTTGGACACACTTTCTGGTTCAAATTGGTTCTCAACGCTGGATTTACAAAGCGGATATTGGCAAGTGGCAGTAGACGAACAAGACAAGGAAAAGACAGCATTCAGTGCCGGTGATGGACTATGGCAATTTTTGGTGATGCCATTCGGACTGTGTAATGCTCCAGCTACATTTGAACGCTTAATGGAACATGTGCTAAAGGGTCTTCACTGGAAAACGTGTCTGGTGTACTTAGATGACATCATCGTTATGGGAAAGGACTTCGAGGACCACTTGAAGAATTTGGAAGAAGTATTGATGCGATTAGGAGCTTCAGGGTTGAAGCTGAGCGCAAAGAAATGCTCGTTCTTCAAGAAAGAAGTCAAGTACCTTGGACATAAAGTCACACCTGAAGGAGTACACACAGATCCAGATAAGATAGACTCAGTAAGGGAGTGGCCAAGACCAACTAGTTTGCATGAGCTACGCAGCTTCTTGGGTCTTTGCACCTATTACAGACGCTTTGTTCCAGGCTTTGCGGACGTGGCTGGTAGTCTGCATGCATTAACGAGGAAAAATTGTGCTTTTGAGTGGAAAAGCGAACAGGAGAAGGCAGTCAACAGATTGAAAGAGCTATTGTGTACAGCTCCGATCCTTGCGTATCCAATACCTGGCGAAAAATTTATTTTGGATACAGATGCAAGTGGATTCGGGATTGGAGGTGTCCTGTCGCAAGTTATTGACGGACATGAAAGAGTAATAGCCTACTTCAGCAAGATCTTATCAAAGCCAGAGCGAAATTATTGTGTAACACGGAGAGAACTTTTGGCGGTTATGCAGTGCGTGAAGCACTTTAACAAGTACCTGTATGGACAAAAGTTCTTGTTGAGAACGGATCACGCTGCTCTGCGCTGGCTATTACAGTTCAAAAATCCCGAAGGTCAGGTTGCGAGATGGATTGAGAGACTCCAAAGCTACGATTTCACAATAGAACATCGCAGAGGCGGATACCACGGGAATGCTGATGCACTATCACGACGTCCTTGCAGTATGGAATGTAAGCACTGTTCTAAAACTGAAGGGAAAGAAGGAGTAGTCGATGTGCGCTTAATGGCTGTTTTACCAGACGATGAATGGACAGCGGAAAAGATAAAAGAAGAACAACGAAATGACCCAGATTTGGCAAAAATCGTATCAAGTAAGAGTGAAGGAAAACGGCCTGATTGGAACGAAATCTCGACTGAAAGCCCCATAACTAAAGCATATTGGGCTCAATGGAATAGCTTAAAGCTGCAAGATGGATGCCTATTCCGCCTGTGGGAGAGCGAAGATGGAAAAACCACGAAGAACTTGATTGTGGTACCCAAGGCAAGAATAAGCGAAATTCTCAAGGAATACCATAGTGGGCCAAGCGGAGGGCATTTGGGAATAACAAAAACAGTCGAGAAAATTAAAACACGATTTTATTGGGTTGGTTGCCAGCAATCGGTAGTTGACTGGATTAGTGCTTGTGAAGAGTGTACAGCTGCCAAGGGACCGAGCCGTCGCAGCCAGGGGAAGATGCATTTATACAACGTGGGAGCGCCATTTGAGCGTATTGCAATGGACATAGCAGGTCCGTTTCCAATTAGTGATTCCGGCAACAAATATGTTCTCGTCGTAATCGACTATTTTAGTAAATGGCCAGAAGTATACCCCATTCCCGATCAAGAAGCTAAGACCGTTGCAGATGCATTTATCAATAATTGGGTCTGCAGATTCGGAGCTCCCCTCGAGTTGCACTCGGATCAAGGCAGAAATTTCGAGTCAACAATATTCAGGGAAATGAGTGAATTGATGGGCATACGCAAAACTCGTACAACCCCTTTGCACCCACAATCCGATGGAATGGTTGAAAGATTTAATCGTACGCTTGAGGAACACCTAAGGAAAGTCGTGGACAGAAACCAGAAAGATTGGGACCAACACATACCCCTCTTCTTAATGGCATACCGATCGGCAACTCACGATACAACATCTACAACACCAGCTAAGGCTATTTTCGGTTGTGACATAAGATTGCCTGCAGATCTGAAATTCGGTGCCTACTCATCTACGGAAGTTTCATGTAGCAGTTATGTAGCTGACAAACGAAGACAGCTGAATGAAATTCATGGAACCATCAGAAAGCGCACACAACTGATGAGTGATAAAATGAAAGCCAGATATGATATACGAGCAAACTCCAAGGGATTTCAGGAAGGGCAGCTAGTTATGCTTCATAATCCGCAAAGGAAAAAGGGATTATCGCCAAAACTGCAAACACACTGGGAAGGCCCTTATAAGGTGATAAAGCGGCTCAACGATGTAGTATACCGCATCCAGTTGGCGAGAAATGCCAGGAGCAAAATGAAAGTCGTTCATTTAGAGAGGTTATCTCCTTATAAAGGTTGTAGTACTATCCTTGTTCGGGACGAACAAGTTTAAGCGGAGGGCAGTGAAACGTGATAGCTCAGTGAAAAGGGATGGCATACTTTTAGGATCCCATCTGGAGAATGAGTGCCCCCTGTGAGTCAAGATGCGAACTATTCGAATAAAAGCTTATTCAAGAACCATCCGTCGGTAATATCAAAAAGAATATTCTCGACTTCTGTCGAAGTAGATAGAAGCTTCTAGAAAATACGAGAATAGCGTAGAATTTTCGACTCCAACCATTCGAAAACTATAAAAGCGACAAGACTGTTCAAAGTCGAAGACAGTAGATCAGAGATCGTAAAAGTGTATACATCAGGCATTTTAATCTAAGCAGCAGTATTAGCAGTATTTGTAATTTTGCAAAGTGATGAAATTCATTATTAAATAAAGTGATGAAATTACTTATTAAATAAAGTGACTAATGGTTTGTTAAATAAAGTGCAAATAATAACTAAGTAAACTTTAAGCCTAATATTAAATGTGTAAATAACAATAATTAAATAAAGCTAATTATTTTAATTTAACCAGCGATTGTTTGATTACTACACAATCCAGCGGTACGAGTCCGAGTACAGATAGTTAGAGAAATTGTCAGGAGGGCAATTTTGTAACAGAGTAAATTGTCCGGAGGGCAATTTTGTAACAGAGTAAATTGTCAAGAGGGCAATTTCGTAACAATATGTACACTTACTTAGGCATTTTTCACTCAATTAAAAGAAATTACGTTTTTAAATTTTCAGTATATTTAAATGAAAGTATTGGTAGAGCTACCAACATTTTTTATAATAATTTACTTACTTTATGGTTATCTAAACTTAAAACAAACGTTTATAAATAAATATGCAAATTATTAAAACAAATAATAAATAACTAATAAATATAATATTATTTATTTATTTGAAAGAATTTATAGAATAATATAATATTATGTTGTAACGAAAAAGCAATTTCAATGCACATGAGGAAAAATTAGATGTGAGCTGGTATTGCTTATCGTTCTTCCTAATACTGTAAGTCTGTACTAATAAGTCATTAATGATACTGGCTCTTTCTTCCATACTAACAATGTGTCATCAATGAACTTTGCTCTGGAATAATAATAGTGATAGTAAAAATGGAACTAAGAAATATGTATGTTAGATTAAATGAAAAATCCTTAACTTCTACTTACGTGAATTATTGTTTCATTAAATTTATTTCATTTGTAATAAACACTAAAAACACTAAATTAACAAATTTATATCAGTAACTAAAATATACAATTTTTGGTTCTTTCTTTATTGTAATAAACAGTAAATGCTTTCACCTAACATAGTGTCTCGACTAGCTATAATTCATGGCAATGTTCATGTCTTAACATCAAAATGTTGAGTGGAGACTACATACGAGTATGTTAATGTCATACCAAAAAAATTAAACATTATATCAAGACAGCAGTTCTGCTAGAAACCCTGACATAAATTTGAAGTTTCACTCGATTTTAACGTTTGTCTATTTAAAAATGGCACAAATTAAATTTAATAGAAGCGAAATGATTAATTTAATAATTATTTATCAAGAATTTGAGTGTTTGTGCAATTACAAACTGTTCAATTTCTGATTGCAGTTTTTTTAATCTCTGTTGTTTACTATTCAAAGCCGTGTACTGCTTTAACATAATTTGCCCACTTCATATTCTGACAGCCATCAGCTACTCTGACATGAATATGAACATTGCCATGAATTATAGCTAGTGGTGACACTATATTTTGCTTCACAAACAAATAATTAATTATATATTTACATATATATATCAGGAGCGTGTACTGATTGTAATAGTCAATTACCGTAATTATCACTAATACCACTTTTGATATGTACTATAAGTATTTATATATATCCTGAAAGTATCCAAAATACATTTCATATCCTATAGTAAATAAAGTTATTCATTTTTATATAAGTATGCACATAGCAACCTTGTATCAATATCGGACATTTGCTTACACTGCGGCCACACGATCAATATCTTGGCCATCAAGTCGCAATACACTCATACTTTTTACAAACTCATACATATTTTTAGTACTTGATCGTCGACCTGATTATCAACTTATGTTTCAAGACGAGAATCAATTCGGCTTTCAATTATCTGTCAGCTGTTTTGTGTGGGTACTGAGCAATAAAGAAAAACCCAGATTAAATTAAAAAAAAAAATGTATCAACCTTTTTTTAAACTACATGCAGTAAAATAAAAATATAGATAAAATAATATATAATAAATGTATGATAAATAAAATATTTTATTATACATACATATGTGACGACGGCATTTTGAAAATAAATTAAATACCATCTTGCTTATCAAGTTGAATGCAGCCTACGTCACAGACGCAACTTGAACAGGTTTTGACAGACAATACATGTGAGAACTTGATGGGCAAGAAACTGATTGTGTGGCCGCAGTGTTAGGGATATTTTTTATTAATTGGCTTTAAATTATTATACGTAAACACACAAGAATGTACAATCAGAAGTGAAAATAAGTACTATTGAAAAGAGGAAATTAAGACGAAGTACTATTCAAAAGTATTAAATGATGGTACCTATCCCTCTTCAAAGTAATCTGCTTATAGATTGCGTATTCGTCATGGGCTTAACTTCTGTTCAGAACTGGCATTAAATTTTACCAATAAAATTGTGGAAATTAGTTTAATTTTAACTTGTATAATATTAATTTAATTGGTATAATTATTTAAATTAGTTTAGATAATTTGCCACTTCATTTGTTAAGTATATCAAATATATTGATATTACTAAGGCAGTAAATAATGTATATATTTACAACTCATTCCCCCCAACACCTTGAACTCATAATTTATTATGGTGTAAGATATAATAATAATAATAATATATATTTACATATGTACATATATATTTAAATATGTGAATATACAAATTATTTATTATCTATTTATATACAGATATAAATACATATATATAGTTTACATAATTTCAAATTTAATCTTTTTTGATTTCCATTTTTCATAAAATAATACGCATATACATATTCATACATATGTATGTACTCGTATATGAACAAATTAATAAACAAAACCGAATTATTCTTTGAGATTCTATTCACTTTGCGTAAACATAATTTTCTTTCTTTCATTACATTTGGTATTCGTAAACAAACAATAGTAAGCCTCGTTCCACACAACACGGCAACGGTGCGACTTTGCATATCACGGCGATGATAAATATATACAAAACTGCACAACAAAGTCCCAAAACCAAAACAATATTTAAAATCACGGCGCCGCAGTCCGACTCTATATGAAATTAGTCACCATTTGTGACAAAATCATTTTTCCCCAGAAATTAAAAAAGGTCTCCAACGCTCTTTTTTATGTTTTATGGTTTAATTGGATTTCTTATACAATGGAGTGTAGATATACGTAAACAGTGTTTACTAAGCACACTTTGAATTAAGGCAATAATAATTCAATTCGAACTTTCTGCAGTCTCATATGTAAGTACTATGTAGGTATAAAAGTTTCTTCTGCAAGTGCCGCAAAAACAATTTTCCAAAGAAATTAAAAAAAAGTGTCTTGTCCGTTTTTTCGTCCAGAAATTAAAAAAAAAATCGAAAAAAGATGTAGAAGTAGAATTTCCAAAATAAACAACAAAATCGTTGGACGGTTGAAAGTTTCCGCCGGCAACTATGCGAATTGCGCAGTAATCTTTATTTTGATTTGGCATTTTTGTTTTGTTTTGTTTTTCAGCTGCAATCATAGATTGTCTGATCGTTTGAAGCTCTTGGCAAAGAAGAATATGTTTATATTCTTTGCTCTTGATATGAGCATACACACTTTTCGTCGTTGTTGTGAGTTTTGTGCAATTTTGTGTATATTTACCATCGCCGTGTCGCGCCGTTGCCGTTTGTGTGAAACGAGGCTACCAGTACTAATTCAAAAATATACTTCGTACTGATTGTTTCCCATACAATTCGTATGGGATTTATGTATACCAAGACTTATGTATATCTGGACTTGATATTTGCATTCTGTCCGACAGCCAAGCTGCTTTGCGCTCCCTGGATTCGGTTATTATCACCTCAAAAGCCGTCAAGAGCTGCCGCAAATCTTTTGACGAGATAGCTAAGCAGACCCGTCTGCATCTGTGCTGGGTTCCCGGTCACAGAGATATTCCAGGGAACTGCAAGGCGGATGAACTTGCCCGTGAGGGTACTACCATACCGATGGAACCAGATAGGTCGCAAGTCGGTATTCCTATTGCCACATGTAAGCTCTTAGTAAATACAATATCCTTAGGAACAGCGGGCAGGCGCTGGTCTGAACTTTCAGGATGTAAAATAGCTAGACAAACCTGGCCAGAGATAAATGTCAAGCGCTCTAAGGACCTACTGGCTCTAAATAGACAAAGCATAGGTCCCGTGATTAGCGTCTTAACGGGACACTGGACTCTAGGCACACACGGTTGTAGGCTGGGGATCGCCTCTAATGACTTCTGCAGGAGTTGCATGGACGAGAAGGAGGAAGAGTCTACTGCTCACCTGTTGTGCAAGTTAGCAACATACGTGTTGCATGTCGTTGGCGCCGTGCGCTTGCGCAGCGGTACCAAGCATTGTAGGAAATACGCTGCAACAGCGTCTGCTGCCATCAGCTGCGCAGGGGCACGGTAGACGCTGTTGGTTCTCGGTGCGTGAGAAAACACAAGACTGAGAGCAATGGCGCCATGCGCTAGCGCAGCTGTGCAAAGCATTGTACAAAATGCGCGGCACAGCCGCTACGCGTAGATACGGTAGACGGTGATGGTTCTCGGTGCCGGAGGAATTGGCGAGACATGTGTTGTATGCCGGTGCCGCCAAGCCCAGCCGTGAAACGCTGTCGCGCAATGCCGCCTCAAAGCGCAGTCACCATGCGATTGTCGGCGGCGAAAACGTATAAAAAGAACCCGAGTACGAGAGCTCGCATCTTTTGATAGACTAGAGCTCGAACGAGAAGGACGATTAAGATAATAAAATTAAAATAAAAACTAAATATTTTTATAATTTCAGATAGATGCAGGAGATAATTAACTGGCGCCCAACTTGGAGCATGCGAAAAAGTCGCTGCACAGGCTCATAACCCACCCTTGAGAGGGGTGAATAAATAACAAATCTGCGATTCCTACGGGACCCTCCAGTTTTTGTGTCGTAAGCGTGGGGCATGCGAAAAAGTCGCTGCACAGGCCCTTACCGTACCCTTGAGAAGGGTTAATAAAAACGGCAAATCTGCGATTCCTACGGGACCCTCCAGTTTTTGTGTCGTAAGCGTGGGGCATGCGAAAAAGTCGCTGCCCAGGCTATTACCATGCCCTTGAGAGGGGTTAATAAACAAAAGCAAATCTGCAATTCCTACGGGACCCTCCAGTTTTTGTGTCGTAAGCGTGGGGCATGCGAAAAAGTCGCTGCACAGGCCCTTACCGTACCCTTGAGAGGGGTTAATAAAAAAAGCAAATCTGCGATTCCTACGGGACCCTCCAGTTTTTGTAACATATACGTGGTATATATTGAGGTAAAATCTGCGATTCCTACGGGACCCTCCAGGTTTAACGTAAACAAAATTTTAATTTAAAAAAATGAATAAAAAAAAATAAAAAATTTTTAAATAATAAAACTTAAAATTTTTAGAACTACCCAAAAGGCGTTGCACAGCCCAACCATACGTTCTAGCACATTCTTGGTGACGTAGGGAGCATCCGAAAAAGACGGTGCACGGCTCACCACACTAAGGACTTCCGCTGTAACAAGGGAAGACCAGCACAGGCTACATTCAGTCAGGTCTCTAGTACCGTTCATCGCAAAGGAGAGTGCGCTTCTAGACTCTAGTATGGCGCACAAGGAAGCAGCGCACCAACCCCGCGGAGATTTGGCTATATTTGAGGCTATGATCAACACCGCCTTCTCCTCTTTGACTGAAGAAAGCAACCGACGATTTACTGAGAATCGCAACGAGATATGCGAACTCCGGAAAGAACTGCAGATCCGTGGACAACCGGCAGTACCTCCCACAGTTTATAGCGATGTTATGTTCGATCGAGAGGGTGAAGGGGTTGATTCATTCGTGCTCATTCGCTTCGCGAGCTTGGTGGAAGCAGGACGAAGTACGCTTCCTGGCGGAGATCTGTCACTAGCGCTTACAACCCTTTCACGGGTTCGGAAGGTCTTCCTCGCCATTACCAGGCCGTTCACCTGATCCGAAGTAAGGTAATGGGAGAGGCCGATGCCCTCCTAACATCCTTTAATACGCCTACTAACCTTGACGCAATACTGGCTCGGTTAGATTTTACATATGCAGACAGAAGACCCTCATACGCGCTTCAACAAGAAATGCGGAGTCTCAGGCAAAGTGGATGGTCCGTATTATGACGATATTCAGAAGAGGCTCACCCTTCTAACCAACCAGAACGACATGAGCAATTCTGGTGACGCATCGCGGAAATGAAATCCTGAATGAAGAGCACAGGAACCTGGCTAGGAGCGTATTCATTTCGGGGCTTAACGAGCCCATGAGTTCATCAGTTCTTTGTGCTAGTCCCCCGGATATGTTGGCAGCCCTCGCTCTGGCCTTGGAGCTAGAAATAAACACAGCCAGAGCCCACATAGACCAGTCATGGAAGCAACGGGGGCCCCAGGGAATGCACCCATCCTTCAATTATAGCATCAACCAGCAGCTTATAAGGATGTATCAGCCCTACTCAGCTCGACTTGCCATTGGTCGCCAAGGAACTGGAGTCATCGCACAGCCGAGAACTCCACCCCGATGGGACAATCCGTCTACGATACCCGCCATAGACGCTTCTCCACGAAATCCCTTTAATGCAAACCGGTTTGGAGCGTCTACCAGCGCTCCACATATGCAGAAAGGATATTCGGATGGCCAGCAATTTGATGTGAGAGAACTAGCTACAAAAAGGCCACCTTCGTCGCAACCACCTTCACTCGATTGGAAACACCCAGGAGTCAATTACCTGGAAACTAAGTTAATTGATTCTTCTACTGGTGGCTGGGACAATGGAAGCCGCCGGAGTAAAGGTCGTCGTCGCAACCGAAACTACAGACGGGGTGATGCCGGTGCCGATGTTGAGGGAGAAACAACTTTCGCTGAGGTGAATTTTTTTGGGGAGAGCCCACTTCTTCCATACCTTCAAATGACTCTAGCATCACAGCGTTTAAAGTTCTTGGTGGACACCGGCTCTGCCAAGAATTATATTAGGGATATCCCTGATCTACGGGGAATAAAGCCGATAATCAAACCAGTTAAGGTCAAAACTGTGGTGGGGAGTGTGCATGTCACTAGGAAATGTGGAATCAATATGCTGAGAAGGACATCTACCTTTTACATACTTCCCACTCTAAACACCTTTGATGCTATAATCTGGTTTGATCTGCTAACGGACGTCTCGGCTTGTGTCAACTTAGACGTGGGAACCCTCAGACATGCGCTGGGAATGGAAACACTGCTCTTTCAGGAGTGTGAAGGGATGAATTACAGAGATTCCAGCATAGACGAGAATGAAAAAGTAGAGCATACCAGCGGCAACGATCAAACGGAAATTTCCTCAGAAGCCACTAACCAGGTATCTGAGGGGGAAGAATGGTCATATAGTAGCATCAAAATCTAAAAACACTTCGATTGTCCTCGACGCGGATGCATTAGACGCCTTTCGGCGTGTGAGGTCAGCACATACTTTGCTCCTCTATCCAGATTTCGGAAAACCATTCGATCTTACTGCGGATGCTTCATCCTATGCCTTAGGGGCTGTACTATCGCAGGGAGGTCGGCTCATCACCATGATCTCGCGCACACTCTCCAATACAGAGGAGAACTATGCGACTTATGAGCAAGAGCTGCTTGCAATTGTTTGGTCATTTCAGAAGCTGAGAAATTACCTATACGGAGTCAGGGACCTAAATGTTTTTACAGACTATCAACCCCTTACCGTTTGTTAATTCAAAATTTGCTTTGAATTTATGTTTTGATTTTCCAGTACTTGAACTGGGAATTCACGATAATTAAATTTTAATTCAAGATTTTAATCTGAATTTATGGTTATGAATTTTCAGTACTTGAACTGAAGATTCTCAACGAAACAAAATTGAAGTTAACTTAAAACTGACCTTTTAGTACTTGAACTAGAAAACCACGAAGAAATGATAATTCAATAATTGTTCTTTTTGAGTTCTTATTTTGAACGGATTTTATTAAATTATTGCATGCGTTTTTATACAAAATTAACATGTCAAAATCCATAGCAATACAATATAATACATATAATACAAATGATCAGCAATACTGTAGTTCGATGCAAGTTGCACAACATATTTGCTAGAATAGCATATTATCATGAGACTTAAAACAACCAACAAACGTGTCGAATTTCCGTCTGCTTAATATGCAAGAGAATTTAAACTGTTGTTATGCAATGTGCAACGAACTTCTGTTATTGACGCAAAGAATAAATTGAACAGAAATCAAATTCGCAGTTTTAAACAAAATGCAAAAAATATAGAATCACAATATATGCACATTAACACCTTCGATCTCTCGGACAGAAATGTTAACTCAAAGATGAAACGATGGCGAACCTTCATTGAGGAGTTCGCCCCGAAGTTCCATTACAAGCCAAGAAGACCAAACATTGTCCCGGACGCGCTTTCACGACAGCACATAAATGCAATAATGAAGAAACCTAAGTAATGTGAAACCAATAGCAGTGCTGAAAAATCGCTGGGATCACCTATCCCGACTGTCGATAACCCCGTCAATGGCTTCATAAATCAGCTTATCCTCAAGCTACAGAGAAGTCGAGGAAAACTTCCTTCATAGTATTCCAGAAGCAGCTCAGGCATGTCCTAACTTATGCCTTACCTTCGGACTTGCCCCAGCTGCTAAACGAGTCCGTTAACGTCAATGTTGTGAATGGAATATATTGCGATCGAGTTACATTGCAATATTTGGAGGACACCTTGCAGGATCTCTTCCCATCCATGAGGTTCCGATTCAGTGAGAGAAGGGTAAAGGATATCACCAACCCAAGCGAGCAACAAGAAATCCTAGCCAGAGAGCACAACAGAGCCCATCGTTCGCCGAATGAAACTACACGTCGGGTGTTGCGGATGACATATTTCCCCGGTGTCCGTAAACAATTCAAGCAGCTGACATCTGCCTGTCAGGAAGGCAAATACAATCGACACCCACACGCAACCCAAATAGGAAAAACCCCTATTCCCACGCATCCGGCTGAAATTTTGCTATCAAATTTTGCTATTAAATTTTGGATATCTATTCCACGGCAGATCACCACTTCCTCACATGCCTGCACAAGTTCCGCAAATTTGCCATCGTAAAACCAATAAGATCCAGAAGTATAGTGGACCTTAAAGGACCCCTACTGGAAACCCTCAATGTCTTCAAGGATACACGTGGTAGTGCCCCAGGGCGGGACGCCCGTCAGCCGAGGACGGCTGATCTTAAGGGGGGGGGGAGGAGTTAGCAACATACGTGTTGCATGTCGTTGGCGCCGTGCGCTTGCGCAGCGGTACCAAGCATTGTAGGAAATACGCTGCAACAGCGTCTGCTGCCATCAGCTGCGCAGGGGCACGGTAGACGGTGCTGGTTCTCGGTACACGAGAAAACATACGAAAAGAGCATTTGCGCCATGCGCTTGCGCAGCAGTACAAAGCATTGTACAAAATGCGCGGCACAGCCGCTACGCGTAGATACGGTAGACGGTGATGGTTCTCGGTGCCGGAGGAATTGGCGAGACATGTGTTGTATGCCGGTGCCGCCAAGCCCAGCCGTGAAACGCTGTCGCACAATGCCGCCTCAAAGCGCAGTCACCATGCGATTGTCGGCGGCGAAAACGTATAAAAAGAACCCGAGTACGAGAGCTCGCATCTTTTGATAGACTAGAGCTCGAACGAGAAGGACGATTAAGATAATAAATTAAAATAAAAACTAAATATTTTTATAATTTCAGATAGATGCAGGAGATAATTAACTTGCACGTGTCCAGCTTTGTCCAGAAGGAGGCGCACTTTCCTAGGCGGCTACTTTTTGGACTCCTTGGGAGATATCTCAAAAAAAAAGATTAGCTCCATCAACAGCTTCATTAAAAGCTCCAAATGGCTGGACCTTTGAAAGGGATGGGACCTGCTGTCCCATGCGGTATCACAAAGGGTCAATGTTGGCCTAAGTGCGCCCTTTTCGGGTGGCCGCTTTACCTACCTACCTACCTATGTATACCAAAGTACTAAGTACATTTCGTATTTCGTACCATCCAACTTCTTGTATTTATCAATGATTCTCTCTGTCTATTCTATTTCGCTTTTCATTTTCAGTCGTCATTCTCCACTTTTGCAGAGTTGCAAATTTTCGTACTAAAAACGAAAAATCAAAAAATACTTTTGTTTAAAACACAAAATTCAAAACATTCAAAAACTCCCAACTACGCAACTTGAAATTTTTTAGAACCTACCTTATTGTAGAAAATGTACATTTTTAAACTTACCGTAAATTTTCGTATTACAAAAAAACACTAAATAATAATTTGAAAGAAATAAAAAAGCACTAGTACCAAACTAAATGTACTTCGTACTCGCAATATAAAAAAGTACTCTAAATGGTACGAAAGTACGCAGTTGTGCAACACTGGCTGTAAGTATACGAGGAATGTTATGCTCATACGCAAATAGATGTTCATTCGCCAAACAGCGCACCTAAATAAAAACACAGTGACCAACAGTAAAATTCATCTATGAAACAAAAATTATATTTGTACACATAAAAATGTGTCAAAACAATAAATCCATTGCTGCATGTGGCTGCATTTGAGAATAACATACATTTTTCTTTGATTTAAATTTTGTTATCAAAAAATTTCCCTTCTTCAGTACCCTTCATTGAAGGGAGCTTTTAATAAATCGGCTGTTGCGTCGATGTGGTACATCTATTGTAAAATTTTTCAAAATTACACTTGAAATGAAAAAATCTATGTGATTATCATATAACAAATGAATTGAATTTCATACCAAATCATCGATAAATATAAATGCAATCTTTCTTTTTGCTCTGTTTATTTAAATTTTATATATAACAAATTGCTTCATACGTGAAAATGATCATTTCGTAGAAAAAAATGTATGTATATATTAAAGTGCTTTTGGGATTTCTGTACCAAACTTTATTTAACAATTTACATTACATTAAAATGTCAGTTAGATTTGAATTCCTAACAAGAACTGCTACTTAAAACTAAACTTAACCAGACAAGAGCTCAACTCCGCGCTCTCTCGCTTTTTTCTCATCGCCCCTCGACCATTTCGCCGTCGCTGCAGTCAGTGCATATTTGCATTAACACAAACAAGGGCGATACAGTTTGTTGTTGTCTCCTTCCCAACTCAGCTTTCCCAATGTTCAAGTTCAGCTTCTCTGCCGATATGCAGAAGTAAGCGAATGGATTTCGTGACACTCAAGCATTTCGGCATAACTTATATATTGTGTGAGAGTTGGCAACCCTGTAATTAAAATGTAAACATGAGGAATGCAGTGTGCAAATGCAAGCAAACCAACAGTAAAAAATTAAGTGTGAAATTGTACGGAACTTTCTTATTTTGTGGGTTTTTAATGAAATCTAATATTTTACTATAGTTAATGCAAAAACTGTGCACTTTTACGGTTTTCCGAAAGATGCAGTAAAAAGGAGGCTTGGAACGTTTTATACCAATACACATCTATCGGATTGTAATTCATTTATTCAGATTCAGATGAGAGGGCTGCATTTGGAAGGTAAAGTGATGATTACCTCTCACTTGGGAGAGGTCTGCATGATCCTTGCAGGTGCATCTCAAGCATCTCAAAAGGATGGATACCTTAGACTTGATTTAGTAAAGTCTTATTGAGTGCTGTGAAGACACTAAATATTCGATGCAGTGACTGAGGATATTACCTAAATCGTAAATGTAGTCTGCAAGCTTATAAACATTACTGTTAGTTTCTAGACAAAGAAAGAATCAGTAAATAAATAAATAATAAAAAAATGGATTTTTAAATTCTCAGCTTTTTGTACGATGTTACAAAAATATTGGCGTTCAATGATGTTCCACATCTGATCAGACTGCTGAGGAATCGTTTTATTGACAGTTTATTCATCATTAATAGCTAGGAAGTTAAAAATACTTATATAGTTTTGAATATTTTGTCTGTCCAATCCAATGACTTGAAGATCACACATAAAATATCAGCACACAATTTAAGTGTGGTTGGTTTGAAGGCCGTAGAATTCGCATCATTCCCAGACAGCTACTCAGCTATTTCCGCGCTCCAGAAATAGTCCAACGACAGTCTCCTGGTAACACTTATTGGCGAAATACTGATCCAACACAGTGACAAAATTAAAATAATGTAGACAGCCAGTCACGTGGGAATCCGTGGGAACAGAGCTAAGCTAGCAGCCAAATAACCACTACACACATCTTCTTTCCTAGAAAAGAGTGATATATATAAACTAATAAGCAAACACCGGTTTCATAGGAAAGATTCGGACTGGATTCATACTCCCGACCGTTATGTTGCTATTAACCCCACAAGAACGAAACCAATCTTTCCTGCATCGAGCTCCAATATAGAGTTAAAATATTTGTACGGCTTCGGCTGTGTTACTCCAACTTGACTCTCCAACACATTCGCAATGGTTAACACACTGTATCATTCCCATACTGCAACTCTCCGACACTGACCGTAGATCACATCCTCAATGACTGCGTTCATTTTAACCACATCAGATCTACGATATTCCCAAACTTAACCCCTTCAAATTCATTAAAATTGGTGCACTCCGATACCATTTGTAAATTCTATAACAGTATATAACCTTTAACTAGTATAAGCGAGCTGAAGACCCTGGCAGCTAGTGCTCACCTTGCCATGTAAAATAATAATTAATAAATGAGACTCTAAAAGTATGCAATCGTTTATGGGCATACTCAATTCGTCTTTTTATTCACAGTGTGTACATCGTGAATGGCAATAGTACCAGTAACAGCAGAGGAGTAAAACAGTGCGTAGCCCATAAAGATCGCAGTATACCATAGACGTTACCAACCGTTACTGCAATATGATTACTCCAGGATAGAGTACCATCAAATATGACTCCCAAATTTTGAATCACATTTACATAATTAATTGCCGACGAATGATAACTATCCCAGGGAGACCCGCGGTTACGAAGTGTTTCTTGTAGATCACCAAACAGTTGGATTTAGCCGGGTTAAGACACAACCCATTCCTTCCTGCCCATACATAAATATTATCCAGGTCTTTATTAATTTTGGTGACACAGTCGACAACTTCGTTCGGTGTACAACTGATGTAAATTTGAACGTCATTGGCATACATTTGAATATTACAATAATGTAGTCGGCAGGTGATTTATATATAAACAAAAGAAAAGTGGACCCAAAATGGAGCCCTGTGGCACACCTCGAGCCACAGAAAGAAAATTAGATGCCACAACAGTACTGCTACACGGTTGGTAAACCGCTTCTATGCGTGAGAAGTTATAAATTTTCAATAGTTTTGTACATAAAATATCATGGTCAACATAGTCAAATGCTTTAGAATGGTCCAACAGTGTCAAGAAACACATCCTATTAGAGTCAAGTGTCACCCGAATATCTTCCACTACATCAATTAGGGCTTTTATGCAGCTCCGTCTTGGTGTAAAACCAAAATGTCTTTCAGTGATAATCCCATTTGCCGATAAAAATTGCGTCATTTGTTTAGCCATAAGTAATTCAAATACTTTGGACAAATATGGACAAATAGCAATTGGTCGGTAGTCATTGTCTGATTTTGGTGTGGGCAGAATTTTTGCTACCTTCCAACATATTGGAAATGTTGATGTCATTATCGCTGTATTAAAAATATGGATAATCACTGGAAGCAGCGCAGGAAGAAGTGCCTTAATAAAAACGGGATGAATCTCATCAGTACCACAAGCATTCGACTTTACACTCAGAAAAGACACCAACATATCCGAGTCTTCTACACCACCAACCCTTCTACACATGCAACTTCAAAATTCACTAACTTTTATACATACACTCAGAAGACACAAGACCAGAGAACACAGAGAAAAGAAACTTAAACGTCAAATGGCAGAGCAGCGAAATAACGCAGACGTGTGGTGGCTTTTATAGTTTTCGAATGGTTGAGGTAGAAAATTCTACAGTACTCAAGAAGTTTCTGGATCATTCTAGAATCTTATATTCACCTCGAAGGAAGTTTTTATTTTCGAGAATATTCTTTACACCATCTGCATGGATTGTGTCTTGCATTAAATACATAGGGTGGTGCACACAACCTCAAACTCCAGATGGGATCCTAAAAGTATGCAATCACGTTTCAATATTTTTATTGTACTGTCCCGCCAAACACATACATCAAAGTAATATGTAGAGCATCGACTACACTGAATACACGTATGTACGAGCTGAATCATCTGCATACTTCTAAGCATTTTTCTCATATTTTCGATCTAAAAGCAGAGAGAACTGCATCAAACGAAGTGTGCTTCAAACTCATACGCATAACGGGATGCATTCATGGGTATAACGGCTTATATTCACACACAAACATTGTAGTAAAGGGTTTTCCGATAAGAGGTGTTATTTTGGTATTCAAAGAAAAATGTTATTTTTTTAAAGATAAATGATCGGATGTTTATTTCACAATAAAGAGGAAGGTATGCCGCTAATAATGAAAAACAACATCAGCCAAATGGCTACCACGACCACGCTTACAGGACCATATCCTTTTCATGAAATTTTCCATAACCAAATCGCAAAGTGGCTGCCCTATGTCCTCGATAGCCTCACGAATTCTATCTTTGAGGTCTTCAATCGACGCTGGGCTGTTGGCTCCAGTCGTCGCAAGTCGCAAGGTGTTAAATCACAAGATCTCGGTAGCCAATTGTGATCACCTCTTCGAGAGATAACACGGTCCGGAAACTTTTCCCGTAAAAGAGCAATGGTTTCGTTGCTTGTGTGGCACGTAGCGCCGTCTTGCTGAAAGTAAACGTTGTCCAGATCAATACCATCCAACTCCGACCACAAAAAATCATTAATCATCTCTCGATAGCGCAATCCATTCACCGTAACTGTTGATCCAACCTCATTTTCGAAAAAGTAAGGTCCAATGACCCCGCCGGACCATAAACCGCACCAAACAGTCACACGTTGAGGATGGAGAGGCTTCTCAACAATAACTCTTCGGTTTTCCGAGCCCCAGATGCGACAATTTTGCTTGTTGACGTAGCCACCGAGGTGGAAATGGGCCTCATCAGTCAAGATGATTTTTCGATGGAATTCCGGATCATGTTCATGCATTTCAAGGACCCAATCAGCAAAGACACGACGTTGTTGATGATCGGCCGGCTTGAGTTCTTGTGTTAACTGAACTTTATAAGCCTTAAGACCCAAGTCTTTATGCAAAATACGGTGTAATGACGTTTGTGGAATGCCCAATTCCAAAGAACGACGAGGAATGGACAAACCTGGGTTTTCTTCAACACATTGGGCTACAGCAGCAATATTCTCAGTTGTTCTTGAGCGACGTGCACGGGTTTTATTCTTCACATCACTAACTTGTCCCAACAGCTCGAATTTTTCCACCAATTTCTGTATTGCGGTCCGACAAGGTGCTTCACGATGACCCAAAAATGGTTTAGTTTTGCGAACTGAGTCTGCAAGATTTTCACCATTTTTGTAGTGAACTTTAATAATTTCAATGCATGGTTGAAGCATGTATCGTTCCATTTTTAGTAATGGCGTAGTTTCTACTTGTCAAATGTCAAAGAATAAAAGCTTCAAAAGTGACATCTACCGAAATACCGGGTGATTCAAAATAACACCTCTTGTTGGAAAACCCTTTACATGTTCATACGCACTAACGTCGGTGACGTGGGCTTTCAATGCGCTGTACTTACTCATATGAACAATTTTATGGATGACCTTGAATAACGAAAAACGATTCGTTGCAGATCTCTTCAGAGACTGGAAGCTGGGATCACGTTTGCAACAGTGGAAACTTGTCTCGAGCGAAACGACAGTCACTCACTTTAGAGAAAGGAATAAAGTGCTATTGCAATTCTTCGAGAAGATAAATCAAATTTGTTTCTCCAAAGACATCAACGGTTTATTTCGAACATGAGCATCAAATTAGACGCAATAATCGGTGCGATGCGAGACTTGGAGGTGGAACCCGCCATTAGCAAGTGGATTGAGAATATGCTTAGTAGCAGGATAATCAATTCACAGCTGCGGACTCCATAGGCCAAGAAGTCCGTGTGCACAGGGACACCTCAAGGTGGAGTTCTTTCACTCCTAGTCTGGAATCTTGTGCTAAATGAGCTGCTTGTTCGACTGGAGAGGGAAGGGTGCAAGGTGGTTGCGTATGCGGATGATGTTGCTATTAGTATCTCGGGAAAATACACATCTACTTTGAGAGACTTGATGCAACACATGTTGAACATTCTCTCTAAATGGACTACTGACTGTGGTTTGGGGGTTAAACCGACCAAGACTAAGCTGGTGCTCGTCACTAGGAAGTATAAAATTCCCAATTTATCACTCCAAAACTAATGAGTGTAGATATTAACCTTGTCCAGGAGGCTAAATATCTGGGCGTGATCCTAGATAGGAAGCTGAACTGGAAGACTAATATAAGTGAACGCATTAGGAAGGCTCAGGTAGCTCTGTACTCTTGCAAAAGAATTATAGGTAAAAGATGGGAGTTACAGCCTAAGGTAGCCTATTGGATATACACACCTGTGGTACGACCAGTCCTTTTTTATGGGGTGCTTGCTTGGTGGACAGCCCTAAGTAAGTCCACATACAACAGGCTGGTAACAAAGGTACAAAGAACGGCAGAGGTATTCATAAATAGTGCCATTAGAACGACTTCAACGGCAGCTTTGGACGTTCTGATCAATCTGCTGCCTGTTAGGCTTTTTGGCGCAAACTCAGCTATCAGGCTAAAAGCTACGCATCAATGGGCTACCAGGAACGTAGGTCATGCGTCTATTTTAAGACATTTTGAGGGTATTACTGACTCTTTCGATTACATCACACCAATATATTCCTTCAATAGTATGTGCAGGATCTCCATTTCCTCCAGGGACGAATGAAATGGTGGCAGAAGGGGTTCACATCTACACAGATGGATCCAAGTTACAGAGTAGAGTGGGTGGTGGTGTATTCTCAGAAGATTTGGCATTAACATGTCCTTTAGGATGCCTGACCACTGCAGTGCTTTCCAGGCAGAGGTCCCAGCGGTAGAGGCAGCACTTTCTTGGCTTTTAGAAGAAGAAAGTATCTGGACATGATATTTGCATTCTGTCCGACAGCCAAGCAGCTTTGCGCTCCCTGGATTCGGCAATTATCACCTCAAAAGCCGTCAAGGGCTGCCGCAAATCTTTAGACGAGATTGCTAAGCAGACACGTGTGCATCTGTGCTGGGTTCGTGGTCACAGAGGTATTCCAGGGAACTATATAGCGGATGAACTGCCTGTGAAGGTTATACCGTACCGATCGAACCAGATAGGTCGAACTTCGGTATTCCTATTGCCACATGTAAGCTCTTAGTAAATACAATATCCTCAGGCACAGCGGGCAGGCGCTGGTCTGAAGGTACAGGATGTAAAATAGCTGGACAAACCTGGTCGAGCGCTCTAAGGACCTAGTGGCTCCAAATAGACAAAGCATAGGTTCCGTGATTAGCGTCCTAACGGGACACTGGACTCTAGGCACACACGGGTGTAGGCTAAGGATCGCCTCTAACGACTTCTGCAGGAGTTGCATGGCCGAGGAGGAGGAAGAGTCCATTGCACACCTGTTGTGCACGTGTCCAGCGCTGTCCAGAAGGAGGCGTACTTTCCTAGGCGACTACTTTCTGGACTCTTTGGAAGATATCTCATATAAAAGGATTAGCTCCATCAACTGCTTCATTAAAAGCTCGAAATGGCTCGGCCTTTGAAAGGAATGGGACCTGATGTCTCATGCGGTATCATAAAGGGTCAATGTTGGCCTAAGTGCGCCCTTCGGGTGACCGCTTTACCTACCTACTTACTTACCTACGTGGAACAGACCCACAAGAATACAAACGACAAAGTTCCACCGCACTTCATTTCTAAACTTTGATTTATTATTGAATAAAATGCCGAAAATTGGAAAAAATCGCCATTTCAATTATCTCGAAAAACTGACGACCTAGGGAAAAACGGACTCCGGATTCGGAATCAGTATCGATAATTATCCTAGGAACTCACTTTGGTTGCTCAGGTACAAAGCCGTGTATTCCTGTGTTGTCACTGAAATCGCACAGTTTAAGCCTCCTTCAGAGTGTTGCCGAGTTTTAGGAAAATACAGGGTGGCCCAAATAAGACCAGCTGATGTGAAACACAAATAACTTTTTTATTTTTTAACATAATTTATTTTTTCTTTTTGCAGATTATAACTGAGCTCTTGGAAATTTAAAATGAATACGTACAGTCCACAACAACGCATTCAAATTATCGAATTTTATTATTCTTCTCAACGATCAATTGTTCTGACGCAGCGAAATTATCGCCGTTTTTTTAACGTAAGATCAGCGCCCACATCTTCCATGATTACAAGTTTACTTCGCCGTTTTGAGGAAGTGGGTTCAGTTGCCGACCGTCCAGAAAGAGGTGCTCATCGAAATATTCGTACTGAAGACAACGTGGAAGCTGTGCAGCAGAGTGTTGCAAATGATCCATCTGTCTTAACTCGTCGCCGTTCCGGCCAATTGGGTATACCCAGAACAACATTACAGAGAATTTTAAAGTTGGGTCTTAAGATGTATCCATACAAAGTTCAAATTGTGCAACAGCTTCTACCGCAAGACCCCCAACAACGACTACAGTACGCTATTCGCTTTACACAATTAGCCATACAAAATGATTTTTTAAATAATCTTTTGATGACGGATGAAGCGCATTTCCATTTAAGTGGTTATGTGAATAAACAAAACTGTAGGTTGTGGGGCTCCGAAAATCCAAGGGCAATACATCAGCATCAGTCACACCCAATCAGATGCACTGTTTAGTGCGGTGTTATGGCCACAAAAATCATCGGCCCATATTTCTTTGAGAATGAGGATGAAATGCCAGAAACGGTATCCGGGGCTTCTTACAGAACAATGATCGACAACTTTTTGCGGCCAATGGTGGAGCAACATCCTAATTTGTGGTTTCAACAAGATGGAGCCACTGCGCATATTGCTAGGCAAACTATTGACATGCTGCGTGAAATTTTTGGTGAACGCATAATTTCAAGAAATTCAGATTTCCCTTGGCCTCCTCGTTCACCAGATTTAACTGCGCCCGATTTTTTTTTTATGGGGATATTTAAAAGACAAAGTGTATGTTAACAAACCACAGACACTTGGACAGCTCAAGCAGAATATTCGAGACGAAATACGGCGCCTGCAACCAGAAACATTACGCCGTGTAATGCAAAATGCGCTAAAAAGAGCCAATGCCTGTATCGAGCAAAATGGTGGTCATTTGTCTGATGTCATATTTCACACATAGTCACGCTAAATTTCCATATTAAAATAAATCATTTAAAAAAACCCGTTATTACAAGAGTTACACGTGTTTAACATCACTAGGTCTCATTTGGGCCACCCTGTATGATGGTGGAGCGGCAAACAGTGTGCATTAAAAGTCAAGTGTGTTTTAGCGACATCTGTCCACAATTTCATCCTTTCAGTTTAGTCAATCTTCATTGTGCCCCAAGCTTCCGCATGTGTGCTCCTTTCCAACCAACTGCAAGGGTTCAAAGCCATTCTAGCAAAATCGTTGATTGCTCAATCTGAAGTCAGCATATCAACACTATGCGTGTGCCTGTACAGACTGTGAAGCGAAACTGTTACGGGCAGGACGGAAAAGCAGGGACAATAACCTAATGGGAGTGACATTGAAAGCGACGTGTAGAGGGTGTCGATAGCACAGTTACTGTTGAAATGCTTTCTGCTATGGAAGTAATCAGCACCGGACGCCCAGATAGAGTAAACTTAAGCAAAAACCCCTTCGAAGTATATGCCGGATAGTGTCAAGGCTGTTTCAGACGAACTTTTGGAGAAAGACACTTAGCTTAGACAGCCATCCCCAACAAATAAACTTTAGATAATATAAATCACGCATTGTCAGAGTGTTAAAGAACCTTTTATTTTATCATGAGCTAATTTAATGGTTAATTTACTTGTTTATACGTTGTATACAATTTGCTTTGAAGCGTAAGGGTGGGTGCCTTTGTGGGTGTGCATATGTATTAGTGTGTATTTTCAATTGAATACCACATGCAAATTGAATAATAAACACAAGTGGACTGTATAAAATGAAAAGGAGACGAAAAAACAAACAAAATATGAACGACCTTACGCTCCGAAGGTTGCCAGCGAACTGCCCTATCCTAATATTGAACACAAATGAGGGAGAGCAAGTAGCACAACTTGGTGTTCTACAATGTATATGAAAATATAAAGATGTTGTGCTATTATTTCCCGTGGGAATGCACATACATATAATACAATAGTGCTGACGTTGCGCCTTCTCGATGCATTGGCCGCTAAACTTGTCCCAATTATTGTGTTTGTTGTTGGGTTGTGTGTGAGGTGTGGCTTGGTGTATTTGTTGTGGGCTGGTACACATTCGCGTCTACCGCTGGGGTGGGGTTCTGGGTTCTGTATGTTGCTTTTGTTGTTACTGTTAGGTAGCAAGTACGTTCGTTACTCGTGCATCATCTGTCCGGGGTGAGTCCTTCGCATGGCGGCATGTTTGTATCAATTGCAATACTGTGCATGTGTGAGTGCCTTTTGTTCTGTTGTGTGCGCCACAGCTGCGAGCACTCAGTTGGACTTCCATTTTCACTTACATTTTCCTATTGTAATTGCTGAGCGCCTGTTCCGCAGAAAATGTGTACTATAAGGTCGGCTCTATACGAAACTCCTAATCACCATCGGAAATACGCCCTCAGCTGGCATTCACACAGATTTTATCACGGCGGATTCGTCACGGCTGCCCTCACAGCTTTGTCCAGTTTCCAATACTATTCTTAACCCATCCACTCAAGGCAAAGGAAGAATACATATAAGTGGAAGATATACTTTGTTGTAATATAAACCGAGTAATGAAGTCTGAAGTCGGATTATACCCCTTCGAAATACCCTTTACCTTACATATACGTGCGAGCTAAGCGGTGGCAATGTTTTATTCACATATCATCGAGGAGCATATCTAGAGTAATTTTCGGTACGGTTGTTGATTATAATGGATGGCGTGGCCTTTATCTGATCGTCCACATTTCTTGAATGGCTTTCCAGCGGCATTATATTAGCATATTTGTTGCGATCGTTGTTTTTGGCGTCTACCGTCTGTATGTTTGTTTTGCTTCTCTCCTTCTTTTCTTCCTTCCACTTGTCCGCTTTTCTAGTGAATGCGGCCAGGCTAAAACCTACCAGACGATTCTGAGGTAGAGATGGCGCTGCCTCAGAATAGTAAAAATTCCAAAGAAAGGTAACTGACTGACTCGACCGCTGGAGCGGTCAATGATGGAATAGCGGAAGAGGCCGAGGAAATGGAAAAGATACGGTTTCAGGAGAGAAGGAAAAAAAAACATTTAATGCAGTGGTAGGGAAAAAACGGTCTCGATAGAGTGTTAAGTGTTTAGGAAGAAAGTTGTGTCGAACAAATTTTTGGTTGCCGCGCGCGTTCAAAATTTGTGTTTTACTCTGGAGGATTTTTGAGAGAGAAACTTAAGATTTTTTATTTGCATTCGTGTCTGATTTAGTGTGGATAGTCTCTCGTCTCGACGGTTGTTCTTGTTATTTGTGCTGATACAGCAAAAGTGTGAGCGGTTCCAAATAAAAATAAAATAAAATATTTGAATTCAAATACTTCTTCCGCATGTTGTGATTGTGCTGAATAGAGGGATAACTGATTGTTTCCGGCCCATCCCATTCGAGAATCGGAGGAAAGAGGAGGCTGCCGCCCGCCCCCTAGAGATAAGTATATATGGTATTTATTTAAGTTATTAAGTATACGAGTATATGTATGTTATTTATTTAAGTGTAAAGTAGCATGTTTAGTTATGTATAAATTTATGTTGAAAATGTTAGGCTAAGGCGGCAAATATGGGGCGGGCTCACTTGTCGTCGTAGAGGAGGATGCCCGGCAAAATGGTGAGTTGAAGTTCTTTTTTTTTGTAGTGTTGTCCCACCCGATGCAGTGTGGCGGGTTAAGGACCACGACCATTGCTGTGAGCTAGCCGCGGCCACCACACTGCATCATTCTAGTGGTGCGGTAACATATCGTTACGAAATTGCCCTCTTGACAATTTATTCTGCTACGAAATTGCCCTCCTGGAAATTTACTCAACTCTCTGTACTCGGATTCGCACCGCTGGATTGTGTAGTAATCAAACAATCGCAGGTTAAATCAAAATAATTAACTTTTTTTTAATTATTGCTATTTACACACTTAATATTAGGCTTAAAGTTTACTTTGTTACAATTTGCACTTTATTTCACAATTCATTGATCACATTATTTAATAATGAATTTCATCACTTTACAAAATAACAATTACAAATACTGCTGCTTCGATTATAATGCTCGATGTACACACTGTTACGATCTCTGCTTAACTGTCCTCGACTTTAAGAAGTGTGGTGGTTTTTATAGTTTTCGAATGGTTGACGCAGAAACTTCTACAATAATGTAGAAGTTTCTGGATCATTCTAGAAACTTATATACACCACGAATCTTATATACACCTTAAACGAGAACATTCTATACACCACTATCTCTACAATGAAAGAAGCTTTTATTCGAATAGATCGTGTCTTGACTAATACGCACACAGGGTGGTGCACTCATTCTCAAACTCCAGATGGGATCCCGAAAGTATGCAATCACGTTTCAATATATAAAAAGGCTATGGTATAGGTCCTAACTTTAGGTATCAATAGTAGGGCCCATTTTTTGTTTTGTGCACTCAGAACTTTCGTGTGATGTTTCGGCGATGAATCTTGAATGGAGCCCCAAAAGTTAATATTGGTTAATTGTGGGCGTCGCAGTAGTAATAATCTGACCATATTTTGCATACAAATTATATCATTTACCGTGTATTTTTAGTTAAAAACAAAACTTTTAATTACAAAGTAATCTTAAAACTATGTTTTGGTCCGAAAAGTCCTCTGATGCGAGCGTCGAACTGTGAACACCGCTTCTGCTGAAACCTTTCTTTCATTTAGAATATCTTTCTAATGGCATTTCACAATTCTATTTCATTTATGTTTGCAAATTTATGTTTCTGCTTATTACTGCGCACTTTTTCAATTATCTTCGTTTGTTTGTGTTTATCTATTTTATGTTTATGCAATATTCTAATTGTCGTACATTTCATTCGGGCTTAGCAGAATGATCTCATTTTAAGATTTAATTATATCTCAGAGATGCGCCCAAATTCCTTCTTAAAATTGCATCTTTACTTGCCGGCTAGTACGGACCTAATGTATACTGCAAGCAATTTGTATTCATATAGAATGGTTAGAAGCATAGATAGGGTATTTTTTTAAAAGTGGGGTCCACAAACTTCATTATATGAGAGGGAGGCGTGTTCTTTATCTTATCAACCCTAGTTCTTGAAGTTGGCACCATTATCCTCACATGCTGCTTCTCATCCATCCATAAACCTCTAATAGACCTTAAGTTATGAATATTTGCTAATAGTGGGCGTGGCAACTGGTATATACCGCCCACAATTTTGCTTATTGTTCAGTAGGATGCACATCTACATATGTGAATACCAAATTGCGTCGATATTTTATCAATTGAAGTTATAGCCATTTTAAGAAGAAGAAAAAAGTTCCATATATGATAAGTAGGCGTAATCTTTATCCAAATGGGAGCATGTAGCAATTGGTCCAGACTATACTTTTGCAAAGTTTCATTAGGATATCTCTAACGGCACAGAGGGACAGACGGACGGACAAAAATTAAAATTGCTCAGAAAGTGATTTCCATTCCTGCCACAGTTACTTCCTGTAGTTGAAAAACTTCTCAACCGTACAAACTTAGTATACAGTTTTACCTTTTTTAAGGTGAATGGTATAAAAACACAAAATAACCGTTGGTAAGTAGAAGTATTTTTATACAGCAATATTAAAATTTAATGTTCGTAACAGGCGTAATCAGTAAACACAACCAACTTCTCAATTCCTTCATTCATACATACCAGAGATCGGCATGAGTTCAATACAATTTGCAATGATTTGAATCAATCTAATTGCTACACAATGCTCATTTTAAACTCGATAATTGCAATGCAATCCACTCCTATTTCAAAACAATGCAAAACAACCGTAGCAGGTAGTCCACGAGTTACTACACACTAACACAGTAGTTCTGCGTTTTTTATATAGAGGAATGTTGTTAAGAGGAGTAAGCCCAGTTGGAAATGTTTGTCTATAGTGGCTAATGAAATTTTTACTATCGCTTTTGTTTGTATAAGATTTTATAATTTATTTTGAAAAACATAGTAATATATAAAAAAACATAATTGTTACAGAACGCTCACTTACCCTATAATTATTACACCTGATTTGTTTATTTGCGCCCTTTATTATTATATTTGCTTTGTGACTTGTTCGTTTCTGTACCATTCAAATCTCCTATGTAGAAGTTCGCCGTTATGCGGTTGCTGCGTGTTTTTCTGTTTAAGCGAGCCTAACGAGTCGTTGGTCAGCAGCCGGGGAAACAATATCAAATAAAACCAACACCAATACTGAGTAGTAATAATTAAAGCATCGTGATTCATTTTCTTATATCACGTATAACGTATGCGTTAAATTTGTGTCCAGGCCAACGACTACAATAATATTGAAACATAAATGATTGCATACTTTTAGGATACCTCTATTAAGTTTAGTTACTACGAGAGAGGTGTATATAAGTCAAGACACAATCTATTCGACTTACTCAAGTACCCTCTTTCGAAGTGCAGATAAAATTCGAGAATGTTCTCGAACTTCTACCGAAGTGTTACGGGGAGATGAAGGGGAACGAATTAAGGGTTCATATTTTTGTAATAGTGAGAATAATAGGACCATTTACTTCTTAGAGTTCCCAATGTGTTTCGAGTGCACATTTTGTGATATATTTCTTAGTGCCCGGGATAGCTGATTTAAACGGAAAGAGGTTGACATCATTTGCAGCTTTATCTGCCAATTCCTTCCCCCTGATACCCTGATGCCCGTATCCCCATGTATCGAAAATAGCTCAATTTTCTCTGCCAGGGCGATGATGTGTTGCGTAATGATTTTAATAGCTTCATTTTTGTTCAACATATTTTTAGCCGCTTCAAAGACAGTGCGACTGTCGGTGCAGATAATATTGTTACGAAATTGTCCTCTTGACAATTAATTTTGTTACGAAATTGCCCTCCTAACTATTTACTCTAACTCTCAATACAAGCATTCGTACCACTGGATTGTGTAGTAATCAAACAATTGCAGGGTAAATTAAAATAATTAACTTTATTTAATTATTGCAATTTACACAATTAATATTAGGCTTAAAGCTTACTTTATTAGAATTTGCACTTTAATTAATAATTCATTAATCGCTTTATTACTTCTCAATCACAATTACAAATGTTGTTGTTTCGATTAAAATGGCCGATGTACACACTGTTTCGGTTGCTTTTCAACTGTGTCGCGACTTTGGACTGCCTTAGCTTATATACTTTTTGAATGGTTCAAGTACAAAATTCTAGACTATTCTCTACCGACAACTACGAGCCAATCTTACCGCAAGCAAGGCACTTGTCCGTGAAACCCTGTCCGCTTTCGACTTGCACCCGACGGGCTCTGCATACTGGCTGACACACCAAGGCCGCGATCTCCAACGTCAAAACGCCAGCCACTGTCTCCACACATGTAGCTTTTGGATTTGTCATCGCTGAACAGTCAATTTCCGCATCGAGAATACCACATGCGAAAGTATCCATAATGCTTCTCTCACCAATCTCGCCTGGACAGGCAAGATGGGCAAACCGTTCCACCTCCGTCACAACCTGCTGTAGAGACTCACCAATCCTCCGTTGAACGGCATTCATCACGCTTTCATAACAGTCTCTCTCACCCTCTGCGATGGTCGGCAGTACATCAACACCTTTCAATCACTTGGCCAAAGGTGCCAGTATTTCGCGATTACTCCAACCGTCTGTGCTAGCGTTTCATAGATAGCTCAAAAGCTTTATGCTTTTAATTAATCCGAGGAGTGTTTCTTTCTTTAATAATGACGAAAATAATTTTTTAATTTGCCGAATTATTTTTTTTACTTAAACGCAAGTGCAATATTGTGGATGTTGAGAGTTTATTGACAATGAGAAATTATCAACAAAATTTCGTGTTTTCAGTTCGAATATCTGATTCCGTTGAATTTTAAAAATGAAACCCAATGCCTGGAAGTCCATTTGGTTCTAAGTCGAGCAGCAAAGTTTCAATTTGAAAGACATTTTGTGACTGCCCACAAAAATGATGCGTCTAACTGTAGTGTAGATGGTGACAAGAGAGATACTCTTAATTTATATTTAGCTTTCTTAACATACAATACAATTCGTCTGAACCAATGGAACATGCATATCTTTACAGGGCAAAAATAAGACTGTTCTTGAAATGATGGATTTCATAAATGGGTCTAAGGACAAAACTCCATATTGATGCTTTGATTTAAAAGAATAAAATTTCTGCTCTGTTTGTAGTTTGAAATAAGTGAATATATATAATTTTCTTTTCTAACATAGCAAGTGGAGCGCACATTTTACATCACCGTTGACTGCGGTTTCCCGATTTTCTATTATTATTCTTATTTATTATTAAAACACTAAAAATAATAAAATAGGTTCAACCAAGAATGATAGAAACAAAGATTACGACATCCCGCGTAGAACATTGAAATGTTCTGCGCATGTAGCACAAATGACGTCACGCTAACTGTGCTCCTATTGGCTAATAATTTCTAGCATAAAATTTGTGTTCCATCATTCTTGGGTTCAACCATACAAGCAAGTGCAACAATGTAAAGCAGAGAATAAAGAGAAATGACTCTTGTTTTGCGCCCACTAACGCATGTGCAAAACTGTAGTAGTGTGGGTGATATTCTTCAGAATTCTGGTTATCCAATGATAAACAAACCTATCCATATAGGCAACTAATGATAAACAAAGACAGTGTTTTTTAAACGACAGAAAATTTGACCCCGTGTCTATGGTCTCTGATGTAAAGTGTTTTCACTAATTACAAATTTTTTGGCTGTTTTTTTCTTGTTTCTTTCTCTCAAAATTTATTTGGGCCTGGGAATAAACTTACATACATACGTACATATGTACATACATATCTCCTCATAGCGAGTCTCAACTAAAAAAAACCACTTATGTACTCGTATATGACAGTTTCGCTTCACTTGTATGACAGTTTCGTTTGACCTCAGTGGATGGGTTAAAAATAGTATTGGGCACTGGACGAACCTCTGAGGGCAGTCGCGACGATGAGTTTAGTTCGTACAACATTTGACAAATACGACGAAAGCCGAGCGGAACTGGAATTCTCATGCGGAACAGGCGCTCAGAAATGGCAATAGGAAAATGAAACTGCAATTGAGCGCTCGCAGCTGTGACGCACATACACATACACACAAATATATTACAGCAGCAGATGCAAGCGTGTCGGCATGCGAATAAACCACCCCGTACAGTTATGGACAGAAAATGCGCGCAGTGCCAGCAGTTGGCTACAATTCAAAATTCAATGTCATTGATTTCCTTTAATTTGTGAAACTAAATCCTAGATATTTACCATCATTTACGGAGTTGTTTGTGTACTTAAAAAAAACACCGCTCAATCTTCGTTTCACATGAAACGGCAGCGGCGCAGGTTTAGATATCACGGCGATGGTAAACACAATAAAAACCACAACAAATTCCCAAAACCAAAACAATATTTAAAATCACGGCGCCGCACAGTGGTACGCCCCCATACATATTTAGGAAAAAAATAGAAGGAGTAATCGGAGGAGCACCTATGTATTTTGGCAAAAATTACTTTTGGCTCGAAATTAAGAAAAATTCAAAAAATGGGCGTGGTCGGTGAATTTCCTCGCCCACCTCCCATACAAACTCAACATAGAAAGTGCTACAAAATGGGTTTCAATATAGATGTTGAACTGAAATTTTGGCACTTTATATCTGAAGAGATATAGATACTGTGCTGTGAAAATGGGCGTGGTCGGTGAATTTCCTCGCCCGCCTCCCATACAAACTCAACATAGAAACTGCTACAAAATGGGTTTCAATATAGATATTGAACTGAAATTTTGGTAATTTATATCTGAAGAGATATAGATACTGTGTTGGGAAAATGGGCGTGGTCGGTGAACTTTCACGCCCACTTCCCATATAAACTTAAGTGTGGAAAGTGCTTCAAAATGGGTTCCAATATAGAGATTGAACTGAATTTTTGGCTATTTATATCTGAGAAGATACAGAAATTGTGTTTTGGAAATGGGCATGGTCTAACAATTATTTCGTCCATTGACATTATCATTGCTTAATACCATTTCGAAACATACTTTTTAACCAAAGTTCGTTCTTTGCAAAAAAACGCTCAATTGTTGCAAATGTCATCTAATACCTCTTATGGCCTATATTCGTAAACATTACAATAATTGTTATAGTTTTACAAAGATTTTTAATCAGGTGCTGCCATTATGTTAATTAAAAAGCTTTTACAAATTAGCAAAATCCTAAAAGTATGCCCCAATTTTTTTCAGGTTGTTTCGATTTTTTTCAATTTTTCTTTGTCATTTAAATTGAAATAACTCAAAAAAGGGTAAATTCGGGCAAAAATTTCTTTTTCATATCGAAAGAAGACATTTCGACCTTTCATTTCTATATAGTTAGAACACGGAGGTAGACGGAGGTAACGAAGTTTTTGTCCATCAAAGGGGAAAAGTTGGTATTTAGGTAGCTTCCTCTTTGATCGCTTATAATTTCAACAATACTTGATGGATTGATCTCATACTTTTTCATTTTGTCGAATAAGTGCTATATTTTTATATAAAAGTAACAAAAGAAGCAATCAAAACAAAATTGTTAGGAAAAAACTTTGCTCTTGCTAACAAATATTTCAATCATTTTAGGTGAAAAAACATTTTCTGGCTTTCGATACTTGTATTTACGATAGTATAAAAATGAAACGTGATTGCATATCAGTGAAACGGGATCGCATACTTTTAGGATCCCATCTGGAGATTGAGAATGAGTGCACCACCCTGTGTGTTATTTAGTCAAGACACAATCTATTCGAATAAAAGCTTCTTTCGTTGTAGAGATTGTAAAGAAATATCTCGAAAGTAAGAACTTCCTGTATAAAGTTCTAGAAACATCGAGAAAATTCTACACTATTGTAGAATTTTCTACCGCAACCATTCGAAACTATAAAAGCACAAGACTGTGCAAAGTAAAACACATTCGAACAGAGATCGTGGCAGTGTGTACATCGAGCATTATAATCGAAGCAGCAGTATTTGTAATTGTGCAAAGTGATGAAATTCATTATTAAATAAAGTACAAATTATAAAGAAGTAAACTTTAAGCCTAATATTAAATGTGTAAATAGCAATAGTTAAATAAAGTTAGTTATTTTAATTTAACCAGCGATTGTTTGATTACTACACGATCCAGTGGTACGAATCCGAGTACAGAGAGTTAGAGTAAATTGTCAGGAGGGCAATTTCGTAACAGAGTAAATTGTCAAGAGGGCAATTTCGTAACAAAAATGCCAATTCTGGAAAGAACTGTAATGAATTGTTCTTATTTAAACAATGCTCAATTCAGCTAAATCCGTCAAACATAAGAATAGGGTACTTGAAAAAATGTATTTTTTCCGCCAAAATATCACTGTGCGCCGCGGTCCGACTCTCGCCAGCTCTATATGAAATTAGTCACAAAGTTGATCATGAAAAAATTGAAATACAAAGTGGATGGATTAAGGAGCACTGGACGAAGCCGCGAGTCGTTAAATTTAAAAGTAGACCTGTCATAATCTTTTTTAGCGCTGCCAACCTCGGAAAGAACTGCTGGCAGACCCGTTAAGAACTATTCTGCGTGTAGTCAAAGACCAAAAATAAAAAAAGCCAAAGAATTAAAAGAACACGTAAGTGGGGAGCAGATGTTTATGGCAGCTGAAATGAAATTCCGCAGGGATTTTTAAGGAATTATTTAATGCATCGCCACAAAAGGGCACTTCTGTTTAGCAATCAAGAATTGCAGCGAATAATGCAAAAACCCTCTTCCGAGATAAAGCTCTAGGTTTAATAGTAGATGCAGATCTATCGTCGCATCACTACCATATGTTAAGAAAAGGAATATAACATATAAATCCAAAACTTTATCCTTGTTTCGATCGCAATTGTGCTACTACGAAAATACAATTATCACGGAAACATCTGCTGAAATCAGTTTGCAGTCAATAATTGATCTTACAATTAAAAGGCTGTGTGCATCGCAGCTGGAACTCCTGAAATGAATCCTATTGTGGATGTGATGAATCAACACAAAATAGATACCAATAAAAGTTTTCGAATGTATATGCTAGATACGACAGATTATTTAGCATTGCAATAGTACCAATTCAAATGTTTTATAATTAAAGCGGAGTAAAAAAGATAATTTTTCAGACTCCTGCGGCATCTTCAACGCGATATTGTCGGCCCATTAAATTCGTTTTTGCCAATACCGATTTATTGCATCGATTTCTCAGATTATCAGATCCCTATATATGTAGCTTGAGACAGGCATTAAGGACGTAACGTAACATAATAACTAAAGATGTTCTTGCATTGCTGAATGCCCTAGTTCAAACATGGAATCAGATTCTGGTTCTGATTCTGAATCCGATGAATGTTAATATAGCAAATTAAAATTTGTTTTATGATGTTGTAGAATTGCTAAAGATATATTTTGTCTTTTTATATTTATAACAAAAGTGTGTTATCCTCCGAATATTTGTTCATTATAATTTTGAATAGCAAAGTAAACAATGGTCTAATTATTTTTTCAATAATAAACAAAAGAATAGCTAAACATACCAACTACCTTTTTTTTGGCTCGAAAAGGGTTATTTTTATATTTTTAATGAGCAAAAAAAATGTTGTGGTGCTTTTGAAATCATATTTAAAGCCTTTCTCTTTCTTTAAATGTAAGTAAAAATTTAAATTTTTTTTATATGGGAGGTGGGCGTGGCAACAACATGAGAACGCCCATTTTTTGACAAACGATACATTTACCGACAACAGTTCTTTGTGCAAAATTTCATCTTTATATCATTATTGATTTTCAAGTTACAGAATTTAGTGCGGCTATTTCTGCGAAATCTGACACTGTGCGTTGTTCCAAACCCGCGCCGTTGCCGTCTTGCGTGAAACGAGGGCTAGAGTGCTTTCAATTGGTAATTTACACTTAAAGGAACTGAATCATTTGCATGATACTTGGTGTTAATTGCATTAACAGTTGATGTGCAAACCTCATTGGGAGGTATGTAACATTCAAACTTTTAATGCATAACATCTTCTTTTGCATACAATTAGGCTTGTGTTAAGCAAACCTTGCCAGCTTAACGATGGAATTTGCATTGTTGACAAAAACTCCAATATATACTACATCAGCGAAGGCATTGCACTGGATGAAACATGATATCAAGTGCAATACGCTGAGAAACTCAATTCAAGGCCAGCTTACAAATTTGTCAATAATGCACATTTCATGGTTATGCTGTCAATTCAATAATACATAATATTGTTACGAAATTGCCCTCTTGACAATTTACTCTGTTACAAAATTGCCCTCCTGACAATTTCTCTAACTATCTGTACTCGGACTCGTACCGCTGGATTGTGTAGTAATCAAACAATCGCTGGTTAAATTAAAATAATTAGCTTTATTTAATTATTGTTATTTACACATTTAATATTAGGCTTAAAGTTTACTTAGTTATTATTTGCACTTTATTTCACAAACCATTAGTCACTTTATTTAATAAGTAATTTCATCACTTTATTTAATAATGAATTTCATCACTTTGCAAAATTACAAATACTGCTAATACTGCTGCTTAGATTAAAAATGCCTGATGTATACACTTTTACGATCTCTGATCTACTGTCTTCGACTTTTAACAGTCTTGTCGCTTTTATAGTTTTCGAATGGTTGGTGTAGAAACTTCTACGCTATTCTCGTAGTTTCTAGAAGCTTCTATCCTCTTCGACAGAAGTCGAGAATATTCTTTTTGATATTACCGACGGATGGTTCTTGAATAAGCTTTTATTCGAATAGTTCGCATCTTGACTCACAGGGGGCACTCATTCTCCAGATGGGATCCTAAAAGTATGCAATCCCTTTTCACTGAGCTATCACGTTTCACTGCCCTCCGCTTAAACTTGTTCGTCCCGAACAAGGATAGTACTGCAACCTTTATAAGGAGATAACCTCTCTAAATGAACGACTTTCATTTTGCTCCTGGCATTTCTCGCCAACTGGATGCGGTATACTACATCGTTGAGCCGCTTTATCACCTTATAAGGGCCTTCCCAGTGTGTTTGCAGTTTTGGCGATAATCCCTTTTTCCTTTGCGGATTATGAAGCATAACTAGCTGCCCTTCCTGAAATCCTTTGGAGTTTGCTCGTAGATCATATCTGGCTTTCATTTTATCACTCATCAGTTGTGTGCGCTTTCTGATGGTTCCATGAATTTCATTCAGCTGTCTTCGTTTGTCAGCTACATAACTGATACATGAAACTTCCGTAGATGAGTAGGCACCGAATTTCAGATCTGCAGGCAATCTTATGTCACAACCGAAAATAGCCTTAGCTGGTGTTGTAGATGTTGTATCGTGAGTAGCCGATCGGTATGCCATTAAGAAGAGGGGTATGTGTTGGTCCCAATTTTTCTGGTTTCTGTCCACGACTTTTCTTAGGTGTTCCTCAAGCGTACGATTAAATCTTTCAACCATTCCATCGGATTGTGGGTGCAAAGGGGTTGTACGAGTTTTGCGTATGCCCATCAATTCACTCATTTCCCTGAATATTGTTGACTCGAAATTTCTGCCTTGATCCGAGTGCAACTCGAGGGGAGCTCCGAATCTGCAGACCCAATTATTGATAAATGCATCTGCAACGGTCTTAGCTTCTTGATCGGGAATGGGGTATACTTCTGGCCATTTACTAAAATAGTCGATTACGACGAGAACATATTTGTTGCCGGAATCACTAATTGGAAACGGACCTGCTATGTCCATTGCAATACGCTCAAATGGCGCTTCCACGTTGTATAAATGCATCTTCCCCTGGCTGCGACGGCTCGGTCCCTTGGCAGCTGTACACTTTTCACAAGCACTAATCCAGTCAACTACCGATTGCTGGCAACCAACCCAATAAAATCGTGTTTTAATTTTCTCGACTGTTTTTGTTATTCCCAAATGCCCTCCGCTTGGCCCACTATGGTATTCCTTGAGAATTTCGCTTATTCTTGCCTTGGGTACCACAATCAAGTTCTTCGTGGTTTTTCCATCTTCGCTCTCCCACAGGCGGAATAGGCATCCATCTTGCAGCTTTAAGCTATTCCATTGAGCCCAATATGCTTTAGTTATGGGGCTTTCAGTCGAGATTTCGTTCCAATCAGGCCGTTTTCCTTCATTCTTACTTGATACGATTTTTGCCAAATCTGGGTCATTTCGTTGTTCTTCTTTTATCTTTTCCGCTGTCCATTCATCGTCTGGTAAAACAGCCATTAAGCGCACATCGACTACTCCTTCTTTCCCTTCAGCTTTAGAACAGTGCTTACATTCCATACTGCAAGGACGTCGTGATAGTGCATCAGCATTCCCGTGGTTTCCGCCTCTGCGATGTTCTATTGTGAAATCGTAGCTTTGGAGTCTCTCAATCCATCTCGCAACCTGACCTTCGGGATTTTTGAACTGTAATAGCCAGCGCAGAGCAGCGTGATCCGTTCTCAACAAGAACTTTTGTCCATACAGGTACTTGTTAAAGTGCTTCACGCACTGCATAACCGCCAAAAGTTCTCTCCGTGTTACACAGTAATTTCGCTCTGGCTTTGATAAGATCTTACTGAAGTAGGCTATTACTCTTTCATGTCCGTCAATAACTTGCGACAGGACACCTCCAATCCCGAATCCACTTGCATCTGTATCCAAAATAAATTTTTCGCCAGGTATTGGATACGCAAGGATCGGAGCTGTACACAATAGCTCTTTCAATCTGTTGAATGCCTTCTCCTGTTCGCTTTTCCACTCAAAAGGACAATTTTTCCTCGTTAATGCATGCAGACTACCAGCCACGTCCGCAAAGCCTGGAACAAAGCGTCTGTAATAGGTGCAAAGACCCAAGAAGCTGCGTAGCTCATGCAAACTAGTTGGTCTTGGCCACTCCCTTACTGAGTCTATCTTATCTGGATCTGTGTGTACTCCTTCAGGTGTGACTTTATGTCCAAGGTACTTGACTTCTTTCTTGAAGAACGAGCATTTCTTTGCGCTCAGCTTCAACCCTGAAGCTCTTAATCGCATCAATACTTCTTCCAAATTCTTCAAGTGGTCCTCGAAGTCCTTTCCCATAACGATGATGTCATCTAAGTACACCAGACACGTTTTCCAGTGAAGACCCTTTAGCACATGTTCCATTAAGCGTTCAAATGTAGCTGGAGCATTACACAGTCCGAATGGCATCACCAAAAATTGCCATAGTCCATCACCGGCACTGAATGCTGTCTTTTCCTTGTCTTGTTCGTCTACTGCCACTTGCCAATATCCGCTTTGTAAATCCAGCGTTGAGAACCAATTTGAACCAGAAAGTGTGTCCAACGTATCGTCGATTCGAGGTAATGGATAACTATCTTTCTTCGTTACCTCATTTAGTTTACGATAATCTACACAGAAACGTGTGGAGCCATCCTTCTTCTTGACTAATACCACTGGAGAACTCCAGGGGCTCGCTGATGGCTCTATGACGTTGTTCTGATGCATTTCCTTCAGCAATACATTCACCTCTTCTCTCTTTGCCAGAGGTACTCTTCTTGACGCTTGACGAATGGGTTTGGCATCACCAGTGTTGATTGTGTGTTTCACCGTCTTTGTTCTGCCTTCGTTTTTACCCTTTTCAGCAAATACTGACCAATGTCTTGCCAAAAGTTGGCTGGCAGTCCTCCTCTGCTCTGTGGATAAGTCTTTGCTCCATTCTTTCGTAAGATCGTCGAGTACCTTTTTATCAGCTGGTATCTTCATTTTTGTGTCTCGAGGCTGGCTTTCACAGTTTACAATTGCCGAAATTGCCCGGCAATTTCCAATTATCTGTCCTTTCTCTATGGTTTTAGCGGCATTTGCAAGATTGACCACTCTTACTGGCACTATTCTGTTCTGCTGTTCTTCTACGAGGGTTTTTCCAATGATGATGTCATCCAGTACAAATTTTTCATCCGTCTCCACAACCCACAACTTGTTCTTCTCCACATCTCCGTCCATTTTGGCCCATATGACTGCCTCTGACTTTGCTGGGATTTTTGTCCGCCGCGATACAATGGCTTGTCGGATACCTCCATACTTATCCTCACCAACGGATAACGGTATTTCGGTGTTCGCATACTTCAACATTCGGCATTTCAAATCTAGGGTGAATCCATTCCGAATCATAAAATCCACACCTAAGATTAATTCGTCCACAATATCCGCAACTACAAACTCGTGCGTCACTGTTGTGGTGCCGATAGTTATTTTCCGTGTAACTTTTCCCAGTACCGGTGCATCATCTCCAGTTGCCGTACGCAATCTTATTCCCAGAAGCGGCTCGATTCCCCGAACGAGATCCCTTCTAATTATGGAATGTGATGCACCCGTATCCAATGTTACCACGATTTTTCTTCCATTTACTACGCTGTCGACAGTTAGGCTGTTGATTTTCCGTGCCATCTGAGAAACGAAGATTCTGGGGCTACATGTTGTGGGAGTCAGATCAAGCCCCTCGAGACTGACTCCATCTAGTTTGTCGACGGCTTTTCAACATTTTCTGATTCCCTACTTTGGAATCTGACTTGCTTTGGAGGTCTTACCGGTGAGCGTGATCTAGAACGTTTCCGTCTCGATTGGCAATTACGGGCCATGTGTCCGACCTCTCCGCAGGTGAAGCATTTGCCCGTGAAACTTTGGCCGCTTTCAACTTGTACCTGACGGGCTCTGTATACTGGCTGGCACACCAAGGCTGCTGTCTCTGAAGTTAAAGCGCTAGCTACTGTCTCCATATATGTAGCTTTCGGATTAGTTATTGCAGAACGCTTTATCTCCGCATCGCGAATGCCATATACAAAGGTGTCCATCATACACCTCTCAGTGATCTCTCCTGGGTAGGCAAGATGAGCCAACCGTTCCACTTCCGCCGCAAACTGTTGTAGAGACTCACCACTCTTCTGCACCCGTGTTCGTAACTCTACTTGGTACATCTGCTTCCGGTGTTCACTACCATACTTGCGCTGAACAGCATTCATCAAGCTTTCATAGCAGTCTCGCTCACTTTCTGAGATAGTTTGAAGCACATCTGCGGCAGCACCTTTCAATGAAACGGTTAATGCAGCCACTTTTTCGCGAGCACTCCAACCATTTGTGCTAGCGGTAGTCTCAAACTGCATTCTGAACACGCTAAATGTCGTGGTTCCATCATAGGTAGGAGGCTTCAGTTTTATTGAGGATAAAGCTGGCACAGGCAATGCACGTTCCTGTAGTAGGTGAATTCTTTGCTCTATTTGTTGCTTAAATTCGTTCTGCTTTTGCTCGTTCGCAATTAATTTTTGTTCTACAGATTTTTCGAACGATTCCTGCCGTGTCTCAATTTCACAAACCTTCCTGTCTACCATCTCGGACATTTCTTTCATCTGCTGTGAGTTTTGTTCCGCTAGTAGAGCAAGTCGTGTTTCACTCTGCTCTAACCGCTGCTGCAACTTGTCATCGCTTTTCTGTAGCTGCTGTTCCAACTGTTCTTTAACATCCTCTCTGACAGCTTGAGCATTTTGTTGTAATCGCAACTGCATCTTCTCATCGGCTGCTTGAGAATTTTGTTGTAACTGCTGCTGCATATCCTGTTTAAAGGATTGCATTATCCCGATAAGTGCGCTCATGTCAAAGTTACCCGTGTTAGTTTCTTGCGGTGTTTCTTCGTGTCGAGATGTCGTTGGCTCTTCACATTGGAATTCATGCTCATCGACATCTATACCCTGCTCCTCTAAAGCGCTTCTTAATCGCACCTGCAGCTCCGCTTTAAGCCCTTGTGTTTGCAAATTTAAGCGCTCAAGCTCCTTCTTGAGCTGCTCCAATCTCAGTTTTTCGAATTTAACCATTGTTTATTACAGATACACAATCCCACTTCTGACACCAATTGTTACGAAATTGCCCTCTTGACAATTTACTCTGTTACAAAATTGCCCTCCTGACAATTTCTCTAACTATCTGTACTCGGACTCGTACCGCTGGATTGTGTAGTAATCAAACAATCGCTGGTTAAATTAAAATAATTAGCTTTATTTAATTATTGTTATTTACACATTTAATATTAGGCTTAAAGTTTACTTAGTTATTATTTGCACTTTATTTCACAAACCATTAGTCACTTTATTAAATAAGTAATTTCATCACTTTATTTAATAATGAATTTCATCACTTTGCAAAATTACAAATACTGCTAATACTGCTGCTTAGATTAAAATGCCTGATGTATACACTTTTACGATCTCTGATCTACTGTCTTCGACTTTGAACAGTCTTGTCGCTTTTATAGTTTTCGAATGGTTGGTGTAGAAACTTCTACGCTATTCTCGTAGTTTCTAGAAGCTTCTATCCTCTTCGACAGAAGTCGAGAATATTCTTTTTGATATTACCGACGGATGGTTCTTGAATAAGCTTTTATTCGAATAGTTCGCATCTTGACTCACAGGGGGCACTCATTCTCCAGATGGGATCCTAAAAGTATGCAATCCCTTTTCACTGAGCTATCACGTTTCAATATGTATAGCCAAATTATATGTAATATATTGAAACGTGATAGCTCAGTGAAAAGGGATTGCATACTTTTAGGATCCCATCTGGAGAATGAGTGCCCCCTGTGAGTCAAGACGCGAACTATTCGAATAATAGCTTATTCAAGAACCATCTGTCGGTAATATCAAAAAGAATATTCTCGACTTCTGTCGAAGAGGATAGAAGCTTCTAGAAACTACGAGAATAGCGTAGAAGTTTCTACACCAACCATTCGAAAACTATAAAAGCGACAAGACTGTTCAAAGTGGAATACAGTAGATCAGAGATCGTAAAAGTGTGTACAGCAGGCATTTTAAGCAGCAGTATTTGTAATTGTGCAAAGTGATGAAATTCATTATTAAATAAAGTGATGAAATTACTTATTAAATAAAGTGACTAATGGTTTGTTAAATAAAGTACAAATAATAACTAAGTAAACTTTAAGCCTAATATTAAATGTGTAAATAACAATAATTAAATAAAGCTAATTATTTTAATTTAACCAGCGATTGTTTGATTACTACACAATCCAGCGGTACGAGTCCGAGTACAGATAGTTAGAGAAATTGTCAGGAGGGCAATTTTGTAACAGAGTAAATTGTCAAGAGGGCAATTTCGTAACAATATGTAGCTTGAGACAGGCATTAAGGACGTAACGTAACATAATAACTAAAGATGTTCTTGCATTGCTGAATGCCCTAGTTCAAACATGGAATCAGATTCTGGTTCTGATTCTGAATCCGATGAATGTTAATATAGCAAATTAAAATTTGTTTTATGATGTTGTAGAATTGCTAAAGATATATTTTGTCTTTTTATATTTATAACAAAAGTGTGTTATCCTCCGAATATTTGTTCATTATAATTTTGAATAGCAAAGTAAACAATGGTCTAATTATTTTTTCAATAATAAACAAAAGAATAGCTAAACATACCAACTACCTTTTTTTTGGCTCGAAAAGGGTTATTTTTATATTTTTAATGAGCAAAAAAAATGTTGTGGTGCTTTTGAAATCATATTTAAAGCCTTTCTCTTTCTTTAAATGTAAGTAAAAATTTAAATTTTTTTTATATGGGAGGTGGGCGTGGCAACAACATGAGAACGCCCATTTTTTGACAAACGATACATTTACCGACAACAGTTCTTTGTGCAAAATTTCATCTTTATATCATTATTGATTTTCAAGTTACAGAATTTAGTGCGGCTATTTCTGCGAAATCTGACACTGTGCGTTGTTCCAAACCCGCGCCGTTGCCGTCTTGCGTGAAACGAGGGCTAGAGTGCTTTCAATTGGTAATTTACACTTAAAGGAACTGAATCATTTGCATGATACTTGGTGTTAATTGCATTAACAGTTGATGTGCAAACCTCATTGGGAGGTATGTAACATTCAAACTTTTAATGCATAACATCTTCTTTTGCATACAATTAGGCTTGTGTTAAGCAAACCTTGCCAGCTTAACGATGGAATTTGCATTGTTGACAAAAACTCCAATATATACTACATCAGCGAAGGCATTGCACTGGATGAAACATGATATCAAGTGCAATACGCTGAGAAACTCAATTCAAGGCCAGCTTGCAAATTTGTCAATAATGCACATTTCATGGTTATGCTGTCAATTCAATAATACCTAATATGTATAGCCAAATTATATGTAATATATGTATATAGAAAATGAATAAATACCCACGATTGGCACATCCAAAAGTCAGTCAATCAGTAAGAGTTAACTGTGAGTCTTTTCATTTTAACTTAACATTGATTGATTCTCCTGCTCCGACACCAAGGTTTATGTGCCTGTTGTCAAACCCACCATCAGCTCGGTACAAGCACCGCTGTTGACATTAGGTCCTTTTTCAACGATACCAAGGTTTACGTGCCTGGTATCAACTTTATAATCAACTCGGTACAAGAACCGTTGTTGAAATTCAGCTGTTAATTTTAGTTTAACATTTTGGTGACCCCGACGTTTGCAACCTTCTGAGTATCAGACGGAAAGGATAACTGGTTCAAGTGCCAAGTATCCATCGATCCACTGATCATTGAAACATCCTTCAGTAGGCAGCAAACAGCTACCAGGTAGTATCCACATTCATCAATCAAGTCCTAAGCTAGTAACCTGCAGAAGACTTCAGACATCATATACATCATCAAGCTATCAAGTGTCCTGTAACCAGCAGACGACAACAATCAAGTCAGCATTAGCCGGTAACCAGCAGACGACAACAACGAATCCTGCACATAGCATTCAAAAACACGATACGTCAGCATCATGGGAATGGATGAACTATCATTGAGGCAAGATGAACTTGCACTGGCTCTACAAAAAGCTATAGCCAATTACAAGAAGGCGCCACAATAGATGTCATAACAATAAAAGCCAAGGAGCTGGATGAATTGTGGGTACAGTTTGACAAACTCGACAATACCATCCGCGACCAACATGGCAAGGAAGTCGACCACCCATATTTCGTGAAGGATTTACACACTGCCATTCGCACGAAATACCGACAAGCACGCGATGAGATGGACAGAGCAGTACAGGCCATCAAACGTCTCCAGGCAGCATCAACCTCAAAGGCTGCACCGGAGGTACTCAAAACAGTACGGTCGCCGCAGCCAGCCACCAGACAAAGCGAATCAAGCACCGTGATAGCTGCCCCCAGAAGTCCGTCAAGTCAGCTATGCTCACTAATTGACAAACAAAAGAAGTCAATAGACACAGTTAGCAAACTACTTAGCCAAGTGCTTAATAGTGTGACACAACAAACGTCGCACTATTATGCAATGCAGGCGAAGACAGTAGAAACGCATTGGAAATCTGCTCAGGACCTGCACCAAAGGATCTGGTTATCTGATGAGCCCAGCTCATACGACTACGAGGGTTTTGCCCAGATTGAGCAAGCAATCACTGCACAGATTGTGCAGCTTCAAGATATGGCTCGAGAATCACCGGCATCAATTATGCAAGCCTCTCCAACAGCAGTCAACAGGCAAACAGCCAATATGACGACATCAGGTCTAAAACTTCCCAAGGTTGAACTACCAAAATTCGATGGCAGCTACCACAAGTGGAGGCAGTTCCACGATCTATTTATGGAGTTGGTCGACAAACAACCAATTCCAGCTTGCCAAAAGATGTGGTTCTTGAAGTCCAGTTTATCCGGTCAGGCGGAAGGACTAATTCGGCACTTCACAGCATCGGCAAATGATTACGAGGCTGCATGGGCAGTGGTCAAGGATCGATATGAAAACCCCCGGCTGCTGATAAACGCAACGTTAAGCAGACTGCTCTCCCAACCGACAATCAATAACGATCAGGCATCAGCGATTAAGTTCCTCCACGACACTACCAAGGAGTGCATCATGACTCTACAAGGTCTAGGAGTGAGCACCGATAGCTGGGACTCCATTCTGCTGTACATATTAACGCAAAACCTGCACAAAACCACTCACGCATTATGGGAGCAATCCTTAAAACAGCCGAAGGAGATACCATCTGTAAACGAATTCCTGAAATTCCTTGAACTTAGATTCCAGTCATTGGAAGCTTTAGGAGGAAGACTCAACAAGGATGCGGCAGAACAAGGGCGACCAAAGGCCTACCAGGCGTTAAGTGTTTCAGTGCCAACAGGTCCAGCATGCATCACATGCAACCAACATCATGCGCTATTTCAATGTCAAGATTTTCTCAAAATGACACCAAGTCAGCGGTTAAAAACACTCCAAAAAGCAAACTACTGTGTAAACTGTCTGAAAGGTGGGCACAATGCCAAATCTTGCTTCTCAGGCAACTGCACCAAATGCAATAGAAAACACAACACGTTGTTGCATCTAGAAGCACGGGAGCAGACCACAAGAGGAAGCCGATCAACAGCAATCAATTTAAAATCAACTACAACTCTGTCCAATACCGCAGTGGCATCAGCAGCCACCGAAATCATGCCTACACATCGAAGCTGTTATGTCTTGTTGGGAACAGCTAAAATCAGAATAACAGCTGCGAATGGACGATCGGGTGAATTTAGAGCCATTCTCGACTCATGATCACAAATCAACATCGTCTCCGAGCGTGTTATTAAAAGACTAGGCATATATCCAATCGAGGCTTCGTTGTGCATTGAAGGTATTGGGAATGCCCAAAGAAGAGCTACGCACCGCGCTAACATGAAACTGGAATTTCGAACAAGCAACTTTGCAGCCGACTTCGAGGCATTTGTGCTGCCAAGCATTGTTCCAACTCAACCAGCTCAGCAGCTAAACGTTACAAAATGGCCGATTCCTAAGGGTGTCCAACTGGCTGATCCGGACTTTCATCAACCAGGAAAAATCGATGTTCTCTTGGGCGCAGAGCTGTATTACGACCTCATAGAAATGGGCCAAATCAAACTTTCCTCTGAGCTCCCAGTCATGCAAAACACAACGCTTGGTTGGGTGATAAGTGGAAAAATTGGCCAAAGCTCAACAAAAACAGCAACATGTGCAGTCTACACTGGTCAGGAGAATGGTTCCCTCAACGGCACTCTTGAAAAATTCTGGCAACTTGAAGGATGTGATTCACCGAGCTGTAAGTTTACAACCGCCGAGCGTCGCTGTGAAGAACATTTTCTGCAAAATTATCAACGTGATATCAATGGGCGCTTCATAGTGAAATTGCCGTTCCAAACCACTCCAAACCAACTGGGAGAATCGCGGAAGTTAGCTCTGCAACGGTTCATGACAATTGAACGAAAAATGATAAAGATTCCTGAATTCAAGGCCCAATATGTAGCCTTCATGCGAGAATACGAGAAGCTTGGTCATATGGAAGAGATTGATATAACTAGCATCAAGAGTTCCCACTACTTTCTTCCACATCATGCCGTTTTGAAGCCAGACAGCTCAACGACAAAGCTAAGAGTCGTATTCGATGCTTCAGCCAAAACATCAACAAATGTCTCTTTAAACAATCTTCTGGCAACAGGACCAACTATCCAGGAAGATGTGTTCACTATTCTTTTGCGTTTCCGGCTCCCTCGATTTGTCTTTACAGCCGACATTGAAAAGATGTATCGACAAGTGCGAGTAGATAAAGACGACGATCAAAAGTTCCAACTTATCTGGTGGAGAGAGGATCCCTCACATCCCATGAAGTGTTATCAGCTCACGACAGTCACCTACGGTACAACATCTGCACCGTATTTGGCTATCCGCACACTTCAGACTCTGGCTGACGATCAAGCCAACAAATATCAACTAGGAGCAGAAGTCGTAAAATCCAATTTTTATGTCGATGATGTGTTGAGCGGATCTGATAATCTCTCCACTGCATGTGAAATACAGCGGCAACTTCGACTCATGCTTAGTTCCGCGGGTTTCAATTTACGGAAATGGTGCGCGAATCACCCAAGGTTACTAGAAGAAATTCCAGTCACGGACCGTGAAGTAAATATGGAATTCGGTGACACACTGGACGACAACATCAAAACAATGGGATTGATTTGGAGCCCTTCTAATGATGACTTTAAGGTCAAGGTTGGTGTAGTAGAATCCGGTAGGATAACAAAGCGTTCAGCCTTAGCAGATATTTCACGTATTTTCGATCCCCTTGGCTTCGTCGCGCCAGTTACGACCACAGCAAAAGTATTCCTTCAACAACTATGGAAACTTAAAATAGACTGGGACACAGACCTTCCAGCACCACTTCACAAAACATGGCTAACCTTCAAAAAGGACTTGCAGAAGTTAGAAACCATCAGCGTGCCACGCCACGTCTTCGGTCGCACAGTACCCAAGGACCCCCAAGTACACATTTTCGCTGACGCATCAGAACGTGCCTATGGAGCGGTAGCATACATGCGAACACAAGATTCCCAAAACCAGATAGTCGTTCGCTTCCTATGCGCGAAATCACGAGTAGCTCCAACAAAGCAAGTAACATTACCCTGACTGGAATTGTGCGCTGCTAAGGTCGCCGTGGAATTGATGCAGAAGCTCCATGAAAGCCCATTCTTCAAAAGCGTTACAACGCATTTTTGGTCTGATTCCACAGCGGTGCTGGGATGGATAAATGCAGAATCAGCACAATACCACACATTCGTGGCAAACCGAATTTCGGCTATTCAGCAAGCAACTAATCCACAACAATGGCGTCACGTGCCGTCCCAAGACAATCCCGCAGATCTGGTATCAAGAGGCGTGACAGCAGCTAAATTGGTAGACAACCTGTTTTGGCTATATGGACCTAAGTTCCTGCACGGATCTATGACAATTTGGCCACTTCAACCTCCACAAGAACAATGTGCCTTGGAACTCAGGCGGCAGACGAGTGCAGCTCTAACACTCAATTCGAAAGAGACAACAACTTTCTGGGAAGAAATCAATCACAGGAACTCATTTCGACGCCTGCAAAGAATTGTAGCATATGTCATTCGGTATGTGAAAGTATTAAGAAACAAGGTATCCCACCCTACAATAGCACCAACAGCTGAAGAAATGGAGGCATCATTGACATTGATTGTCAAGGGTACCCAAGGAAGAGCCTTTTACGATGACATTAAAAACTTAGAGCGTCACTCAACTGTCAATAACACTAGCGATATCAGTAATTTGTCACCGTTTATTGATGACCAAGGTATCCTAAGAGTTGGAGGACGGCTAGAAGCATCTAACTTGAGCTATGACGCAAAACATCCCATGTTGCTGCCATACAATGACCATATTTCCAGAATGATTCTCGTCATGATGCATGAGAATAATTTGCATTGTGGTCCACAAGGTTTGCTATCAGCGTCAAGGCAACGATTTTGGATAATAAAAGGAAAAATAATGGCCCGAAACGTTGTACAAAATTGCGTGCGCTGCACCAGATCCAAGCCTAAGTTATTCACTCAAGTGATGGGAAATTTGCCAGCAACCAGAGTCACTCCAGCTCGCCCGTTTGTCCATAGTGGAGTGGATTATTGCGGACCATTTTGGGTGCACTATAAAATTCGTGGAAAGAAGCCACACAAGGCTTACATCGCAGTATTTTCCTGTTTCGCAACAAAGGCAGTTCACCTAGAGGTTGTAACCGAATTGACGACCGAAGCATTTATCGGAGCGCTGAAACGCTTCACGTCTCGCCGCGAACGGTGTGACACTATCTATTGTGACAACGCAACCAATTTCGTCGGCGCAAGTAACAATCTGAAGGAGCTAAACGATGTCATCTTCTCAAACACCTCACGAGAAAATATCACGAGATCATGCAGCGACCGTGGAATAAACTTCAAATTTAGTCCTCCTAGAACTCCACATTTTGGAGGCTTATGGGAAGCAGCTGTTAAATCCGCCAAGCATTTGCTACTACGAAGTGTATCGACGGCATCACTGACCTACGAAAAACTCGAAACCATCGTCGTGGAGATCGAGGGAATTTTGAATTCTCGACCGCTTACCCCAATGTCAACAGATCCAGATGACCTAACAGCGCTAACTCCGGGACACTTCTTGATAGGCGAACCGTTAACTTCACAGATAGATAGGAACATGTCAGAATCCAAGGTATCCCTACAAACTAGATGGAAATTGGTGACACACCTTAAATACGAGTTCTGGAAACGTTGGTCACACGAGTACCTTCACCAACTTCAGCAACGACACAAATGGAAGGGTCCAACTAGCACCATAGAGCCAAATACTATGGTAATCGTCAAAGAAGATAACTTACCAGTGCTCCAATGGCCTCTAGGGCGAATTGTTAAGGTGTACAAGGGTGACGATGGCTTAGTAAGAGTGTGCGACGTAAAAACACAAAGGGGCATATTTAAAAGAGCAATGCAAAGACTGGCACCATTATTCTCGGCAGATCATGACGACATCGAAGTAGATCCAGAAGAGCAACCAATGCCAAAAAGGAGAAGAATAATACCAGCAATCACTAATGGTTTGGCATTGCTACTCACAATAATGATGTTACCAATAATATTGGGATCTCCAGTGCAAGTTAATCGTTTTGGTTCAAAACTTGGCATCCACTTCGAAAATATAGGATCAGTTGCTATTTCATCTACGGAATGGAACTTGCTCGTAAACTACGATCTGAAACCATATTGGACAGAAGCATCAACGCTGTTCAACGGTACCAGCACCCTACGTCAACTTTGCCGAAAGATTAAACAAAACTACACTTGTAGTCATCTAACTGACAGCTTCGATCGACTTGAAGGAGAATTGCGTGTAGATAATAATCTGATAAGAAGCAGTCGCAACAGGAGAGGGGCAGTAAATCTCGTTGGAAATCTTGCACATACACTATTTGGCGTGTTAGATTCAGAGTATTCCAAAAAGATGTCAAGGACAATATTAAACGTCAAAGAAAACGAGTCCAATCTGCTACATCTGCTGAAGAATCAAACATCCATCATTGATTCCACCGTCAACATCATAAAGCAGGATCAGATAGCGGTTAAGACAAAATTTGATGAATTTGACCAACAAGTGAATCAAATGTGGAATCAATTGCAGAAAGAAGACGAAGAGCTGCAACAATCGAAATTGTTGGAACTATTCAACGCTCTGTCAATTCAACTAACTCTAATCGCAACCGATTTACAACGTACACAGTCAGCTATACTGGATGTTCTCACAGACACTCACCATGGTAAATTCAATCCGCTACTTTTAACTCCCGAGCAATTGCACACCGAAGTTGACAAAATTAAACTCCACCTGCCATCATCATTAGAACTACCTGCAAATCAAGAGGACTTAATACAACTGTATAGGATAATGAAGGTCAAGGGAGGACTCACTCAGGACCATGTTGTGTTTAAGATTACATTACCGTTGGTGGAACATGACCGATTTGAACTCTTTCTGCTCATTTCGGTACCAAATTGGATCAACAACACTATGGTGGCAATTGATACATGCACCACCTTTCTGGCCACAAATGCTGCTCGCGATCAATACCTCCGAATTAGCTCCGACGACTTTGCATCATGTGAGCGAATCAATCAAATTGAATACGTATGTTCAAATGTGCCAATCCGGTACAGCTATGAGGCTGAGATGTGTTCAATTTGTAAACTAAAATTGTAAACTAAAATCTGTGGCCAATAACATTACGTGGCTACCATTGAAGAAAAAAAATCAATGGATTGATGCAATTCCGTCAACTTCACGAGCCACTGCAGTCTGCGGCAAGGAAATCATCCCGTTGACACTGAAAGGCTCAGGACTACTGACACTTCAGCCAGAATTTGTGCTGAAACACAATGCAATCTCAATGCAAGGGCAAGAATCCGTGTCCAGTGCGTTAACAGCATCACGCACAAGCCTAGGAAAAATTACAGAATTATCTAATAGTGAACAAATAACTCCACTATTGCAGAAAATCAACGCGATCACTTACACAACACAACTGAAGAATCTCACAGAATTACACAATGCTCTGGCCAAGGAAAAACTGATGACACTGCAAAAAATTCAACCACCAGACTATTACCACCATGCGGTCAGTTATACCGCACTGTTCCTGTCCGTGATACTTTTAATTACTGGGCTCATATGGAAAATACGAAGTCAACGTGGCGTCAATGTGCCAGAAATCATCACGTCAACAGATACGGTGCCTCAGCCTCGCCCTCGCCACCAACCAATAGAGAATCTTATATAGGTTGAGCTGTGCTCAACGCGCGGGAGAAATGTTAATTGCATTAACAGTTGATGTGCAAACCTCATTGGGAGGTATGTAACATTCAAACTTTTAATGCATAACATCTTCTTTTGCATACAATTAGGCTTGTGTTAAGCAAACCTTGTCAGCTTAACGATGGAATTTGCATTGTTGACAAAAACTCCAATATATACTACATCAGCGAAGGCATTGCACTGGATGAAACATGATATCAAGTGCAATACGCTGAGAAACTCAATTCAAGGCCAACTTGCAAATTTGTCAATAATGCACATTTCATGGTTATGCTGTCAATTCAATAATACCTAATATGTATAGCCAAATTATATGTAATATATGTATATAGAAAATGAATAAATACCCACGATTGGCACATCCAAAAGTCAGTCAATCAGTAAGAGTTAACTGTGAGTCTTTTCATTTTAACTTAACATTGATTGATTCTCCTGCTCCGACACCAAGGTTTATGTGCCTGTTGTCAAACCCACCATCAGCTCGGTACAAGCACCGCTGTTGACATTAGGTCCTTTTTCAACGATACCAAGGTTTACGTGCCTGGTATCAACTTTATAATCAACTCGGTACAAGAACCGTTGTTGAAATTCAGCTGTTAATTTTAGTTTAACACTTGGCATTTTTCATATATAGGGTGTTTTTTTTGACATGTGGTTTTCAATCTGGCAATACTTTTTTCGGAGTTGGTTTTTTTGACAGCTGTTACTTGATTTATGATCAGTTTGGTTTGAATGGGTACGTTAATAAGCAAGGAGTGACGATAATCCACAAGCCATTGTTGAGACGCCGTTACATCCTCAAAAAGTCACTGTTTGGTGTGCTCTGAGGGCAGAGGAAATCTTTGGTCCATATTTTTTCAAAAATGAAGCCTGCCATACAGTCAATGGGGAACGCTATAGAGCCATGATTAATGACTTTTTCGTGCCTGAATTGGAGAATGTTGATGTGGACGACCTTTGGTTCCAACAAGACGGCGCTACATGCCATACAGCCAACGATACAATCAATTTATTGAAGGAAACTTTTTGTGAGCGCATTATCTCGCGTCGTGGGCCTGTGGCGTGCCCTCCAAGATCGTGCGATTTAACACCGCTGGACTATTTTTTGTGAGGTTATGTGAAGTCGCTTGTCTACGCAGATAAGGCCGAGACGATTGACGCCTTGGAAGAGAATATTCAGCGCGTTATTGCTGACATACGGCCCTAATTGCTGCAAAAAGTGGTCGAAAATTGGGTCTCTCGGCTGGAATTTATTCGAGGCAACCGCGGCGGCCACTTGCCCAAAATCATTTTTAAAACATAATGGCAAACCATTATCTTTATAATAAAGCTAAATTCTTGGCCATAACATTAAATTATATGCGTTTTATTTCTGCTTGATATCGTATATTTATATTTTGGATCAAACAGGAGAGAGAGCTGCATCAAACGAGAGAGAAAACTACTTCAAACGAAGTGTGCTTCAAACTCATACGCATAACGTGTTGCATTCATAGGTATGACGGCTTATATTCACACAAACACGTTGTTGTGGATATACGCACTTACGTCAGAGGCGTGGCTTTCCAAAGGAGCTGCTCTTATATTCAAAATGTTATGGGTGACTTGGAAGAGCAAACAAGCGATTCGTTGCAGATCTCAGACAGGACGCTGCTGATATGTGTCAACGAAATACGCCATTATCAATGAAATCACACAGTTTAAGCCTCCTTCAGGCTGTAGGCTAGTTTTAGGCTATGACGGTGGTGCGGCAAACAGTGTGCATTGAAAGTCAAGTGTGTTTTAGCGACATCAGTCCACAATTTCATCATTTCAGTTTAGTCAATACTCATTATGTCTCATGCTACCGCATTTGTGCTCCTTTCCAACCAACTGCAAGGGTTCAAAGCCATTCTATCAAAATCGTTGGCTGCTCAATCTGAAGTCAGCATATCAACACTGTGTGTGCACAGTGTAAAGCGATCTTGCAACAGACAGGATGGAAAAGCAGGAACACTAACCTCATGGGAGTCACACATAAAGCGATGTGTAGAAGGAGCCGAAAGCAGAGTTTAAAGTTAAAATGCTTTCGTCTATGGAAGCAACCAGCACCGGACGCCCAGATAGGGTAAACTTAAGCAAAATTCCCTACGAAGTATTTGTCGGATAGTGTCAAGGACGAGTCGTCGAGTGCCCCAGTGGAGTCGGTAAAAACCTTACACCACTGGCTCTGTCTGTGTTAAGTTCCCTAAGTGTTCACTATTGGAGTCAACCAGAGTGGGCTCTAGGCTAATATAAGCTTCGCTGCATTTGTCTGGAGATAAAGTCCTAGCTGGTGTTGCCTCGTGAGTGTCGGCATGAAAAAAAAGACTCATTCCTGGGCCGCTGGCGCTTTTATAGGCCCAAGCTGGAACAGTCCAATACTGTTATTTTAGGAACAGCCAATTCTCTGTTGCTAAGGCCACTGTTCATTGCCGTTGTTCCTGCATTGTTGTTGTTGGATTTATTTGCCCTTGTTGTTGTTTTCCCTGTTGTTGTTGTGATAACACTTGTTCTTGGGCCGCCTCCACCGTTGCGTTGTTGTTGTTGTCGCCTTGTAATTGTTGTTGTGGCGCTAGCAAATATTTGAATTTACTCACCGTATTAGAACATTGATTTCTGTTGTCTTCTTTGTGTCATGTACTTGCGGCCGGTTGACCTGTACATCACTGCTGTGGCTGCTTTGTGTGTTGTCTTCTGTCGCTGTAGTGTTGTTGTTGTTTGGCTGTTCGAATCGTCTATTCGTAATTTTGTTGTTAGTGCAGTAGATCGGTATTTGCCGAGCATTGTCTATCGTGTAATTACCTCTCTAGTGTGTGTGAAGTTTTGTTGTAAATCTGGAGCCGTTGCATTTGTTGGTACGTTTTCCTCTCGCTGCATTTGATTTAGTTATTACAATTAATTGGCTTAGCCAATCATTGCGATCTGTATGACAGTTTATTCGTGTAGGTTTTTTGCACTCCCGACGTTCTTTGTGAGTGTTGTTGCAATTAACATGGGGGCGTTTGCCTTTCTTGTTAATTGTTAAACTGTGGGATGTTGGGGATGATCGTGCACTGTGTTATGTTGTGGGTGGATCTCTGTGCATGCAGCCATTTGCTTATTCGTTGTAGTTTAGTGTGGGAGCGTAAGTAAGTAATCATTTACGTTCTCACAACATTAATGTATCCACTACTGCTATTATAACCTCACTAATCATCCTAGCAATTTATAGATACAGGTCCAGAATCATCCATTATGACCTTCCTGCCGAACATCCTACCGCTCCTGCCTCAGCGATTTCGTTGTCGCCGTCGCACTCTCAGGGGAAGTGTGTACGCGCGTATCCTAAATCAGCCACACGGACAAACAACGTTTACCGCCCGCAATTGACCGACTGAACTCAACTGAACTGAACTGAACTGAATTGAACTACACAGAACTGATCTTTCTACGAATTCCGGCTGTATTCGCTGTTACACACGCCACTTTCGCAACCCCCACACCATCGAAGCCCCCTCGCTGCACAAGCAACTGAACTGTCGATGCACTGAAGCCCAATTGCACGTGCCACTTTACTGGCCCCGCACACCGAAGCCTCAACATTATATGGCCATTGAACTGTCGATGCACGGGGCCCTTGCTTTGCATTAGTATGGCACATGTCAACAACAACAATAACCGTACCAAAAGTGATGGACTTATTAATATCTCAAGGCCGGATGCCGTTTGCACGAGCCAACAACAATTCCTGGAATAAGTTAAGCTAGCATAAGCATTTATTGATTCGTATTAATCTATTCTTTAGTATATTTTTTGACATTGAAAATTGAATTGCAAGTTACATCAAAAGAAATTTGCTACTCGAAGTAAACGGTTGTGTTGTTTATTCCAGGTAAGTTAGCAAAGTTGTGTTTTTTTGGATATTAGTGTGCTGACTAATCTAACTTGCGCATCATGTGTCCATAAACGTATGGGGTGAGTCTTGAGCATGCAGGTATGTTTGCATCTGCTGCAATACTGTGTATGAGTGGGTGCGTTTTGTTCTGTTTTGTGTGTCACAGTTGCGAACCCTCAGTTGCACGTTCATTGTCACTTACATGCAATTTCTGGACGCCTGATCCGCAGAAAATGTATACTATAAGGTCGGTTCTACACGGCACACCTAATTCGAAATACGCCCTTAGTTTTCGACGTATCTGTCAAATGTAGGAAGCTAAACTCATTGTCAAAATATATCAAAAGGAATTAGATTTGAATTGAGATACAAAAATAATGCCAAATGAAGCAATTTCAGTATAGTATGAAATATATTATATCCTTCCTTGAATATAAAAATTGGAATAATTAACTTTCTATCAGAGAAGAAAGATAATGGAAATTTAAATGTCAAACGGCAAAGCGTCCAAATGAAGCACACGAAAGATGACCAAATGAATTGGTAAAATAAAAAAATTATTTTGATAAATATTTGTTACTATCCCAACGAGTTAATACAAATATATATAAGTCTCTTAATATCTTAGCATAGGTTGATACGATCTATGTATTGGAAAACTGGTTTCATGTTCCAGAACATTTGATGAGGATGTTTCGCAATTACTTCAAAAACAGACCATTGTTCTACGATACCAACAGTCGCCGCTGATATAAGCAAATAACCTCCGGCGCGGCACAAGGCTCTATCCTCGGTCCAGAGCTTTGGAACATATGCTACGACGAGATACTGCAAATCGAAATGCCAGACGAGACGTACTTGGTTGGATACGCAGACGATATTCCGGCAGTTATAACACCCAGAAACACTGACGATGCTCAGCGCAAACTGACTCAGGTGATTATGCGAACACAGATGTGGATGAACGATCACGGTCTAAAACTAGCCACGCAAAAGACGGAGTTAGTTTTCCTCCCCAAAAAGCACATACCGATGGAAATGCAACTGAGCACACACCCAGAAATCTTCCACACGAGGAGGACGGTAAGGTACCTAGGCGTCCAAGTTGACTCGAAGCTAACCTACTGGGCTCAAGAAAAGCACGCGATAACCAAAGCGTCACAAGTGACAGCATCACTGTCGCGGCTATTGGCTAATACTGGTGGACCAACTACGAGCAAGCGTCAACTCCTTATGACGATGACACAGACGATTCTACTCTACGGCTACGAGATATGGGGAGACGGAGTAAAAAATCAGAATCACCCGAAAGTTCTAAGTAGAGTACAAAAAATCGGTTACCCGTAAAGCCTCTTCGTACCGTACTGTCTCGCAAGCGGTGGTTCTGGTAATTAGTGGAACGATACCCATCGACCTTTTAGTTTTGGAACACAGAGAAATGTGGATACACAACAGGGAAGGGGAAAGCCAATTGTCAAAACAAGATGTCAAAACCCATACCATACAAAGTTGGCAAGGAAGATGCCGTAACGAAACCTACGGACGGTGGACGGCACGTCTCATACCTGAGCTAAATAGCTGGCTGAACCGAAATTTCGGTGAAGTAACTTTTTACACCATCTGGGCATGGGTTTTTCTAAAAATACCTTCACAAATTGGGGACAACTGAAAGCCCAGCTTGCATATACGATGACGCAGACGCTGATGATGCGGAGCATACCCTTTTCAAGTGCAAAAAATGGACAGAGAAAAGATGTGAACTTGAAAGACGTGCCGGTTCACAAACGGCTGGAAACATCGTTGAACAAATGCTAACATGCGAAGAAAACTGGAACTTAATTTCCCGCTACGTAGAAGGGGTCCTGCGAGCCAAGAAGAGAGAGGTGTCGATGCCCAGCAAGAGATTCATAACTAGAATGAATCTGAAGCGGAGGATTAGACGTCGGCTACACAGAGGCAGATAGCCAAAGGAAAGGGAAAGTAGTTATACCGAAACAGTCTTCCATGGCGGACGAAATTCCCGAAGGACGGAGGTGTTTTTAGTCGGTAGCCATGGGGGAGTCCGATACCATTTTTAATATTTCTTTAGATTCCTGAAATTTCAGAAATATATTTGCGGAGGAAGGGCGATCGTCCGAGCAAGACTATAATACATTGAGTAAGGGTGTGAGGAGGTAGATTACAAGTGACGCCGATGGAAAGTTTTTACAAAATTTTCTTGTATTCCCAAGTTTTTGATCTCATTGGGTTTGGGAAGTAGGGGAGGATATTTAGAATTCTCCAGGTGCTTTCAGTTTTTGCGAGAAGGTGATACCTGTCAAACCACAATAGAATAGAACCATCAATTACTTGTGTAAATTTATGTACCGATGAGACACAGTCCATCTTGATGCCATAAATTATGTCGTTTACAGGTACATGAGTAAAGGAGCGGGGAAATATGGTTCTTTTTACGCATTTGAGGTTATCGTGTAGTTTGACATTAATTTGCCAGACACCGGGAAGTGTATTGGCTCCCAAATCTTATCGGCAATCTGTTTGTTTTTAACTAGCAGCAGGAGCCTGCCATCGCGGAGTTCGGGGACAGAGTTGATTTCCTTGCTAATGGTTAGTATACCTTCGTGTACATCAAAGCATGAAGTGTTGGTCAGAGGCTTATCTTCATCCAATGCTTTAATTACAAGGAACTTGGGTTCGTCTTTCCTTACGAGCGGAAGTTCAAGATACGGATCATGTGGGGTAGAATCAGGTATTTTTCCTTTTTCTTGCTTATGGGTCGTAGAGAGTAGAGCGAACCTGTTACCTCCAAGGTTGGGTTCCTTGAGCCGAGGAAAACCGAGAATAATATTCACAGTATATGAGCGATAAGCGACCGCAGACATTAAGAGTTCGTCGATGGCTGTGTTGCATTTTGGCTTCCTGTTATTGCTTCGATTGTTCAGACTTGACTTTCATAACTGATTGTTGGTTCTGCAAATCGGTATCTTTAGTTTGTTGGATTGAGGGCATGAAAGAGGTTGCATGCTTTGTTATGATTGGCAACATTATTGCTAATTTTTGGGGTGCTTTCTATTGTTCGGGTTGCTGTTATAGCTTCAGAGACTATGTTAGATTATGAGAGGGGAGAAGAGTGGTGGTTGATAGACTGATTTTTATTTATTTGTCTTGCCTCGCAAAATGGGCACTTGAACTTTTAATACCTATTATTTTTGTGAAAAGTATTTAGATCTGTTGGATGAAGTTGAGTGCTCTTCTAGGCAGTTTGCACATTAAGTTCTGGTGAATTCAGTGGGGGAGTGAGGGATGGTTGCAGTATTCACAAGCTGATATTTGTGTTGCCACGCTTCACTGTGTGGCCAAGAAGTTGGCGTACTTTAACTTGGTAGTAATGTACATCGCCATGGTTTAACTCGCTTGCACGTGCTAAGGTAAAAAATCTCTCGAAGTTGGTCTAACCCGACTTCAGGTTTCTTCACTGGTTTCACAAAATTTGGTCATCATTGAGTCTTTACACGGCTGTGTCGTAGATTCATCATCTCGCACTTTCTGTACAATCTTTGGTAAAGGCTTCTATACAATGATGTGATTCGACAACGAGTGTGCTGGAGAGCCGTTTGTCCCCCCTATGGAGTGCATAGGAAACAGATTTTTGGATATTGCCCCGCTACGCCCATCACCTCGTTGCTTCTCGGCCGTAGGTGTTATAGGATGGCCACGCTATCTAAGGCTCGACTCCAGACAAATGAATCTCTCAAGTAATATTTTGAATCGAACTATCTTTACGTTGGTTCAGTATTACGAGTACTTTGGTTAGGTTAGCTTAGGTAGAATGTCTGTCCTAAGACTCTCTTACGCCTGTTCAAGTGCCCTTGTGGCCATTGGAGCTTTTTCCCCACACCTCCGGATGCTCCTTAAACCATCCTGTTCGATAAAAGCAGCCACTTTCGTTAGCTTCATCCGAGAAGCCTCCTCAATACTGTTAAGAAATGCGAATCCAAGAGCGGAGAAGTTTTTTCTGCTTAGACTCAATCACCCACACAGGAGGTGTTCCACTGTTTCCTCGTCCTCGACATCTTGACAGCTCCTACAAAAGTCATAATGGGGCACCCCCAGTCTATTTGTATGCCGACCAATCAAACAATGACCTGTCAGTGCCACTATCGTATTTTTAATATTCTGCCTATTAAATTTCAAGAGCAATTTTGTACTGCAGCCATTCCATTCCGGCCAAGTAGGTCTACTTGTTAGAATGCAAATTGCCCCCATCTGACATTTGCAACTTCGACAGTGTGTCTATTTATTAGTAATTTGCATGTTGCTAAAGGTATTGGGAAAGGAACTTTATCCGGGAGGATAGTTAATGTTGTCCCTTCCCTAGCGAGCTCATCAGCTTTGCAATTGCCTTCAATACTTCTGTGGCCCGGCACCCAGACAAGGTTTATGTTAAAGTATTGCGATAATTCGCTTAATACTTTATGACATTTTACCACGGTTTTCGATGATTATCTTCGTGACTCGAACGATTTTAAAGCCACTTGGCTATCGGAGTAGATATGTGTATCTCTCGTGGGCAACGGACTATTCGTTATGTGCAGTATACCTTCTCTTATTGCTATTACCCCTCCTTGGAATACACTACAATGATCCGGTAAGCGGAAGGATAAACTGACTTCCAGCTTTTCTGAATATAAAATTAAGTTTTGAACCGTCAATATAAATGCTAAGTTCATTTTTATTGTTCCTGGTTCCATTATCCCAATCCTTGTTTGAGGCGAATACAGTGGAAAAGGAACTGCTTAAATTCCGCTCTAATGGATTACAATACTCTGCAGTATGGGAAATAATAGGAAATTGTTCTACTATGGTCGAATGACTTCTGCTACTTGTAGTAAAAAGGGAGAATCCCCTGAGTCTAAGAGCTGATTTGACTGCAAGCATAGAGTAAAGAAATAAGACTCACAATCTCGAACAACAAACTTTTTGTATGGTGGCGCTGCGAATAGCGTCAATTATTCAATAGCGCCACTCTGCTGACTACCGCCGACCGATCTCTTCTATGTCGAAAAGTGAGTGACATTTCAGATTGTGACTCTTATTTCCTTACTCTATGCTGCAAGTTGCTTACCATACAAGTCAACTGGTAAAAGGTCTAACATAATGTTCAATGCTGTTGTGGGAGTTGTTTTGAGAGCTCCGCTTATACATAAACTACCTTCTCTCTGAATACGATCTAAACTTTCACAACAAAGCTTTTATTAAGTGCCGACCACCGTACTAGAATGCTGTACATCTAATCACTGTTGTGTATAGCCAGTGTACTATTCAGGATGCCATACCCCATTTTAGTCCTACTGTATTCCTACGAGAATAGAGTGATATTGATGCTTTTCTTAGTCTATCCTCTACATTTCATTTCTAATTAAGCTTTCTGTTCAAAATCAGTCCCAGATAGAGGGCTTTATCATTAAAAGACAATGTGATTCCATTCACTTTAGGGGGCCTTACCACAGGTAATGTATGTTTCCTACTCAACAGTACTAGTTCAATTTGGTTGGCATTTACGACTACACCACAAGATTCTGACTATAGATTAAGCTCATTTAATATGCTTTGTTGGACTTCGCAGAGCGTATTGGGGTATTTACCACTTACCGTGACAGCAACATCGTCCGCATAGGCAACAGCGTGGATTCTTCCCTCCTCAAAGCTCTTTAACAATTTGTTCACTTGCAGTACCCAAAGGAGAGGAGACAGGACGCCGCCTTGAGGAGTACCCCAGCTGACAGGTTGTAAAAAGCATAAACTTTAATGATTTATCCTCCCACATGACCGATCAGCACCACTCACAAAATGGGGGATCACCAGTTTCCCGACTCTGGTGAGAGATTTTAAATCATAACGCCAATGCCTCCCAACAAGTACATGTGGTGAAGAAGACAAGGAGAAAACAAACGGAGAAAACCCACGCGATGCAGAATATATGGCAGCTATTGAAAACAAGAAGAAGACCAAACCGAGCTATGACGCCATTCCGATAGCCAATCACAGCACTCCACGCATTGTGTGCGAGTAGCCACTGTGCTATAAAAGGAGCAGCATCTGAGTGCTCAGTCTTTTTCAACGAAACAGGATGTAATGAGATCAAAAAGGGAAACGTAAAAAAAATGAACAAATTGATAGAAAACGGCGAAATAACACGCAAAAAATGAACGAGTTCATCGGCAGCAGTATGTTCATCGAAAAATATCAAAGCAGTTTTGATATTTCATACTGCATTGTCCGTGTAACTCACACACTCTTATTCTCTCTCAATTTCTCTCAATTTCACTAAAACACACTTATTGCAGCTGGCAGTGCATGATGTGTCTGTACGCACCTTTAGAGTGCAGACAACTTCTTTCGACGAACGAAAGCGTAGGCGTAAACAACATTTTTGCGTGAACAGCAGCGTTGGTGTGAACAATTCCTGGCACCATTGTACGCGAAACTTGTAGTGCGGGCAGTGATTATGACTGGACATTTGTGAGGACTTGAGCGAGCGCCGAGCATACATGTTTACCTGAGCGAGCTATTCACTCGCGTCGGACAGACTGATTCCTATCTGAGCGAGTCAATCTCTCGCACCGGACGATTACTTGAGCGCCAGACAACTCCACTAGGACTCGCGACACAAAGCCTCACTGCACGCATAATCATACGGGACCGCAATAGCAGTGACCTGACAGTTCTGACGAACTGAGCGAGTTATTCACTCGCGTCGGACAGACTGATTCCTACCTGAGCGAGCTATTCACTCGCGTCGGACAGACTGATTCCTACCTGAGCGAGCTATTCACTCGCGCCGGACGATTACTTGAGCGAGCCATTCACTCGCGCCAGACAACTCCACTACGACTCGCGACACAAAGCCTCACTACACGCATAATCATACGGGAGCGCAATAGCAGTGACCTGACGGTTCTGACGAGCTGAGCTAGTTTTTCACTCGCGCCGGACATCTACGCCACTGGAACTCGCGACACAAAAGCCCCCCACCATAAGATTCACCACCTAACAAGAAAAACGTATACACGAGTATATATAGTAAAATGTATAGAACAATTTGGCAATAAAAGTATTTCGAAAGTAAACCGAAGTCTAAGTATAATTCTTGATAACGAACCCTGGACGTCGCTGATTTTCTATAGCTGAGGTAGACAGCTATAGAAAATTAAAGAGACCCAGTCTACACTTCCCCGAAGCACCCAATGTTGAATTCACAAATCTGCATAGGAAAATTTGTCGGATGAGGTCAACAACCGCCCCGGGGTCCCCCACGAGTACTTACTTGAACCACGAAAAATATGGTTTTGAGCCTTTTGCAATGAAATGAAACAACATTATTTTTGTTTATTTTTTACATTGTTTTGCAATTAATAGTTTTATTTTCGTTTTACATGATCATTTTCAAAATGGTTTTCATTACTTTGCGATTAATTTCATTTAATGTGTGATTTTTTAATACATTTGTTTTTGTGTGTTGTTGTTAATACGTTTTAATTTTTACTCACAATCAGTTTTGTTGTTTTTGTATTTTTGTTTGTTTTGTTTTGGTGTTTTTTTGTTATTCATTTTAAGTAATTTTTCCCAAATTTCATTTCAATCGTTTTACAATTCTTATTTATTAATATTAATTTAAATCGTAAATTATTTTGTTTTTTCTCCTCTTGCATTTGACTGCCGTTGTTCAAATAAAACATTTTAATTTTTAACAAAAGAAGTTCTTTTATAGTGTTAGTTACTTCTTTTTCCTTCACTTGCTTGTGGACTTTCTCATCTAGAACTGTGAACATAACAGGATAACCATTTAAAAGGGCACAAACTAAATGAATTTGTGAGCTGCGTTCTTTCAAAACTCACAAAAGTAGCGGGTAAGCGGTTACTCTGCCCTGCACCGGACTACGGTCGTCCCTGCACTATCTGAAGAATACCGCTCGCTCACGGAAACGAAAGCGAAGAACAAATAATCGTACAAATAAAATGCAAAAACATTCATTTTGACCAAGTTTCGCTTAACAATTGCACTACGTAGCAGCCGGTTGTGGCGTGACTGTCGTAGTTGTTGAATTTACTACTATTGTTGTCATTATACATATTTAATAACAATAAACAATTTTATTAAGAAATCAGTAAAATTGCTTCAAGTAATTTCTTAAACTGTATAAATAATGTTTACACCAACAAAAAAACGAACAAATCGAAAATATGTAAAAAATCATACTTTGAAACAATGTTTTATTTATATTATATGTGTATATTTGTTATTAATTATATATTTCTTAACCTTTCTCTTACTTTCTTTTCACTTCTTTTTGTTTTATAATTAAAATGTGGTTTTACGATATTTTTGTTAAAATTCTAACGTTTTTTTTTTTTTGTTGTTTTTCTTCTTTTGTCTCTAAAGATGTTTAATTTTTTTATATTTTAATTTCTAGTCTACTCTGCAGAGCGCTCAATTGAAATAGGGAGGGGGGAAGAGACGTTTCAATTTTTGACTGAGTTGTTCCGAATTGTTGATTGCTTTTGTTTGCTATTTCCTGTGTTTCCGTGCTATTTCACTTTTCAATGGAAACGAGCTTCCCCCGAATTTAATTTCTTATGTTTTTTTTCTGTTTGCCTTAAATTGATTAAGTAAATTTTCAGTTAATTTAATTTAAGTGCAAGTGCGCATTTTTAGCATTTAAAATCGAAACCAGAGAAAAAAACAAAAACAAGAAAGGAAGTTCTTCTCTATATTTTTCTTGTTTTTTTGGGTTTTTGTTTTATTTTTGGAAAGAAACACTTTCGAATGCATATCCAAAGAAAGCTGCTTTCACAACCAATTTAATATTATTTTGGAAATAAGAGTTGTTAAAAAACAAACGTGAACTAAAGAGGAAACAAAACAAACGGAAAGAAACTTGTGGAATCTTCTTCAGAATAACCACAAAATTGATGCAACACTGGGATGGCTGCTGGAAACGATCGGGTGAGCAGACAAAAAACAATGAACAAATAAGATTTTAAAAATACCGAATTTATGCTTAAGAATATCTTTTTGTTTTATTACTATATATATCGAGGGCTCTATTTGAAGATGTTCCGGACAGTGATATGGCTTGGGTCTAGCAATAGAAGCGTCCACAGTTACTCATGGGTACAGAACATCGGAAGAGTGTTGTACTAAATAAGGCGCCGATGATATCAAAAGAAACTTCATACTAAAGGGCGCCAGCAAATGACAGCGTTCATGGCGAACGCTGCGCTCCTATGGAAAGTTGCTACAGACTTAGAGCACGCCATCTTCGTGAAGGTATTCCTGAGCAGTTCCGTTAAATATCCACCCAATTCGTTTAGTGGGAATCTTTGGAGGCGTACATTTTGAAATGGAGCCCTCGATATATTAAATCCAGTTGAATGTCCAACCTTTAAAATTATAATATATACAATACTTGATTTAGATACAGTCAGGTCAGCACCGGCACTTCGGATAGTTTGCGTTTTAAATGAACCAGGCTTGAATGCGGAGAAGGAGGGATTCTATGAGATGTTCTTATAAAAAGCTGTCCACGAGGCAACATGCTGCGAACTAAGTTTGTCTAGTCTGAGCTCTTCGGAATTCGCTCCCTTGGACCATGCAATCATTGCAAATATGCGATGGGTCTGGAGGGGTGTTGCAACTGTTACTCCCTGCATACAATTTGGTGGCTAGAACACAAAGAACGCTGCCAAAAAGTGAGTGTATGAATGCTGTGAAAGATTAGATCGTATTCAGAGAGCAGGTAGTTTATGTAAAAGCAGAGCTCTCAAAACGACTTCCACAGCAGCACTGAACATTATGTAGGACCTTTTACGAGTTGACTTGTATGGTAAACAACTTGCAGCATAGAGTAAGGAAATAAGAGTCACAATCTGAAATGTCACTCACTTTTCGACATCAAAGAGATTGGTCGGGGGTAGTAACCAGAGTGGTGCTGCAATATGAAAATGAGAGCCATTGAGTCAAATTGGCGCTATTCGCAGCGCCACCATACAAAAAGTTTGTTGTTTGAGATTGTGAGTCTTATTTCTTTACTCTGTGATGAAAGGAACAAGCCTCTGGCGTTGTTGGCATTCATGTGACAATATCAGCGCAGGGCAGTAATGGGTATCGCTTTTGCCCCAGAAATGTTTTATTAGTTTCTGCCGACTTTGTTCGCTTCATCGCAGTGCATTCGTGGACGAACGCTTCCCTTGAGCTTCCTCCCAGTTCATTTATTAATGATTTTTGCCTTTAACATGCTGGGTTGAACGTCATTTATTTATTGTTCTAAATTAAGCCAACTGTATCTCTTTCCTTACGACCGAAAAGATTTATTCTCGTAATCTTATATTTTTAAAATTGATTTATTTAAAAGCTTGCGAAATCTTTTGAAATGCCAACGAAAAGTAGGAGAATTGTCTTTCAAATATTTCATTCTTTCTTTGCATTTCAAAGGACTTTGCAAGTGCGTTCAATTTGCTAACAAAAAAAAAACAAAATCCTAAATTAAAATCTCACAAACAAATAAAAATAAATTTTAAAAATTACAAAAAATAAAAAGAAATTAAAAGAAAAAAAAAATAATTAATAATACATTAAAAGTAACATCACTGAAAAGAAATGAATTGAAAAGAGTTCGTTATTATTATTATTATTATTATTAGTATATATTTTTTGTTTTGTTTGCTTTTGTTTTGTTGTTTTTTGTTTTGTTGTTTTATTTGCAATAAATAGTTTTTTGTTTTTCTTCTTTTATGTTTTCATTGTTAATTTGCTAGAACGTGTATTCATGTGTGTCTGTGTATGCATGTGTGAGTGAGTGTGTAAGTACATTTAAAATTCTTTTAAACTTTGCTTAATTAATTAATCAATTTAATTTTGTTTTTATTTAATTAATTCTGTTTAATTAGTTTTCAATTACTTGCTATTTTAAGTAAATTTTTTTTTTATAGTTTTTATATATTTTTCTTTTGTTTGCAATATTTTCCATTATGAATTTTCATAATTGTCAATTATTCTTCATAATAAGTAATCTCAATTTCTCGTTTCAACTCTCCGCTTCAAAACTTGCATTTGTTTTGTTTGTGTAGTTGTGCTTGTTCTTGAATTCATACTACAATGGAAGTTTCTTTCATTGTGTTCTCATTTTTGTTTTTGCTTTTCGTTTAATTACTCTTTTCATCGAACCCTCCCACAAATATGTTCAATGAATTGTGTACAATTTTATTTGGAAAACTCGTTTGAGTGTGTGTGTGTGTGTGTGTGAATGGTGTGAAATTAAAATATTTTCAAAATTTTACTAATTGTTGACACATTCATTGTTCTTTTCCTACCTTAAAAATCTAAAAAAATTTCTGCTAGTTTTTAAATGTTGCTATTTCTTTTTTTAAACATAGACATTTATTGTGTTTATTTTTGTTTAAGTGACTGTGTTTGTTTATTGTTATCTTTTCTTAATTAACAATTTTCGAAATTGGCGTAGTCTTTTCGGAGAGATACGCTGCGGAGTGACAGTGACTGGCAAAAGAGACAGAGAGAGAGAAGATTAAGCCTGAACAGGTTGGATGGGCATGACTCATCGTAACTCAGCGATTACTTAAAGATAATAACGAATGGAAACTTTCAAAGCTTATTACCGCACAAAGCCAGTATATGAATAAAATTTAGTCACTGCTGACTAATGAGACAAATAGAGAGATACCGTTGAAAATATTCAATTTGACGCTCCTCAGGAATGACCAAACACCTACTCATTGCTCTAGTGCCAAATTATGTAGAAGTAAGTCAGTGAGGCGACCACATATGTATTTTCTTAACAATATGCGAAGTCTTCGTACGAGATAGACAATTTAATGCCTTTAGTGCCTTAGAGGCCAGTCTTTTCCGTCGCCCTCGCTCGCTCGTTCTGCATTGTCTCTCTTTCTACTTCTGACTCTAGTTTGAATACGTGGCGTGAACTTCAAATTCACAGGGGCGCGCTTGGGTGGTGGTGCTTTAACAACTCTCAACAGACTGTGTACAATTTCGAATTTTCAATTGTTAATAATTTTGTGTTTTGGTTTTGTTTGGTTTTTCGTTTTGAAATTTGTATGTTTGTAAATTTTCTTAATGCTTTTTAATGTTTTATTTTGTATTTTTGTTCTTTGTTTTGGTTTTTGTTTTTGTTTTTTTAGTTTTGTAAGATTATCTCTCAAATTGCAGATTGCAGAAAATGAAAACTTCAATCAAATATCTTATTCAATGTAATTCAATTAAGTCAATGTAAAAGTTTAATTTTTAGCGTCATCTTTGCGTGATGTTGACTGTGCATCGCCTAAATTAATCATGTCTCGTGGTTTCCACACCGGGGACCCTACAATTAAATGAAAGAAAAGAAAATATATGGAAATCATATGAAAAAAATGTTTTGAAAAAATTTAGTTTGTTTTTTTTGCTTGGTTTGTTGTTGTTTTTTAAATTTTTTTTTATTATTTTTTTTTTGGTGTAATATACAATTTTGCTAGCATAATAGATGGATGCAGTTTGGTTGGTTTGAAAATTGCAGAAAAGGGCCAATTGGTCGGAACGTGATATGAAAACTTGAAAAATTAAGCAAAAGTAATTTTGTAAACGAAACAAAACAAAAAAAGAAAACACAAAAAATCAAGTTATTTCAGTTTATGATGGTGCTTAATAATAACAATTATAAATTCTGTTAAATGTAGTTTTAAAATACATGCCAAATTTGCTATGCAAAATCAACTGAATGAAGAACTTATTCCAAAATATACACGCATGCAAAATTAGTTTACTTCTAGCAATGAGTTTCACGTTCAGTTTGACGGGGGTCGATTCTGACAGTGTACCACAAAGCGGCGGGCGCTGCTGCACCGCGTGCTGCACTGTGAGAAATCAATGTAAAGTTCTTTAAATTTCTTTTGTTTGTGGTTAAAAATGTTGACATCGCTTGCTTTCATTTCTTTGAATGGAATTTTGAGTTAATTATTTTATATTATTTTTTTCTCTCTATTATTAGAAAATCGAGTATTAGTTGATTTAAAACATTTTCGAAAACTTGTTTTTATTTATGTATATAAAAAATAAATATTAATTTTTTATAATTTTTTCTGTTCGTATTTTTTGAATTGTTTAAAAATTTTGTAAAATTTATGCCAACATTTTCCATATTTTCTTTTGTGTCAATGAAAATTATAAGTAAATTTATATAAAAAACAAAACTAATTTTATTTCATTAAATTCGCAAAATATAAATATTAAAAATGGTTGATTCTGCCGGTATATAGTGGGATCATAACGGCACAAGAGTCATTCGAAAAAAATCAGCAGTAAAGTTGCGGATTGAATTTAGGGTAGTTCGAATCAAGGCATCGACACAGCAGCTTCTGAGCGTGCATCCTGATTCAACCCGAGCAGGTTTGTGCTTTTTTCGTCGCAAATGTGGTCACTGCAGCTGGATAGACTCCAAGTGTTTTCTTTGTGGAAACCATGAAGGAGCGATATTTTGAAATTGATACAAGCGCCAAAATTTAAAAGTGGAGCCACTCAACTGAGCGTACGAACCGCCGCCAACATCTGCTTTGATATTTGCATGGGAGTATGAAAAAAATAGCTACGCGATGTCCTTTAGGTTAGGTAGGAGTGGCCGCCCAGTTTGCCAAAAGCACACTTGAGCACACATAATGGCCCATTGTGATACCACGGTGTGGCGCCGTTCAAGCACTGACTAAAAAGTTCCCTTACTTGGGATGGTGATAGTCAGCGCAAGGACAGCGCCTTTAGTTTTATGAGTTATTATATGCGTCGATTCGTAACTTGAGTTACTCCTTTCCCTAACTGAGCTACTGAGTCTCTGACAACAATTGTGGGAGTATAGAAATATTGTATTCTATGCACAACGTTTATATATCGGATTTGGCTCTGCAGTTTCAAGTCGTTGCTTGTGTACTTTGGTTATAACGTATTCAAATGTCTAAAGAAGCGCCGCCACCCAGTAAACGCGTCTGTGCTGGTGACGAAAAGGAGTTAAAGTATATTTCACTACTATTGTTATGAAGAGAGACCCACCAAAAGTGTGGCTGAACACAAGAAAGTGAGTGTATCTTTGTTTGTAGAAAGTTGCTTATATTGTGTTTTCATAACCCTTTGACAATTCGCCAGGGAACAATTTGTTGATACATACACCCTGTATTTAGTTAGAATATGTTTTGATGCCCAAATAACGTTTGTCGAGTAGCAACTTAGAAACCTGAACTATTAGTTTTGATAGTTTGAGCATAAATTGCGGACTTTTCGCTTCTATTAAGCAAGCATCACAAACAGCACATCCCTTGTCAGTGCCCCCAATTTCACAAGGACATCGTACTTACAGCCCCACCCTAGTAGAACTCTCTGAGTGTGGAGACCTGACAACTATTAGGTCGAAAATACCAGCAGAAATTCTACATACAGTTAACTTGCTTGGCTTGCTAGTATCCTTAGGTGCGAGAGTTCAGTTTGGCGATAGGAGCGTTAGGTTAGGTTAGGTTAACGTGACAGTCAGTCTAAGGACCAGTTAACTCAGACCACCATGGGTCCATAGGACCGTTAGAAGCGTGTGTGTTCTTCTTGCAAGTGTATAACTAAAATGCTGTTTCTTCTTTCTAAGCTGGCGATTTTCGCTTAATCATTGACGGCACCTAATGACGTCTCACTCAGTCTACAAATGCTCTGCTAAACAGTTGCAGAGTTGTATGAAACTATACGAAATGGCAAATGGAGCAGCTGAAACAAGCAACTTGTAGCAGTGTAGGCTTCAATTTAGCAAAGGCCTTTCGATGCACATAATTTTAGCCTTTATTTGTGACGAAAATCCCGGCAGAACAAACCAAAAATTTTATAAAAATTTGCTGATGAATTAATATTGAATATTTATGTACAATCGGAAACCAAAACAGCGGATGGCCCAAAATTAACCGTATTTAAATGCACTGTTCGCTGAAGCAATTTCAATCAGCGCCACTCAGTTAGTTTTCGACCATTCCGTTGGGAGAGTAGACATGATTAACGATGATTTCGTTTACGAATCGAATGTTGAACAAAGTTGCACTGATAATGAATAAAACAAGAAAGAAAGACAGAAACTAAGAGGAAAATTAAGAGGAAGTCGGGTGAGTAGGTTGCGAGCAAGTAAAACAAATATAAGAAAATGTCAATCGGTGATCAAATATATTTTTATATACAATTATAATGTGGTGGGTTGCGGTGGTTGTTGAAGGGAAACACAGGGGTATTTTTTGCTTCGTTTAACAGTGTTATTCTCAATTTTATACAGGGTGTGTTAACCATAAGACATAATATTGCAAGTACGAGTAAAAAGTACGAGTATATCGCAAAGTTACGGTTAAGAAAATTTGCTGTAGCTATTTGTACACTAATTTGTTCTTTTCGGTTGTTCGAAAAAATGCAAAATTTCCTCACTTCAATCTGAGTGCACATCGATCGAAACTGCGCTGTTTTGATTTGTTTGAAATTTTGCATTTTTCGCGGTAATTACGCACAAATCCTTTCAAGCGATGCCAACTAAAAAATAAACACACATGGTTAAAATTCGTTCTTTTAAAGTGTTTTGCTAATGTTTTCAGATTACGATTGCTTCGCATTTTCTTTTTTTTTTTTACAATCACAAATCCCTGTTACATTCAATTCACTCAATAAAAAAAAGAAAAAACACAAACAAACTTAACAAATAAATGAAAATTAAAGATGTTTGTGTGTGTGTGTGTGTGTTATATGCATATAAATATTTCAAATTTATTGCTAAATTTTTAAATAAGTTTTAGTTGATTGGATTTTGGAATTTATTTATTTGCTACTCAACTACGTACGATTATGTTTCCAATTCGTTTGTAAATCGGGATTACAAAAATGGTAAAACTTATCCTAACAAATAAGCGTGAATTCTGCGAATTTCTACAAATCTGGCTTTGAAAAGAGCCTATCCAAATGAACTGCAACGCTGTCAGTGCAGTTGTACTTCAATCGCAGTCATATTTGGACTAACTACTCCATCGCACATTTTTCTATAGTATTACCAAAAATCGAATTCATCTACATGGGTAAAGAGAATTCCGAGAACTTAGACACGTGTTCTTCTGTAACTTGTTTTGTTTAGATCTCTCTTACCATCTGATTTTCATTTCATTTCCTAATAAAGGAAATACCCGAATATGTGATTTGACCTCATATTCTATTCTACAAATGTCTTTAGCTGCTCTTATTACACTTCGAAGCTCACAATGAAATCCTATTAAATTGACTAACACAGTCAAAGTATTGAGCCAATTCTTCCGCAGAGAATGTGGTAATTTACTCCACAAGCTGTGTTTTCATTCATAGCAAGTTTACACGATGAGTTATAGGGTAACCATCGGGTAACGCCGTATATTATTTCTGGTCATATGAATATTGGGACTAATATAATACATCGCCGTCCTAAATGTTCAACAGTTTCAGCTGTGTTTTCTCTCTCTTTGTCTCTCTCTCTCTCTATATATATATATATTTATATATTTTACTCACTCACTGCATTCAAACAATAGTTCCCTACAAAACGATCTCCCGAATGTTTGAAGAGTAATAATCAGAGAATACAGAGAAGCGACACTTACACGTCAAAATTTCTTTGTTTATCATTAGTTGCCTATATGGATAGGTTTCTTTATCATTGGCTAACCACAACTCTGAAGAAAATCAGCCACACTACTACAGTGTTGCACATGTGTAAGTGTGGGCAAAGCAAGAGTCCTTTCTCTGTATTCTCTGGTAATAATGGCATCTTTAGTTTACCATGCTCAATTTAAAGTATAGTTTGCACAAATTCGCACCATTCACATATTCGATTTAACAAAAAGATTTCAATAAAGTCTTTTCTATATTATAAATTGCACTAAATTAACATAAATATTATAGTATAACAATTGCTGTATTGTTAGTAATTTATGGGTGTTTGTTAATTATATATATATATATATATATATATATATATATATATATATGTATATATATACATATATATATATATATATGTATATATATATATATATATATATATATATGTATATATATAGTATATATATATATATATATATATATATATATATATATATATATATATATATATATATATATAGTATATATATGTATATATATATATATATATATATATATATATATATATATACTTATTTACCATTTATACAATATATATATATATATATATATATATATACATATATATATATATATATATATATATGTATATATATATATATATAATCTATGTATATAATTTATGGATATAATTCTATACTGTGGGAGATAACAAAGTGAATGGACACATCACCCAAGTGGAAAGTTTGTTCAGTTCATATGTAAATCACACATAAACCTCAAATACACTGTGTGGAAGAGCAATCCTGCGATTCGCTCTGATAGCAACTTACCTCGCTTCTACTGTCCTGTCTGGGACGTGGGAGCAGTACAAGCGTAAAATGTGTGTGGGGTTCGACACTTGCCGACTTAATTGTTCTTGAGTAAAAACGCGCCAATATCGTTTGTGCCAATTAGCAAAAGAGTTTCTTTCAATTCATACATGTCACACACTTTGCTCGTGAAAGCGCGTCTCTCCACATGAGTAAACAATTAACATTTCTTGTGAGTCCAACTGAGTCTTCCGTATTGATGACGTATTTGCCGTCTCTCGCCTACATGGCCATGTTCTTGGTTTATTTCCTTATTCGGATTTTCGTATGTTGTGTATATATATATAGTATATTTTAAGTTAATATAATTTTAGGGTATGTATTTAGTATTGTTTTCTTGAATATTAAGTTATTTAAATATTTGTAGCTTATGTTTTTATTTTGATTAAACATTTACGGTATTTTAGATTTTAAATATGCTCACAAATTCCATTTAACAACACTGAAGACATTTAACAACATTTATGAATAATGTAAAAGTTTTATTTTTTGAAACTTATTTATTCTGGAAACATTTATCTGCTTTTGTAACTCGTATACCTATAAAGATGTAAAACTCTTGTATAATTACTCTAATGACTAATTAAATATTTTGAGAATTTATTTGTGGCATCAATATGCGTACACGGTGTTGTTCTCCGGTTGTATTTCTCCACGTTCTCTCTCCCTACACAATGGTATGCAAATTCAACATTATCTTTTTCATTCTCTCATTCATCAATGAAAAAAGCCTTATATTAGAATATTTCACAGTCTTGAGACCCAAGCCGTTCTCCTCAGGAAGAATTTCGAAAAATTCTATGAAACCAGCACAGCTTCAACAGACAAGAGAAGAATTCCGAAAGCGTTATTCTAATTGGGCTCTCATAAAAACATTGCCGGAATTATATGGATAACACTCTCTCAAAGCCCTCCGGACACGGAGGCTGTTGTTTGCATCGCTGTATCGGATCTGAAGGCGAACTGTGCTATTCAAGATTATGTCAAACCAAGTAACGTCTTCGGCACATCGGGATTGGCCAATCCATATGCTGACAAAATTTTAATAGTGTCCAGATATTACAACGCAAGGAAGACATATCCGTGAAATTGAAATATGTAAGAAGGGTGTATTGCTAATATCTAATAAACACTATACTCGTAGCATCTAAAAAGTATATATCCAAAAAGTTCACCTACACGCATACTATTTCGAAGATCTGGAAAGTTTAAATCAAAGAACACAGAGAAAAGAAACTTAAACGTCAAACGGCAGAGCAGCGAAATAAAGCAGACGGATGTTGTACACGAATCCACTCAAAATCGGGGTGAATCCACTCAAAATCGTGGGTGTCCGCTACGGACGCTAGCAGCGAAAAATACTTTATTTTCTCTGTGCTCTCTGCTTGTAATAAACGCTATTCTCCGAGTATGTTGTAGAAATATCGAGTCGAATAAGAAGCGGTTTGAATTTTCGATTAGTATTACGGAGAATATTCGCACCTGTTACAGTGGAAGAAGACGAGTACCACGTAGCGACCATGGGCGAAACGTTCGAAAATGAACTATTGGGCAGAGAGAAGTGAAATTCGGACCATAAAAGACGAGTATTTATTAGAAATTTCTAAAGATATGTGGGGAACAGAACGATCCAGGTCGCAATGGATACAACAGAGATCTGAAAGTGGCTCTGCATAATGTCTTGTAACGAAGATCAGGTGCAGTTTACTCGAGCTGTTATGCTAATTGAGGACAATGGCAATTATGGTAAACGCTCAAGTCACGACTACGGGAAATGGGAAAATATACAATTACGGCTGGATCTTTAATATTATGTTTGTTATTTAGGTTGATATTTGAAATCTTATATTGTATGCTTTATATCCTAAAGGATGTTGAGGTTTGTCAGTAAAACACTGACGCCTTCTTAAGCTATATTTAATTATTACACTAATATGAAATGAGCAGTTTCCTTTTCAAGCAGTTCTTCTGAACGTCCTTTGCAGAAGGAGTATCTGAGCTATTGAGGAAAAGTGGTCTTCTAGAGAGCCCTACAAATTCGGAAGAGAGTGGTTTTGCAAGTACTCGTGAGCAAAGTTTGTGTACGCAAATTTCATATGCTTCAGGTTTAAATAGTTTTATATTTTGATTACATTTATATTTCGTAGATAATATTTGTATATATATTTTTTCAGCATCTATTTCTATGTACTTGTTTTGTTTTTGCTTGAAATTTGATTTGTGGTATTTTGATTAAGATTTAATTTTGATTCTTTTGCTTGAAGCCTGTTTGATTTTCATTATTTACGAGTTTTGATTTTGTTTGTGTTCGATATTGACTAAGGTAGATTTACAACATTTGATTTTAATACTATATAGTATATAGTAAAAGGTAAACATTTAATTAGATATTGTATAATTTAAGTAGTACGAGTATATAATAGAATATGGAAAGTTTATATTAGGTATATTCCATACTAGGTTAGTATGCGTATTTATTATGTATTAAAATTTAGTTGCTGTATTTAGTGTTTGATTTACATTTGATTCAATTAACACAACTTCGATCGAAAACTGTAATGTTTCATTATTTCATAGTTGATTTTGATTTACTTCTTTTGGACTGTAATAAATATTGAGGTATATTTTAATAGGTTTTTGTTTACTTTGCTATTTTTTTTTGTTGTAGATTTTATTAAATTACAGCTTAAAGTGAATAAATATTCATAAATGTATTATTTTACATGGGATGCTTCAAATCAATGTCTTCTAGAATTTTAATGTCTTGAATGGTTTGTGGAACAAAGAAAAAAAAACGAATTGGGAAAATAAAACAAAAATTATATTGAAGAAAATTATTTTCAAAAAACAAAAAATAAATAATTAAAGTAAAAAAATGTTTATGAAGAAAAATAGGTGATAGTTGAATGAAAATGAGAGCATAAAAAAGCTAACAAAATTAAGAGCGGGTTTTAATCATAAAATATAAAAAAATTGGGACAAAAAAAATTTAAAAAAAGAAATAGAAAACAAAAAAAAATAAAAAAAATAAAAAAATTAAATAAATAAAAAACAATAAAGAGAAAAAAAACAAAAAATTAACAAATTAAATAAATAAAAGGCAATAACCCATCAAGAATTTATAACCATTTAAATATATTAAAAAAAAGCTGTTTTTGAAAAATAATTAATATTAAAAAATTTTAAATTAAACTTAAACAAGAATAACATTCAAAAAACATTTACAACAAAGCAGAAAATTAATAGTAATTGTTCGAGCTGAAAGCCCTGGCAGCTAGTGCTCCTAAATATTTTATGTAGGATAAGAATTGATTCTTATCTTCCTCTTGTGAATAAAATAAATAAATAAAATAAAAATAATTGTTAAATTAAATAGTATACAAACTATTCTTGAGGGAACAGAAATAGATAATTGATAAATGGAAAACTGATAAGGAATTGAAAGTAGTAAATAAAACTAAAATATGCGAGTATGTAAATGTGTTGCCGCGAGTCTACCATGATTTTAGCATGAATTTAGTACTTAAGTGTCTATTCTACCGTTACAGAACAGTAAAACCAAAGAGCATACATAAATAGAGCTCTCAAAACGACTCCGACAGCAGCACTGATCATTATGTTAGACCAAAGAGCATACATAAATAGAGCTGGCAGGAAACGAAATTATTGTTTACTAGTAAACCCCTCGAACAAAAATACACTCATTGCATCTCGCTTCCCCTTGCCGCTCACCGATTATTGTGAAATCGCCCACAATTCCATTTAACAAAATTTTGAGTGCCCTTTGGTAAACCGCTGCTAATCCACAAACACTCGTGTGTGTGTATGCGCGCTCATCAATTCACTACATTTATGAAGCCGCGTCTCTCCTTGAGCTGCCCTGACATCTATTTATGTATACGCTTTGGTAAAACGCTGCCAATCCACACACACACACCCTTGCAGATCACACTCGTGTGTGTGTGTGCGCGCGCTCATCAATTCACTACATTTATTAAGCCGCCTCTCTCCTTGACTGCCCTGACATCTATTTATGTATACGCTTTGGTAAAACGCTGCCAATCCACACACACACACACTTTCAGCTCACACTCGTGTGTGTGTGTATGAGCGCGCTCATCAATTTACTACATTAAGCCGCGTCTGTCTATGAGCGGCCCTGACATCTAATTACCAATTAAATCTGGTATATGCCCGCAAATTACGAGTGCTATGGGAATGAGTTCTGTTTCTTCTACTGTTTTCAGGTTGACTGCCTGTAGTTGAACGCAATCCTTTAACATGTTTAGTTCCAGTTTCCGTTTCACTTAGTTTAATTTTAATAATGTGTGGTTTGCATAACTTTAAACTTAACTTTTCTATTACTAGCTATTTGGTTGCTCTCTCTCTCGTTTTGTGTTTTTACTGTTCCTTTTTGTTATTTTTTAATAGTTAGTTTATGCTTTTGCTTTTGTTGCTTCTTTCCGTTTTCATTTTGCTTTGTTTTTGTTTTTGTTTTTGTTTTCTGCTTCCACATCCGTATCCGGTAGTTTCATCTGCGAGTTTGCCTTTCGAAGAGGTCTGTTTGCTGTTGCTGTCTGTCGTTTAAAATTGATCTGTGTGACAATGTGTGAGCGGATTCAATCGAAAATCAGTTGTCCGAGTGCATGAGTGTGTGCTTCTATCGTTTGCGAACGAGTGTATTCGCGTCTAATATATTTGATAGCATTTTATTTGCTTTAGTTTTCTTATTATTTAATTATAACTATATTTTTTTTTTACAAAAATGAGCCATTGCACCACATATGAGAACTCCCCTGGCGGTGATGGCAACAACTTGCTCGCCACTCTTCAAGTTGGACGATTTACAAATTTTCAATTTCAATCGATTCTATTATTGCCGTCCAGAAGGAACATTTTTGCATGCATTTTGTGGCATATTTTCTCTTTTGTTTCCATTATTAAACACATTTTTTAGATTTTCTGCGGACACCAGAAGGACCACATAGCGTAATGTTCTCACGAGATCCCGTTGACTGCACCAATATTTTACAAACATAGATTTTTGCTGTGGGTATACAGCTCCATCTCTTTCGTTTTTTCGAGAATAATCTTCATGGTTTTTGAGTTTTGAAATGTTTGAACTTTTGGTGTCTTGAATTACGGAATTCTCGAACTCTTGATTAGATCAATTCGTCAATTTGACTGTCTTTAAATGTATGAGTTCCTGAGCAAGCGACTTCCTGAAGTCGCACAGTTCTAGAACACTTGATCTTTTGACTTGTTTGTTAACGATTTTGCAGGATTTTTAACTCTCGAGTTATTGAGATGTTAAATTTTTGCGATCATGAAGTCTTGGTTCATGGAATTCTTGAGTTTTTTCGTTTTGCTATTTCCGAATTTCTGAGTTTTGTAATTCGTTTGGGAATTTTTGATTTTTCTCTTCCTCGAGTTCTTAAATTCTTAAGTTTTTCCCTCTTGAATATCTGAATTTTAAATCATTTTTATTTCTTGAGTTCTTCAGCTTGGAATTTTGTATTTCTTGAATTCTGGATAATCATCTTCTTCTTTCTTACATTCTAATGTTTTTGAATTCACGAGTTCCTGAATTTTGTATTTCGCGATATCTCTAATTTCTTGAATTGTCGAACTCTCGAATTTTTGAGTTTTTTAGTTCTTGAATTCTCGAATTTTTGAATTATTCAGTTCCTTTGAGCTATTTACATCCTGGGTTTATGATTTCTTGGTGTCTTGAGTTCTAGAATTCATGTTTTTTTTGATTTCTGAGTTTTTGAATTCACGATTTCCTGAATTTCTCGATATCTGTAATTTCTTGCATTGTCGAACTCTCGAATTTTGGAGTTTTTTAGTTCTTGAATTCTCAAATTTTTGATTTATTCAGTTCCTTTGAGCTATTTACTTCTTGAGTTTATGATTTGTTGGTGTCTTGAGTTCGTGAATAAACCAATTCACGACATCTGGAATGACTTTGTAACATATTGAATTCTTTAGTTATTGAGTTCCCGAATTCTGTGCTTCTGGAGTTCTGTGGTGCAATGTCCCATTACACAAAACTATTTTATAAGTTAAATTTTATTATTTAAAAGGAGTTTATTTGTATTTGTCACAACTCTATCTAGGGTTGTTGCCAATGTATACTTAATTGCTTTCTAAATTCTTGTTAGCTATTTTGTTGAATTTGGAACTATTTTTGTACGTGAACTGCGTACTGCGCCAGTTTCAATCCGGTCGCTGCAGCTGCCGTACGAGTTTGCTTTGCTTTTTGTTCAGTTTGGATTTGCTTTCGTTTTGTGATTAATTCCTGATTGTTTTACATATAAATTATGTATGCATGTGTATATTTATGTATATCTTATCTGAATTTATATAATTAGATTTATGGGTTGGCATTAAACGATCAAAAGTTCGTCATTGCAGTAAAATGTCCCTATGAAAATTACGTACATATGTATTTACAATAACTCAATAGGAAGGTAGTGGAGCGTTCGTCCTTGCTTCCTTCCGTATTGCTGTAGATTTTGACTTAAGTGATTTTGCCTTATGCTCCTATTTTAATTTATATATAGCCTCAGCCGAATGCCCATTTGCACTGAAACGACGTTGGCCCCCTTAAGGGAGCACTTGCGCAAATGAGCACTGGGCCAGTTCGGTTCGATGCCTCTTAGTCTACGAGTTAGCTATGAAGCTAGTTGCATCCAACACTCTCAACTGACCTTTGGCAGAGGAGTTACAATGTTAACTTCTTAAGACTCCTGCCTGCTTTAGCGCAATGTATGTTCTTAATTACTATTCTATATAGTGTTAGCTTCCATTATTCATTGACTTACGAGTATATTACATTGGAATAGAGTTTTTCTGTTTCTGTTTTTGCTTTTAAGTTTTTGTGGTTTAGTTTTAAAATTTTAGTTTAAGTTTTTAGTTTGAGTTTTTAGTTGTTCGTTTTTAGTTTCAAATTTTAGTTTGTAGGTTTTAGTTTTCTAAATGTTTGCTAACTGTTGAAATATTTGTCCCTGTACAATGTTACAATCTATTCCGTATGTACAATAGAACAACGTAAAATAGAAATCTCTCAAAATTATTGGCACAACTTTCGTTTAAAACCTTGTTTCGATTGTAAAGTACGAGATAGACTCGAAAAGTGTGCGGCCTGATGTGGTCTCAAGTCGACGGAATTGCATCCTTTCATTATTTTGCATTGCTTCTCTACATATCGAATGGAATCTGAATGAAACTTTATGTACTCAGACCTCACACCTTTCCAATGTCTCTCGCTATTCAAATGTTGACTTAAAAAGAACAAAATTACACAACTTTAAATGCCAACTTTAAAGCTAAAACTTACAACGTTTTGAAAAATCCCTGTGTTGAATTATGGTTAATTTACAGTTTTGTAAAATGAGGACTTTGGATGGCAATATATCAATCAACTAAATACATACACAGATATATGTACGAGTAAGTGTAAAAATTCTGATTTCTGGTTTTTCCTTCGATTTTCGGCATATGTACACTTGGGGTTTCTCCCGCCAGCTCACTGTTTACTGCTGACGTCCTTCTTCCTCTCTTTTTCTCCCGCCTGAATCAAATCGCCCGCTCACTTGCATCCACTCTCGCCTTACACGTGTATTTCGTAGTAGTCGTGACAGTCGACGCAGTCACTAGCGCCGCCTGGGTCCGCATCGAAGCCGTCATTGCCACTTGAGCCGCTCATTGCGCTCATTCCGGTCGCTGCTGTCACGCCACGTGGGATCTTCTTCCGCGTACGACTCTGCCGCACGCGGGCCTTATGCTAGGAGGGTCGCTTCTGGTACAAGCAGTCAATGCAGGTGTTGTGCTCGGGCGCCGAAGAGCTCAGCGCGTTAAATGCTCGCTCGTGGGGGCACTGCGGCTCGTGGTACATGACTGGAATTGGCGGTTGGAATTGCTCGCCAGTGACGGGATCGAAGCCGTAACGAGCGAACGCATTCTCTGCGGACTGCGAGCGCATGGGTCCCATGCCGGCTGTATTGATCGTGTAGATGCGCTCCGGAGAGATACTGTAGCGATAGGAACTACTTGCGGTGCTCTCACGTGATGTGGATCGTTCCAGAGACTTGCTGAGTCGGCGACCAGTCGTGGACGTGACATTGCTGTCGCGCCGCATTGTGGTTGGTGCGGCAGACACATAATGGTCGCTGCAGGTCTGATTATCGTAGATGGGATAGTATTGATAATATGCCTCAGGTGGCGCCTTTTGACCCGTTTCGAAACTGCCATGAGCGGACATGCTGCGCTTGCGACCACCAATCACGGCATAACGATCTGGCGAACGCGATTCGAAACTGCCTCGCGGCGTCTTGAGAACTGACCGCGGTATGTCCAGATTTGGTTCGGAGCTGCGACTGTCGAAGCTACTGCGAGGCGTGTGCCGCTGACATAAGGTGGCGCCAGCGCGGTCGGGCGACAGATGCTCTATACTGTCGCGCGGCGAAATGTGTGGCGAGAGCGACTCGATGCTGCAGTCGTGCGATGGCGTGAGTTTCTTGAGGCAACTGCGATCGGGGCTCTTTGATTTATTGGGACTGGGCGGTACTTTCAGTATGCTGCCAGAGGGACTTGCCGAACGCTTCAGAATGCCACCGCCGCCTTCGGAGCTCCGCCTAGGACTGGGTGTGCGCCGTCCAGCAGAGAGGCGATCCTGCGAGGAGTCGCGACTGGAGTTCAGACTGAGACGCTTGCCTTGATCGCTGATACTGACACGTGGCGATTTAATCTTAATGATGCGCACGGGCGAGTTGCCCTGCGATTTGGAGCGGTCCGGAGAGATGTAAATACTCTGTCTTGGTGATTTGGATATTTTTGATTTGCCGCCGGTGTTGTAGGAACTACCGCCACTGGCGATGATGGATTTCAGTGCTTTTTCAGAAGACTTGGACTTGAAAACCTTGTCGACCTTTTTATCGATTACCACATGATGCGTTGTCGTGCCTTCTGATTCGTCTTCGGACTTCTCGGAGGTGCCGGTGGTGGTACCAGTGCTGTCGGATTCCGTGGCTAGACGAGGCGGTGACACTATTTCCGCAACGACGGTCTGCTGCATATTCTCAACTATAGTCTGCGGTTCGGGCGACAGACTTGAATCATTTTGCGTCTGATCCTGAGCATCCCTGTCGTCGTCCATTTGAGACTCGAGCGCCTTCTCTTTGAGATTGGCCATGTACGCAGCAATGTCACACTTTGTGTCGGTGAGTTGTTCATGTTCGAGGTCACTTAAATGCTTATCCATGAAACGCGTATTTTCGTCACCATTTGTGTCCGAAGTGACACCATGGCGACTACCTGACTTCTTGGAAGACTCTTTTGCTGATTGATGCACAACCGATACCTGCTGAGTGGCAGTCAATTTGCTCAGCTCATTTGCGAATATTTCAATGACTTTGATTTCCTGCTTAGGCGACTGTCGTGGTGACAAGCGTTTAGGGTAATATACTTGGCCAGCGGAGAGGTCGGTGTCACTAACACCGTTCGCAACCGCAACAGTACCCGCACCCGCGCTTCTACCACTACTAGTTGTAAATAGACTACCACTACTACCCAAGCTTAAATTAAACGCTGCGGCTACTGTCGCAGCTTGCAGGTCCGAGTCGAACGTCAAGTCTTCCATCGGGGGCACGCTTGTTGTCGTTGTAGCTATGGTGGCAGATATATACGTGATTTTGGCAGCACTCTCTGCTTGGGGGGACGATAGTTCTTGTGTTATTGAGTTTTTCTTACCTAAATCTTTCATGAGGACTGGCTGATAACTCGAGGGCGGATGGGATGATTGTATCAAACGCGCTTGACTACCAGTACTGCCGACCGATAGGGTTGATGTGGTGCTGCGATGTGTTGTAGTGGAACGGGTGGGAAGAGAGAATAAATGCGAGATTATAGTTAATGATACTTAATGAGTGCAAATAATATTGTCACGAACTGGAGTGAAGGAACCGGAATGAACCCCTTCATAACTGGGAATAATCTTATTGAGAGATACTCGTATCTCAGAAAAACACATGAAATATAAGTGGAATTCTTCCCACAGATTTCTCTTATACGGTTGGCAAACATTTGAAAATCTGATATATCGCTTGGTGAGCTGGAAGAACAGACTGTAGCGAATTCCTCTTAGCAATTAGGAATTGCGCTCGGAATCAATAGAGATATTGAAATTACGGACGTACTTAAACACATGCCTCACTTCAGTGTAGGAATGGGACCGGAAAAGATTCACTCAAATTCTGGTTTGATTCTTGAACAGAACGGCTGAAGCCCAACTGAGGTGGGGTCTAAACTAAACATTTTACACAAACCACTTTCATTTTGTTGATGTGTTTATGTTAGGCATGAATGAAAGCGAGAGGTGAGAGTGCTTCAAATTGAATCTGATGCCTTACCTTAGTGTCAAATGATTTGGAGTGCGACCCAGCGTGGCTTTCGGTTTTACCACACCCTGCTGGGAGTCCTCTTCGCCCTCAGATTTTGTGCCAGGATCAATGCGATCGACGTCACCCTGGTGCAACTGCTGCAATTGTTGCTGTTGTTGATGATGATGCATGTGCTTCTGATGCTGCTGCGGGTCTATGGAGGAGTTGGTTAGTTCTATGAAGCAACAGATAAGAAAAACATCGAAAAAAGACAGACACAGAGAGCCAGAGACAGCCAGAGAGAGAGAGAGAGAGAGAGAGAGAAAAAGAGAGAGAGAGAGACAGAAAGAAGGAAAAAGTAGCGTTCATTTCTTACACAGAACTTCGGCATTTAGAGCAGAAATCAGTGAAATATGTGAATGAAGTGCGTGGAGAGGACGGTGATGTGGAAGAATCATTCGCGCAAGAGGCTTACCTGCGGCATCGCCCACTGTTTTGCTGCGACTGCGGAAACCCGTTGGAAGCAACTGAGTCGGCTGCTGAAGAAGCATGGTGGGCACGTCATCCGCCTCCTGACTACCCGATAGATTATCGTAATCAATGTTCCCAGCCGAGTGTCGCTGATTGCCTGACTTCTTTTTCGGTTTGCCGAGTGTTTGGGAACCTTGCATGATGGTGATCTTGAACGGGAACTGATTGGGATTAGCGATTGTCCAGTTTGTGGATAATAATAGCCTAAGATACCTGTTGTTTGGGGCGCTCCAATGTCTGGGAACTGCCGGAGATACCGCCGTGCGCTGAAATGCCTGACACTGAGCCAGAGCTTCCGAATCCCTTCATCGGGATCGACATGTTACGGACGCTCTCACGTATAATTTGCCGAATAGTCTTAAGGAATGCGTTGCGAAAATCGGCTGTGCTGTTCGAGAGTACGTACACTTTTTCTGAGCGGCGCTGCAGTTGGGAGCGCAAATGTATCAATTCCCAAAGGAAATGCGAGTCCATGTCTTTGGCCGACGAAGCGCGTACCTGCACTTCGGTGACTGGGATGAGTACTTGATAGCGTATTATTTCGACTTCACTTGGAGCACTCTTGCTCGAGACACCCTGCATAGATGAGACAAGCAGAGTGGAAGCATTGTTCACCTAAAGCTGAATTGAGGTACTTACCATTAGTTTTTTCTTCTGACGCAAACGTTCTTTGCAAAGGAACACAACCGCTGATTTGAAAACGAAACACATGGCATGCAGTTCAAGACCTTTCTTAATTTTACCCAGGAAATCGGAGATATTCAGCCATTCCACACCGCCGTAGTAGAGCAGATCACCTATGGTAAGCAAGGCAATGCGTGAATAAGTTTATTTACACTAAATCTGAGTTATGTTTTGATATCGTTACATTCAAACGCACCTGGGCTCAAGTCAATGGGCTGCTTGCATGACTTCTGATGTTGCCGGAATAGATGATCGAAAATGGCACCGTACTCCTCGTGGATTCGTTGCATTTCATTTATGTGCTCAGCCACTTTCTCCATGCCCTTCAAGGCCTCTGTAAAATGGGCAAAACATAAAAAATGGGTTCGATGGAAATTGGGTTACTTCGCAGCTGAAAGCGCGCGGTTCGCGTAACAGAAGTGGGAGTGAAGCTGCGAACTTACCGCATAGATGCAAATGCTCATCGGCGCGTGAATCAGTTAAATTACGTAGCTGCTGTAGAAGCAAAGGGTATTTCAGGATGCGCTGAATCGGTTTTATCAAGTACGATTCCAAAGTGCTGCTATGCTGTTGCTTCGGGTTGCGTGCGGCAAGGAATTCTTGCAGCGCGTGATTACCTTCATCTGAAAGAGTAGAAAATCGAAACGTTCAAATGTTAAGAGAGAAAATTAGTTCTATTAATAAAAAAAAATAAAATTTAAATTCATTTGAGATCGATAACGAAACCTGACGCAGTTGAATGAATGTTGCTGCAAATGAATTGCGACCGTATGGAGAAACCCTCACGTCACACAAAGTGACGCACAAATGTCGCAGTTTGTGTTGGTGTTCGTGTGGATTTTGATGGACGTTTGGGTGGAGTTGTCTGTGTGTGTGTGCCAGTGTGTGTGTGTATGTGTGTGTGTGTGTGTCGGTTATTTTAGACAAATTCAATTTCGACTACTAAACTAATGAAATCAGTAGAGTGTCTGAAGTGTTAGTTGGGTTAGGAAGTTAGGTCTGTGTAATGCATGAGTGGCTAATGAAAACCACTTGGCAAAGAAAAAACTTTTAAGGACTCAGCTTAATAAATTAAGTGTGATTTATTTGCGTAACTGGATGTGTGAAATCGCATAAAAGCAATCAATCGAATTGATGCGGAGTAACAAATGTCAAGTGGCAGCACTCTGAGTCCCATTGATACATCAATTTAAAGTGCTGTTCTGCTTTCGTACAGATATAAAGTGACTCTTCAGCCATATCAGCATCATATCAGCATCATCTCACTGCACAACTGAACTCGAATAATCTTGGAAACAATTTACTTCGTGTCAACCTGAAGAAAGTTGAATGAAATTTGCTTTTGAAACTTAAATTTTTGTGGCAGGGAATCGGAATTCTTCACATTTCATTACTGAATTTATTCAATTGCTGAGTTTTAGTAATTTAATTTCTAAAATTTTTTTATCAACTAACTTGTAATTTCTTGTAACTTTGAATCTGAATCTGACACAGTTTCATAATTCACTTTCAGTAATTGACAAACTCATTTGTTGAGATTTGGTGAACGAATTTATATAATTCAGCAATGGAATTGCTGAGATTTAGTTACTGAATCGGTGAATCGGTGCATTTACGTAGCTAAGTTTTTCTTACTCAGAATTTGAGTTGCTGATATTTAATAAGTTTCTGTATGCAGAATCTCATCAGCTGAAATTCAGTAAACAAATTTTTGTGATTCAAAAGTAAGAAGAGTTGCACTGCAATCCTTGTCAATCGAGTTGATATTTTGTGAATAGCACTGTCAGTTACGTAGGTATCCATATTCAGGCATCTGCGACGGTAAGTCTCTGAATGTCGGTTCAGAACGTTTGACTAATAATGCGATATTAATTTTTCGAATTTTCCAACCTTAGGTAGGTAGGTAGGGCAGCCGTATCACCAATAAGCCAGTGATGCCACTTAGACCACCAGTTGGGTCCGTTGTGAGCTGCGGATGCGAGGCATGGCAACGCTTCCCCCTCCAGATTGAACCAACCTGAGCCTTTTACAAAGCCAAGAAGGTTGTTAACACCTGACTGGCATAGACCATCTATACTTGTTAAGAAGTGGGATCCGCTCCCTATTTCTGGAAAAAGCTGGACATGTACAGAAGAGATGCTGGATCCTTTCCATTTCCTCCTCGTTCCAGCAGCTGCGGCAGAAATCATGTGTATAAACTCCCATTCTCCTTGCTTGATTTCCTATTAGACAATGCTCCTATTAAAGTCCTAATTTGTAGTCTATTGAGTCTAATGATATTCGTAGATAGACGCAGATTTAGCCTAGGCCATGTTTGCCTGGCGATTTCACAGGTAGTGGCACATGAATGCTAGAATTAATTAGTGTCTCCCTTATGAGAAGCTTACTAGTCGCGAGAGGTACACCTATATGCCTGCCAACATTTGGCATACAAGTGCCATCTCTCGGAAGTTGATCAGCCTTGCAGTTCCCTGGTATATCCTTATGTCCCGGTACCCAGCACAAATGGATATAGACTTTTTTAGCCATCTCATTTAGAGATCGCGACAGTCTAAGATACTCCTTGATGTATTTGGAATGCATTCAAAGCCATTAGAGCAGCTTGGCTGTCTGATAAAATACAGACATCCTTGACGGTTACCACGTTTATCCTCAGCCAATTCAAGGCTTCGTGAATAGCGGTTATTTCCGCTTGAGAAACACTGCAGTGATCCATTAGTTTGATGGATTCACTGATTGAGGGCATTTCGCAATAAACTCCTGATCCTACACCGGTATTCATTTTTGATCCGTCTTTGTATATCTTGATGGGAGTATCTGGTGATGGATCCCCCTCGAGCCATTCCTCTCTGGAAGGAATCCTAACCCAAAAATTTCTTTCGAAACAGAGGGAAGAAGGAAGGTAATCAATATCACTGGGTATGTCCGTGTAGGATTCTAATATGGTCGCATGTCCACACGGAACAACTTTCCATTGTGAGTTCGCCTTGAGCTAAATGGCGGAGCATGCCGCTAAATATTTGCAGAAGAGATCTAAGGGTGGCAGATGCAGTACGATATCCAACGCCAAGGTTGGCGTGGTTCTCATGGTGCCACTTATTGCTAATTCTGCTGATGCCTTACCAAGTGCTTCGAAGTAGGTCCTTTTCTGCATTGCAGTCCCCCAGACCACATTTCCATATAGGAGAATGGGCCTGACAACCGCAGTGTAAAGCCAGTGAGCTACCCTAGGCTTAATTCCCCAGGCTTTACCTATAGCTCTTTTGCAGGCACAAAAAGCCACCCCAACTTTTCTAGCTCTTTCTATGGTGTTTGACTTCCAAGTAAGCTTTCTATCGATTATAAGACCCAAGTATTTCGTCTCTTCTGAGATCCCTAGAGCTTTTCCCTTAAGAGTAATTGGGTCTAATTGAGGGATTTTATGTTTCTTAGGAAACAGAATGACCTTTGTCTTATCCGGATTTACTCCAAGACCACAGTCTGAAAGAATATCTAGACCATTTTGCAACAAATCTCTCAGTGTAGATGTGAATTTTCCAGAGACAGCAATGACAACATCATCGGCATAAGCCACCACCTTACAACCCACTGCCTCTAATCTTATCAGGAGTTTGTTAACAACTGTGTTGCATAGAAACGGTGAGAGTACACCTCCCTGAGGTTTACCTCTGCTTACCAACTTACGTAGGACCGATTCTCCTAGATTCGCCTCAATGATTCTGCTATTCAGCATTTTACCAATGAGGCCTACCAGGCCTGTTTCCACCCCAAGTTCAGTAAGTGATGGCCTCCCCTTTGACATTAATAAAGGCCCCCGCAATATCAGGAAAGGCAGCCAGGGTAAATTCCTGCTTGTGCAATGACCCTTCTGCAATAAATATAAGGTTATGTAGAGCTGTCTTCACAGATCTCCCCTTTGTATAGGCATGTTGAGCCGATGAGATTAGATTCTTGTCTAAAGTTACGCTTATAAGTGGATTTCTATCACTCTCTCTAAAGTCTTCAAAAGAAAAGATGAGAGAGAAATCGGTCTTAAGTCCCTTGGATGAGTATGTGAGCTTTTTCCGGCTTTCGGAATGAAGACCACTCTCGCCTGTAGCGGTATATAGCCAAACTTAAAGCATCCTTCAAAGATTGCTAACAGTCAGCCTTTCAGGTATCCAGCGGTTTTATGTAATTCCACTGGATAAATACCATCAGGACCAGAGGACTTAAAAGGCTTAAAACTTTCAATAGCCCACAAGAGTCGATCCTCACATAGAGCGTCCAACCTTAAAATTGATCGAACTGAACTAGAACAATCCTCTTCAGGACTAAAATTTGTCGGCATGTTTGTTTCGAAGAATACAGATACTTCCAGCTCAATATGCGGGTATGATAACCAATTCATTGTCTTCCGAGTGTCCTCAGCATTATAATAGGAAAATGTACATTGGCATCGCAACTCTATTCAAGTCAATATGAAATAGTGACGCCCTGCCAGATTATGTGTTGTCAACATACAGCAATCCCTGGCTTCTAGGGTCGACCAGATTTTTAGAGGCATGCAGCCCATGCGCCGCCCACAGTCATTGGTCGCTGCCACACCAGTTGTGCTCAATTCGATATAATATTAAAACTTTCCACTCTCTGCTGGATTATTACACTATTTTATTTCCGTTTGAAAAATAAGTTCCCTCTTCACTGAAATTCGTCCATGAGCCAATGTCCTTGTTTTTTCCCTGCGAACTGCGGCGTACAGTCCTACTCAGTTCCAAAAAAGCGCTGATGCAGCGTGTTTTTGTGTGTATGTAGATGCGTTTGTATACACGAGTGTGTGTGTGTGTGAGTGTGCGGACAATTAACAAAAGCATTTAAGTGCACTTGTTGCTGTCAACGAATTTGCTGCGTGTCTTTGTGCCAAGCACATTTATTTCCCTACAATTGAAATTGGTGTTAACATGTAATTTAATTGTCAGTTGCTGTTGTCATGTGCCACTCGCTGCGCTCCCACCACTTCACTGCTTCCAGCACGCCGAAAATGCGTTTGCTTTATTAATTTGCATTTAATTTCTGAATTTCTGTTCCTTTGTCAGCGTTGCACATGCCTCATTTTGCTGGCTTCTCATGTCTTTCGTTGCTTTTTGCTGCTTTTTGCCGCTTTTATGGCGTCTTATTGCGCTCTTTTGATTCCTGTGTGTTGCGTGTGTGTTTTGGTTGCACATTCGTATGGGTATCCATGTATCTACTTACGAGTATATGTGCATGTGTGCTGTAAATGAGCATGTATGAGTTTGTATGACATATTTCTGCTGGCGTAATTAACAAATGATATTCATTCCAACACTGCATATACTTCTCCACTCGTTCCTCACAGGGGAAAAGCGTCCTCGTAATGAATCCTTTCGCCAAAGCACCATTTCAATGGATACTTTTTTCTTTTTGTTTCCTCTTTTTATTTAAAGCAGCGCTGCATTGTGGAGGTAAAGTTATAATATTCTTCACGAGAATAATTTATTTAGAAATTGTAAAAAATGAGGTCATATCTTGATTAAAAAAAAAGAGAAAAAAAATTATATAAAATTTAATTTAATGAAATTCTAATTACATTACGTAGGAAGGTATATGGAAGAGGACACATCGCTGGCTTTCATACAAACATACATAAGCTCCCCATGGTGGACGGACTACAAACTAATGAACTTGCACTCGTACAGTGCGCAGGGGATACTGAAGCGGTACGCGTGGCATAATTGCGTTTGCTGCGGCTTTGGCTGGTTGTGCCTCTTTGAAGATGCAATAAACGAAACGGCACGGGCGCAAACTGGGTAAACTGAAAGCCAAACTGACGGACAAATGCACAATTGAGGAGAGCTTCCAACTGACGCACAGTCATTCAAAGCCGTCCCAGCTGACTATGTTCGTAATATTTTGAATTGCCCTGCCCCGCCTGCTGGTTTCTAATTAATGTAATAAACCTTTAAACTGCTACACATTCAGACTCTATAACCATAAAATGCACCCACAGACACTTCCCACCATGTACGTATAGCCGTTTATATATATATATATATATATATATATATCTCGGTCAACCCACCAGATATACAATATGGCAATAAGAGCAAGATCGTCACCATCAGTAACAAAGGTGGAAGAACCCACAATCAGAACGGAGATATGACATATGCAGACATATGTAAAATGATGGTGGTTCAACAGGAGCTTCAGAAACTGGCTGATAATGTAAAGATAAAGTCGGAATGCGAGACCAGCCATTGCAAAAAGACCTGGGAAAAGTTCGCTAGGACAAAGCGTGTGCTAAATCGTTAAGCCAAATGAAGACAATATAATGTCGGGATATTGACGAGATGACCACGATAGAAGAATTGTCCGAATACATTTCATAAATGTGAGTGTCCTAACAACAAGCAGGCGCAAAACGAAGGAAGGCACACAAGTAATCACCACTCCGGGCACATATTCAAATCGGCTCTTGGAGGCATCTGCACAGGTTGGGTAAGATGGCGACTTCAGGAAAACATTATACCATTCAGATGATATACAGTTCACACATCCGCTATTGCGATGGCCAAAATCAAAGAGTTAAAGTTCGAATTGCTTCAGCACGCACCTTATTCGCCGGATTTAGCTCCCTTGGATTATTAACTATTTCCAAATTTGAAAAAATGGCTTGGTAGTAGAAGATTTGCAAACAATGAAGAAGTGGAGTCTGTAGTAGATGGCTATTTTAATGAGCTAGACAGTTCATACTCTAAATAGGGTATCGAAACTATAGAATATCGCAGGGAAATGTGTATAGAGCTAAAAGGAGATTATGTTGAGAAATAAAGAAAAATGTTCCCAAATTTGTTGTGTTTTCTTTGATAGGTCGGGTAGTTCTGGGACCGCCCTCGTAAGTGCCTCGACTTTGCTCACGTAAGCAGTCAACACAAGAGCGAAGTTGACCAGACAAGTTGACCGGAGAAGTTGACCTTAGTTGTGGGAATATGTTGAGAAAGACTGTAAGGCCCCATCAAAATACTCTCTGTGCGAAGGCAAAATCGGAAATGACCAGCAGGTTTAAATGTATAGCGTAAAAGAAAGCAATACGTGCTCAGATAAAAGAGTATGTTTAATTGTATGGGGATAGACGCCAATACACATTTTCAGCGTAACGCCGCAGTACCACAAAACGGGATTGAATATGCTACAATACGGGGCTCCCACCTTTATAGTTGCCTTAATGACCTTAAATGACTTTGACGATTTCCTGAGCAGATGGGTAGAAGACGCTCTCCCCTCTTTAATAAAAAATCCTCTTTAATAAGAGAAGTGCCTGGGAAGTAGACTGGGGTAGTACAAGAACAAACAGAAGAGCTACAATCAGGTTGATACCAATTCATACATTTAAAGGAAACACTGGCTCGATTATAGATATCACGTCTGCACGCAGATCCCTCCCCAGGGAACTACATTGGGACATCTCGAAACTCACAAAGGAAAACACAAATCCCTATAGCAAAAATGGCTGAGGCGTGAACAGTAATATCCACAACATGATGTAGTACACGATAAGATAATATGAGGAATATTATGGGGACCTAAGAATAGATTGCCGAAAACTTAGAAGACTGCAAGAGAGAGCAAAGAGAACACCTGACTTCTAGCAACTAAGAACGACCACAATTCAGAAACGCAATCTTTGTCGCAAAAAGTAATGGATTTAAAAAATTCTTGTTGATGATATAGACATAAAAATAACCTTCTTAGAATGGCTTATAAAATAGTTAGAGGTGCTTCCACCAGCAATAATTACTCCAGGATGTCCCATCATAATTGCAAACATCGTCTCAAGGAGCCCCTCAAAGCTTGACAGGAGTTACGACTGTATCACAGATATCATGAGGAATGAAGTGCGAACAACATAATAAAGTCCCACAAAAGTCCTGACTTAGATGGAACAGCAAATTTGGTGCTAAAGATAGCAATTTTCTCACAGCCTGCTATTTTGCGGGATGTGTCCACTGCCTGTGTGAGAAAAGGTATACTTCCGGAACGCTGGATGTTTATTCCTAAGGGTGATGAGGTCCAGAAGTTACCCTCTTCATATCGACCCTTCTGCATGCTAAAAATAGCGAGAAAGTAGCTCCATGCGATTGGAGCCACATCTGCACAGGCTGATTGCAACCCATTATGGATATCGCAAAGGCCGCAGTAGGGTTGACGCTGTAGCTCCATTTTGCGAAATAGCGCAAAGTGTTTTGTCGGCTAAAAGATGGAAAGCAGCCCCTAAAGAGTATTATTCAGTAGCTACCCTGGACATCAGAACTGTTTTTAACGCCGCAAACTAGAAGAAAACATTAAATGCTTATCTGACCTAAACTTGGAGAGTATTGTGAGAAAATACTTTGAGAACAGGACAACAGTGTATGATACAGAGGACGAGGCGCAGGAATATTGCTTCACAGGAGGCAACCCACATGGATCGGTACTGGGGCCTATCTTGTGGAACGTAATGTACGATGGAGTTCAAAGAATCCAAAAACCGACAGGGGTGAGTATTTTTGGCTACGCCGATGATGTTCCTGTCATAGTAGTGGCTAAGAAGCTAGAGCAAATCATTGCGAAATGCAAAGAAACCATTTCTAGTATAAGGGAATGGCTGCAGAAACACGACCTTCAGCTAGCGGACAACTAACAAGCTTATGAGCAGTCGGAAAGTGTTGGATACTATACTCGTAGCGATCTGTATAGGAGAACACCATATTAAGTCTGCGTCAAATCCTAAATACCTTGCATAATTTCACCATATGCGATATGTCAGCGATAAAGTTTCAAAAGCATGTGTCAGGTTAGAGAGGCTTATGCCAAATAGAGGTCCTAAGCAGCCCATTAGAGAGCCCTTCACAAGCGTAAATTTCAATTAATTAAGTGCATACATAAAGAGTCCTGAGTGGCTTCCGAAACTAATCCTTTTGAATGTGCCGAAAAATGTTGAACTTTCCCTAAGACCCGTTTATAGCGCTCCAATAAGCAGCCCTTTTAATATTTTTTAGTTTTTATTGTGTGAATACTCGAAGTAGCTCATGAGAATGACAAGAAGAGGTACCAGTTGGTCATAGCAGCGTAGCTATAGTAGGATTCACAGAGGTGATACGCCATTTGTGTTGCTTGATTAGTGCCACCGTGTCCAAGACCCTTTCCTTGTGTATGAAGTCTTCGCCAGTCTCGTAATATAGTCAACCCCAAACGTGGTGTTATGCATACATTCCAAACCACCCGATCGAGTTTAATGATTGACCTTAAATTAGTCAGAAGAGCGATTTTGAGAGTGATAAAATGGGTGGGTCTAGTAGTGTAGCGCCTTCTCTCTGCGGGTTTTCGTCTTTATTATGGTGAAAGTGTCATTAAATAAGTAAGCAAAGTGAAGATAAGTTCCCCGTTGTATACGCGCGTAGTTCCCACTAAGCTTTAATGTTTGGATTGTTGCCGTCAATACTTCCTCATAACAGCTTCAATTATAGTCAATACTTCCTCATAAGAGCTTCAATTATAGTCAATACTTCTTCATAAGAGCTTCAATTATATTCCTCATAAAAGCTTCAAGACCAATGATGTAGACTGAAAAGCTTTGAATGAAAGTAGGAAAGAGCAGAACAGAAAGTTGGAGGTGTGAAAATAGGGATGAAGTGTTCATGGAATGCGAGCGATTCCTGTATGCTACTGCCCTGCTTCACTTCTATATAAGCCTGATGTTAAGCAAGCACCATGAAATCTGTTCAACCACACAGTAAAGATGAGATATGCTTAAGTTACTGGGATGACGACACCAGCAGAAGGACAATCCTTGAACTAACGCCAAAAGTGTTTTTTTTTTTGGGAAACTTCCACATTTGGACTTTTGCTACTTTCCACAGCAGAAGAAAGTTGGTCGTCACACCTGTAACACAGCTGCATCGCATCGCACATGTTCACAGGATCGCACGCACGTACTCGGGGCGCTATTCAAGCGATAAAGATGGCAAAATAAAATTTGAGCCACAGACCATTGGAGCTGCACAATTCTTAATAGCGGTAAACTGGCTGCATGAGGGCATGGTATGTGGCAGTGGCATGTGACATGCTTTCTCGCAAATTGCTGCATAAAATAATAAAGAAAAAAGCATCCCACTGCTACGTAATGTTGCCATTTTTCTCTTCTTTTTATTGTGATGCATGCCCGCAGTGCCTGAAGAAACACATTAAATAAAAAATAAATAAAAAATTGGGAAAAATAGAAGAAGTGAGAAGCGGGACTGGATTGTGCTGAGTGCCACAACTCCCATTGCACTCCCTTTGCACTCGCACTGCACTCCCACCGCGCTTTATGCTTTCTTCACTTAAACATGTTAAAAGGAGTTCAGCGCGCATTTCCGCTTTTGCGACCTACAAACGCTAACAAACCGGATGCAAGCTTGTTTAACGTTATGTTCATGTGCACACTGCGTCAGTGTGTGCTATACTGTGTGTGTGTGTGTGTGTGGGTGCTTGAGCTGTGCAGCTTTCAATTGCATGTTGCAGTTACCATTTACTTGCATGCTTGCTTCGGCAACATCATTACCGAAAAACGGAATATTCCCTACAAAAGCATTTCTGCACAAAATATAAAAATAGAAAAAACGAAAAAAAAATTATAAAGAAATAAATAAAAATAAAAAATGAAATAAATTGGAAACATTTTCGTATTTTTATTATTGCATTTTGCGGTTGTGAAGGTGCCAGTTCCTTCATACTCTCCCATGCAGAGTGAATGAATATTCTGGTAGTTTTGTATGGCTTTTCCATTTCTCTTCCGTTTTGTCCCAAAGGGGCACAAAGGAAATGCGAGCACAAAACAATTGAGGTGCATGGTAATAGAAAAAAGAAACATAATAAATAACAGAAACTGGAAGTTAAGGATAAAAGCGCTAAGCAATTTGCACCGAAAGAAGGAGGAAAGCTAACAAGATGCAAATACTTCCCGAAACCAAGGCAAATCTGTTTGCTGGCCTTTCGATACACAACACGTCCTGTGTACATGTGTGTAGTTTTGGAACACAGCGCGGGTACTATTTTTCTCCTACTACAGTGCCACACAGGCGGCTGTCATATGCCTTGTATCTTTGGCACAGCCTGGCATTCCGTAAAGGAGTCAATACGAGCATTTACTAAGAAAGCCATACGACTCCGACGAATATGATGTACAGATACTTTAACGGATCACAACACGCCTATCTTAAAGATAGATCAGTGGAAACGGCTCTGCATGTTGTGATTGAAACAGGTTTAGATATGAAAGAACATGTTTTAGGGGCCTTCCTAGATAGTGAGGGTGCCTTCAACAGTGTGGACTTAAATCAATAAGTTCCGCACTGGAGCGTTTTGGGGCGGATGGCAAGATGGTTCAGTGGATCAACAGTATGTTGGAACATAGAATCATCAACTCATCTCTGGGTCTTTCAACTATAGGGAAGGCGGTTACAACAGGAACTCCTCGGGGCGGTGTTTTATCACCGATTCTGTGGAACCTGGTTATAAACGCAATTCTCACCAGGTTCGAAAGAGCTGGGATAAAAGTAGTTGCGGATGAATCATGTAAAAAGGAAAGTTTATGCATACAATCAGCGAGCTGATGAACTCTGCACTTAGTAATTTGGACGAAATGATCTTGGGGTTAATCCTGATAAGATGGATCTAGTTTTGTTTACTGGAAAATACAGGAAGCCAGTGTTCAATCTACCATCGATAAGTGGTACTACACTAAATCTTGTCAAGGAGGCTGAATACTTGGGTGTCATCCTCAACTCGAAGCTCTCATGGAAGAGAAACGTGGAGCAGAGGTCCTAGGAAAGCTCTATGTGGTTTTTACACATGCAACATAACCTTTGGGAAACAATTAAGCAAAACTACGAGTATATATCGCATACTGGATGTAGAGCTATTCTATCGTACAGGGCACTGGTGTGGTGGGAAGCCACTAACACTATGTCCTTAATAGACAAGCTTCGTAAGGTACAGAAACTTGCAATCCTAGGCATTACTGGGGTAGTGAGATCTGCACCACAGGCAGGACTGGAGATGCTACTGCATATTCTGCCAATCGATCTGCACATTCAGAGTGCAGCAGCAATGGGAATTCTTAGAATTAGGGAATGCGGCAAGCTGCGTGATTTCTCAGGACACTCTTCTCTATTTTGTAGAAAATAAATATAATTCTCTGTCATAAAGACACGGATTATAGAACATTCAAGATAGATTTTAACACAACCCACAACATTAACTTTCCAAGCCACAACATTAACTTTCCAGGGTATGGGTAGCAGGGGCAACCCTTGAGGGAAATGACCTGACCATTTTCACTGACGGGCCAAAGATGGACATGGGTACAGGTGCGGGAGTCTATTCGGAAGAACTAGAAATTGAAAAGTCCTTTAGAATACCAAATTTGTGTAGTGTCTTTCAGGCTGAGATCTATGCCATTGAGAAAGCTGCACAAGTGATATGAGCTAGGGAGCTTACTCCCTAGAGAGTAATCATCTGTGTAGACAATCAAGAAGCACTTGTAAAATCTAAGTGTGTAGAACACTGCAGGTAATCACTATTTGCGATCAAACATCACAAGACAGAGCTATGCTGGGACCCTGGACATTTGGGTATCCCTGGGAATGAAAAAGCTGACGAATGTGGCAGACTCGCATCGGAACTGCTGGAAGAGAGGCAGATAGAGGACATCCTTCCACCTCTCGTGGAGTTTACAAGCAAGATCGAAACCACTGTAAACCGCCGACTTTCGAACATCTCGACACATGTGGCCAAAACTGAGCCAATATACTTCTTTAGCTCAGTAGAGGACAACTCAGGACAGGGCACTGCATCATAGAGCGATTGGCAGCCAGGTTCTGTGCTCCTTTCAGAGACTATTGAGTTGTGGATATGAGGAGAACGAGGAATCAGTGGAACATCTGCTCTGTGATTGCCCGGGTCTTCAGAGGAGGCGATCCAGGCCTTCTTTGAAGAACTACAAGAATTAGCCGAGCTGAAACTTTACTGATATTCTCAACTGCACAAAAGCTTTTCGCTGGATTAAGATCACCGGGAGCTGAGGTGTTTTTTGAGGGAGAGGGGAGAGTAATTTCCCCCTAAAAGCAGGTACCACAATGGGGCAATCCTAATAACCAAACCTAATCTACCACGGTAAATCGCCTCTGCAAGTGTCAAGGATCTGGTATACACAGATGTCCGGACCTGCCACTCCTTCATATGAGCGTCACAAATAGTAAACGCGTGCATATATTTCGAGTTCAGAATCTAAACTTAAGTCGATTCCTAAAGGGTTTGACTCAAATATTGCAGCTCGCAGCTTCCATAAAGATTGCAACTCTAATTGAGCCAACCCGGTTATTTTTTCCATACGAATTATTGCCGCTATTCGGGCACTTGGGATGGGAATGTGGCTGTCGCTCTGGCTTTCACTTTCGATCACCAACATCTGGAGCTATGAATTTTGAGGCTTTGATGAATGTCTCTCTTCTTCGGCAATAATATCGTCAGTGTGTGTTTAGAATGTGTTAGAATAATATTGGAAGCAATAAGCAAATAAAATGGAGTGATTGAGATTTGAGTGTTATCAGGGTGTTGTGCACTCGTTGCGTTGAAGACAACATTGTCAACTATTTCTTAATTAAATTACCCTTATATAAAACTGTTTTGTTTGTTGCTGAATAATCAATTACGGGTTCTTTTGCGCTACGACACAAACCGAAAACCTAAAGTTCAAAAGTCCATGCCTGCAGTTGGATTGATTTAATTTAATTTGCAGCCAATTTTATCTTCTTCAATCTATTATTTTTGACCTGGAAAATTTGGTGTGTGTGCCCAAATACACTGCACTGGATGATTTTCCAGGTATTTTATTTCTAAAAACCATGAAATGATGGACTCTTCACCCCGCCCTGCCGCTCATAGATCTCACTAATGTCCTTTATTACATCAATTGTAAATAATAAAGAACGCCAGTAGTCGTACGAGTATCTGGCAGCACAGCTCACACATACTCGTATCATGTAAATCATACGCCCGGGTGTGTTCCAACAAAGCTCTCAATGCAAAGCATGCATTCTTGACATTTCATAAGCTTATCTGGAATGTATCCTTCTATATTATGAGCTCTGAGCAAATATGTGTGTGTTTGCTTATCCATGGATTTTCAATAAAATGCCTCAAATTTTAATATTTTCGTACAAATTGCCACTTACTTGAAAGCATCAGGTCAAGTGTATGCAAATTTTGGGTGAATTCTTAAAGTGCATTTAAATCCAGCTGCAATGGCAACGAGTGGGAGTGTGTGTGTGGGGGCGTGTGTGGTGCACGTGTGCACTTGTACACTTGTAAACATGACTGCTGTAGAGGTGGCGCATATTTTTCTCTATGCATTTATAGTATTTTATATTTAAATTGAAATTTAATTGTGGAAAATGCGTTGCAGCACCAGCAGCAGAGCAAACGAACCGGCAGTGTAGCTTCTAGCTTGTCGGGCTGGTGGCATGGGATTTAAGCACTGCAAATAAATGCAGTTGCAAATACGGCGAATTGTTTTCGTGCAAATTTCATTTGCCAAATAATGGGGTTTCTACTGCTCGCTCCAATGCCTGACACCGCACCGATAACACCAACAGCATTTCACAATCATAGCTGGCGTGTCATACGAGTACGTTTGAAAGCTTAAGTCTGTCTGTCTGTCTTTGGGTGTGTGTCGTTTACGCTTATTTGTAAATTTCCTTGCACTAAGCATTTTGTAATTTCAGTTGGATTATTACAGTTTTTGTGTGTCTCGTATTCGTGTATGCAGTTCAAATGCTGCTGCTTCTTCTGCTATTTGTGATGCTGCTGGCTGTGCTCAGCATTTCAATTACGCATTCCTTATATGTATACTTACTTGGATGTAGCACCTTCTGCGCCTTACTGTGACTGGCACAGAACGACGAATACAATTTGAAATGATTTACGTAGTAAAGGAAAGCGGATCCGATCGCAAACAGAACGTTCTGAAATGAGAAGAATATCAAATTTATATTTATTGTTAAATATATTGAAAAGGTTGCAAGTTTGGTGAAATTTCAGATGAACGAATTCATCGATTTGTGTGTTTTGAGTTGTTGAAAAGCCAGATACGAGAAAGTTATTAAACAAACCCATGTAATGGTAAAATATAAAGCTAGACATAAACATAAATATCAGCAAAAACACACATTGCAATGTATACAGGAGAAAATATATTTTAATATAAGCGTTTGTGAGTTTTAATCGTAGCACAAATGCATGTATTTGGAACAACTTAACGAGCATGTCTTCCGAGTGGAGAGAGTGGATGCAGCCAGGAAAACGGGAAATGGAAATATCATTTGCATATCTAAAGTGAAAACAAGAGTGGAGGGGGGGAAAGCCAAATGGTGGCCACATGAATTGTTACAGCAATCTTTCAGTCCATGCTTATTCCAGAGTTGTCGCCATCACTGTCAATGCTTAATAGTCTAATGCAGGTCTGTTTCGAAAATTTCATAAAAGAGCTAAAAATAAAAAGGAAAGAAAAAGAAGAGCGTTCGTCACCAAACATTGAACAACATTGGACAACAAACATTCAATTGTCTCTGTGTTGAGACATTGGGTGATGTTGTTGGCTAAATGGCTGATTTGTACTCCCCAGGAAAGTTTTGTCAACAAGACGGCGCTATGTGCAAAACAAACTGGCATGAAATTGCCGCTTTGAAGGTTTAGGTAAAAGGGCCGCCAATAGATGAGCGAAGTCGAGATGAATATCTGAAGGCTGTTCATAGTCTTTTCCATATTTCGACAAATATCCGAAAGGTATTATATTTCTCAGTTCCTGGGATCGATTGTTCTGTAACGACTCTTTTCTATAGCTGGGGTAAACTCAGCGGCTCCAGGGGTCGTGTACAGATCAATTTGTAAATCGAAAGAGTTGTATTAGTTTTAACGTATTTTATTTAAATTTGTAAAATAAATTGTGGACTGTCGCTAGTCCTTACAGGTCTACTTTATTAATTATACTTCTACGAAAATAAGGTTACGTCTTATGCGTACTTGTTTTCAGTACCTATGTCTCGGCAAGTGTATGTCTCAGTGGCACAGGTACCCTAGTAAGAAAACGATTGAAAACCTGATGTTCTTCCTGAGTTACTGTGTCCTGGTTGTGTACGTGACTTAGTGAGAAAACGATTGAAAACCTGATGTTCTCACTAAGTCCCGACGGCTCTGTATCGCGTTTGTCCTAATAACGTATGCGTCTCAGTGACACAGGTACCTCAGTAAGAAAACGATTGAAAACCTGATGTTCTTCCTGAGTTACTGTGTCCTGGTTGTGTACGTGACTTAGTGAGAAAACGATTGAAAACCTGATGTTCTCATTAAGTCTTGGTAGCGTATGGATCTCGTGATGGGCTGTTACTGAAGAAGAGACTGCTGTTTGGGCCACATGGCTTATATAGCCCAATTGGTCACCACGGCTGGTGCATGTTGTTTTTGGCGGGCCACCGTTGTGTGATTTCACTTCCGTTGGCCGCCCTCGCTTTCTGCAAAGAGAATTAATGAATTCATTAATCCTCTTTGCTTTCTGCTATTCGCCACGCTTGTTGTTGTTGTAGTCAGGCTTGGTGGACGCTCTGTCGTAGTGCCTCTTGTGCTTTGCTCTCGTGTCTGCGTGTTGTTAGTATCGAATTTACCGAGAGAGCGTACTCGGCAAATTCCGCCGCTTGAGTTCGTGCATGTATTTGTTGTATTATACGTCGATGTGTTTTCTCTCTTCGCAAGTGTGGCGCTGGTTGGCAAGATCGTTGGCTGAGCGTGTGGTTGCTTTTGTTGTAATCGTAGTTCAGTATTAATTATTCCAACTGGTATAATATGCTGCTGGTTATACTGTGCTCCCGCCACTGCTGCGCTGATTGGTTGCATCGTAAGCAGTTTCTCGTTAAACTCCCAACGTAGTTTCTTTGTTGCTTCGATTTGTATTGTGGGCGGTTCTTTGATGCAATTGTTCGGGTTTTACTATTCGTGATGTGTGTGTAGGTATAGTTGAGTAGGGTCTCTGTCACCTGTAGTGTGGGCCAAAATTACACTGTAAATTTGAGTCCTTACAGTTCCTTCATTAATCTTAATAGTATTATAGAAATCAATCCTGTATTCTTTTTTATTATATGCTAAAATCTTTGAAATGGAAACTCTTTTTAAACATAAAAACCACAAATAAACCTTGGGAATGGAAATACTCCTTATTTACTTGCAAAAAGGGGAGCATACCAAGCTTTGACTAACAAAATTGCCTTAAAATAGCTCTTGAAGTAATGTATGAAACGTTTAAGCAAAAAACGAGCCCTGTTTTTGATGCTCGTACTCGTAGCAAAAATAATTGGATAACTCTTCGTGCCAGCAACAAGTGCCATGTGAGGAAGAGAGGACTTGGCTAACTCAATTATCTGTGGCTTCACTTTCAGGCAACGACAAAGGTTAAATTAATAGTTACAAAATAAAATGACAAAGGATGCGGCAACTGCTCGTATCTACCTGAAGCGAGTTGCTAAGCTGTGTTATTAGAAAAGAAAAACAATTAAAAATGTTGCTGTTTGTGCTCCGTTGTGCGCAATGCAATTAATGAGGTCACCTGATACAGGAACTCAAAGCAACAGCCAACAAAACACACATACGCACACACAAACACAGACACACACAGCCATACGCAGGCACATATATAGGAAAACGTACGAACACATAACAACGCATCCACACAAACAACTACGGAAACATAAATATTTTGCCACCTCCGTTTGAGAGTCTTGCGACGGATTTAATTTGAAATCAACTGATCGCATAATATCAACTATAAATAAAGTAAAAACCGTAAACACACAAGCAAAATCCTTCAAAGAGTTTCAAACACACACACACACACACACACCCTCGACACGAACACTTGCACCAAAGTCAATTAAATGCAACACACCCGAAAGTGGCAAAGAGAAAATTAAAAAGATTGCGTTCATATATTTCACATTAATTGAAAACGTATGCAATGATGTGTGCGTACGGGCGTGTGGGTTTCAGGGTGTGCGTCAGTGTGTGTATGTGTATTTTATGATGGGGGCGGGGAGAGCAAACAAAGACTAAAGCACAAAACAATAAAACCGACTGTAAAAGCAGCAGCAAGTAAAGCGAACAACCAGCAACACATATAATTAAAAGTTGTTTGAGCGTTTCTGTGCGTGTGTGCGTGAGTGGGTGTGCAACAGTGCTTGTGCATGTGTGCAGAAGTGCAAAAGGGGGTGTTACACATTCTGCCGCTGCAGCTTTGCCAGCGATAGTCCAGGCGTGTATTCATTCGTTTACACTTAATTCTTTGCTCGCTCTTCCGTTTTTTTTGCATTAACATTTAATTAAATGCGTATTAATGACGTGATCAGGTGAAGCTCCAAAGCGAAAATGTATACACCCAAATGCCACTCAGCTCCAGAGGCACTCACACTACCCAAAACGAACACACATACACACACTGAAGCACCGCCGAACATCGTAGCACCGTACGCCAACCCACACCAAATCCAATTTCGTCAATTTCAAATCATTGAAAAGCAAACTATGCACTCACATCAAATCGAATCAATTGTGTCGGCTGGAGTAAATTGGTAAACAAGGAGCAGTATGCGAGAATGCTGGCATCAATTGAATTGAATTGAATGCTTGTATCTTTCTCTTCGACGGACAGTTATCAGGCAGACTAGCAGGCTTCCAATTTTCTAACTTCTGCGGAAATAGTTTTTTTGGGCTTCAGTTTTTGAGTTGCTCCAATTAGCACCAAAATGGGTAGTGACTACCTTACCAGTTTTTCAGCTAGTTTCCTCTGTCTAACTGCGTTGGAGCAGCAATATTGCAATCTTGTTCGACTGGACGAAATTGTGTGTAGAACACTCTTGTACATACCTACATGCTTGTTAGATGATAGGCATTGCATTAATTGGTTTCAATTTGCAGCCAGCAACCTGAAGTAGTTCAGTCTGTCTAAGTGGGTTGAACTGCAATCGACACCCATAAGAAAATTTCTGTGAAGTCCGTTTAAGATATGCTTTTATTGATGCACATTGGGCCATCAACTCACTTGAGAGAATAAATGTTTCTGAACACTTTTCTGGATACACGATATCGAGGGCGATTTAACAAACACAACGATGAGTTCAACTGAAGGATTGCAAAGGAATACGTAAATGAATTGATCCTTGAAATCAAGGAATTCCTGAAAATAAATTTGATTTGCTCGCAATGCATTGAGCTCTGTGTCGCTTATGGTCTTCAGACCACCGAGTGTAGTTGAGACCTTGCAGTGTTTCAGAGAACAAATACCACGCAACATCGTAGCATGGACGCGGTACAGGAACAACGTGGAGGCCACCGAATATGGTTGTGTTGGAAATATGTGCGGAAAATAAAATCTCAAACATGATTTTTTCTAAGAAATCTTTTCTCTTAGAGTCGAAGGCCTCAGTAGCTAGAAATTCTAAACACAAATACCAGATTTGTAACGATAAAGTCATCAATGACGGGGATATGGATGAATGATATACAAAATTTAAATTTTAGCCATTATGTCAGTAGACAAAAGCAGTCATAAATAACTAGTAACTTCTATGCTCAGTATCACTTTTTTCTATTTAATCGCATTGGATGATGAGCATTTGTCATCAGGGCTTTCGCTTCGAACAGAAAGAAAGAATAGCCAAATCACGTTTGCTCGCTAGTTTGGCCAACCACGACGGCCATAAACACTTCTGGCCGCCATTAATATTGAAAGAAATATCTTCAGTTTCACACAATAACTTCAAAGTCGGACACTACAGCATGAAAGTGCGTTCAGTTACGTAGGAGGAGGCAAATCGTATGCAACCCACCTGCCAAAATGACTTGTGTGATTGAGTTACAATGGTAAGGCAGCTGCCGGAGGACATTCCGGTGAGCAGTCGCACGTAGTGTTATTAGTGTTGGACATGTCACCGTATGCCCGCCCATCAGCAGAGATGGTGAACAATGCCAAACCATTTGGGTTTGAAAGAAAAGCAGAAAAATAGAAAAACAGAACCCTCTCTCGTATGCTGCCAATTAAACAAATGAACACTTGCGGCCTCTTTGGTGGTTTGATTTTGTGCAGCTGCAGGGAATGATGTGCTCTTTTTAAGTAATTATGACAAAAAATACATACGCACACTCGCATCCGCACTCACATACACATTCACACTCACACGCAGGCACAGAAGTAGAGACAATTCAAAATTCATATATAATTGAAAATAAATTGAAATAGGTCAACATGTCCATTCGGTGGCGTCAAATAAGTTAACACTTTCTGTAACACGCTGCACTGCTGCATTCCCTGCGGCTATTATTGCCAGTATGAGTAGTTTGACTCGATTTCCGAAATACAATGCGAATATAATTGCAATGAGCGAACGATGAACGAGCGGTAGACCCCCGCCCCACCACCAGTTAGCTGCAGTAACGTTGGCCTAGTTATCCGTGGTGAATACTCGTATACTTGTGAGCTAAACTCGGCAATGATGGGCGTGCCCGAAGGGAAGAAGCCCATTGCAAATTACTAATGGCCAGGATTTTAGTGCAGTTATACAAATGCGAATACTGCCAAGTGTTAATAGTGTTCACGATAAAGCCTGTGGTGGAAAAGGGATTCTTTTAAAGCCTTATGAAAACATCACCTAATCGAAGATCATTGCAAAAACTTTCTCCAAGCTAGAGAGAAGAGAAGGCGGGCAACAATTGCCGCAATATATTGTCCTCTAAAGTGTCAAATAACTTCTCAACACTTCAATAGCCTTGGACATCGATTTCTGGTTACGGGAGACTACAACGCCAAACACACGCACTGGGTTTCAAAACTTATTACACCGAAAGGTAGGCAACTCTTTGACGCTATGCTTCGAAACCGGAATATGGATTTTTTATATATGGAAAACCTAAATACTGGCCGTCTGATCGTAGTAAAATACCAGATTTAATAGACTTTGGCATCATCAATTTCAGCAGAAGCTTGTTATGATCTCTCCTCTGACCATTCGCCAGTTATCTTGACAATTACCTCTCAGCCTCAAATATAAACCAAAACAGGCAATTTAATCAATCGATTAACAAACTGGTTGAAATTTTGAAAATATACCAGTTCGCATATCCAGCTAAACGTGGCCCTTAAACCATACATGATGGCGACGCAACGCTACAGACGTTTACCCAAATACTTACCACTACTTCTAATTTATCTAAAAGAACATCAAATGACATTCAATGTATGATAAAAGAACACCGGAAACTGAGACGAGAATGGCAAAAGATCAGAGCCCTTTGGCTAAAGCAAAAACTGACAAGTGTCGCAGAAGAGCTACAACAAACTTTAAAGAGGGAACATGAGCTGAGTCTACAACGTATCCTGAAATGTCAGTCAGCGACTGCAGACACCAACTACTCACTATGGAAAGCTGTAAGTAAATTGAGGCGGCCCTGGTACTGGGAACCGCCTCAAAGACTTTCCGTTGGTAATTGGGCAAAAAGGGATGCAGAAAAGAGCGAAGCAGATCATCTCCAAAAATTGTTTACACATAATTTAATGGAGGCTGAAGTACCGCCAACACTAGCGAGTTTATCCGATCTCTCGAAGGATCTTTTAAGATACCTAAACTCCACAAAGTGGATTTAGTGAACAATCCAGCATTTTCTCCGGCGTTAGGAGAGGTTGTGGTATCAAAACGTCGCTAAGGCGATAATTGTGATCCATGTGAGGACTTACTTGGATCAGCCACTAAAACCAACCAACCAACCACCCCCCAACACCTCTGAATGTGAAACAAGCGAAACGACGCCCGAGGATTAAAATTAAGGAGGTGAAAATGATTGTGCGGAAGGAAATAAATGAAAACAAAACTCCTGGTCACGACCTTATCACAAACAAATGCTGAAGGAAGTATCAAATATAGCAATTTGTCATTTTATGTACATATTAAATGCTATACTAAGATTGAACTACTTCCAAAAGTTTTGGAAATTGTCAGTTATTATAATGATTAATAAACCATGAAATGACTCAACACACATAGCAGTATATACACTAATAAGCCTCCTGTCAACACTCTCTAAAGTGTGCGAAAAAGTAATTCACCATAAAATTACTCCGCTGTTGGAAAAAAGAGAAGTGATCCCTCAACACCAATTTGGGTGTCGGAAGAATCACAGTACAATGGAGCAGATCCATAGAATATCTGCAGTAATTAGATACGCTAGGAAAAAATATTGCTCTGGGATTTTCCTGTAGAAAAGTCGATATAATACTCCCAAAATGTTAATGCTTATGAGATTAATGATAAGTCATTGGTGATGAAGCGCTGCTCTTGCACCATCCCAAGTAAGGAAACTTTTTAGTCAGTGCTTGAACGGCGCCACACCGTGGTATCCCAATGGGCCATTAAGTGTGCTCAAGTATGCCTTTGCCAAACTGGGCGGCCACTCCTACCTACCTACCTACCTTCCACGATGTACCACAAGCGTTCGATAAGGTATGGCATGAGGATCTCATCTAAAAAATTAGTCAATGTGATTGTAGCAATCTTTTGGGATCCACTCGACCGAGCTATTCTACAGTTTTCTCGCGTGTTTTTCACATCTTCTTTCCATAGAAATGTTTACAACTTCTTGTTGCTTACTTTTGCTGTTGTTGTTAACGTTGTTGTTGTTATTGTTGTTGGTATTATTGTTGTTGTTGTTATTGTTGTTGTTATTATTGTTGTTGTTGTAGTGCTGCAGTTGTAGTTATTACTTTTAAATTGGAAAATTTTTGCGACTTCCGGTTTGTGAGGGAAAACAAATTTATTCCCATTTATAGCGCAGCGGAAATGGAAACCTTCAATAACAATGGCAACAAGAAAGCGTAGCAGGATAAAATAGAACGATCCGAGAAATCGTATACAAAGAACAAGAAAGTGGAGCAAAAATAAAAAAATGGAAAAATCGAAAAAAATGTGAAAAAATCTGAAAATATAATAAATAGTAGTGCAGCGTGGAGGGGGCTAGGATAGGGGCGGTAGTCAGCAGGCAGCACCATAAAATGAGAGTGCATTCGGAGGGAGAGGAAACTGCAACTTGCAATTCCCTTACCTTACTGAGAGGTCCCTTTTGTGGCTGTAAATAAAATGTGGTAGCACGGGGAGCGACAGCTCCGTTGGTCCCGACAGACGCAGGCGGTGCCAACAAGTTTAGTGCAATTTATGGCCACCAACGGAAATGATGAAAATTGTTGTGTCCGCTAGCGGAAAGTGCCGCCGGAAATGAGTTCAGTGGCGATCGGCGAAGGAAGCGGTGCACAAAAGTCACAAATCAAATATTGTCCTAGTAGTTTATAGCAAAAGTTCCATAGCGTAATGCACCGGCATAAACAATTGCATTCCCCAGTTCGCTCGCGTAAGAATGGCGACCTGGTTGCCTTTTGTAATTGCCTGACAGGACATGCGACCGCATCAGCTTTGAAATCGTGTCTCATGTGCTCCAACAAGTGCAACATATCCCGGAATATGAGATAGGATTTCTAATAGTGTGAAGCTAAAAGCACCGCTGGCCCACTGGGCTAGTGCTGTAAAAGATATTGGCGTCTGTGGTGGGTCTCTCACGGCTACAAATCGCTGTGGCCTGTCGAATTGGCGTCAGTAAACGATTGCAGATAATGTGCGGTGCTATCAACAGCCGACAGAGTGCTGTCAAGTACACATTATAGTATGAAACCATATCCTCGCATCAGTTGGATGTTGGATGTATGCAGCTCTGTCCCATTGCACCCAAAGCAAAGGGACAACTGTGTCTGTATCCGTAAGCGGCGTTCGTGTGCCTTAAGTGATTGATAGTGTTTGACAACCATGCATACAAGGTGGTGTTTTTAAGGAGGCCACGCGGATAATTGATTAGTGGATGGTAAACGGGAGCGTAAGTCAACATAAATTACTCTTCGTTATGGAATTTTTCAATTCTGTGTGCAACATATTCGTCTGAGTTGTGACCGAAGCCAAATTTGTAAAATTGGTGAGGCTACAGAGCTAGAACAGCTCAGGTGATGCAGAGAATTATCTCATTTTATCAGCCAATTTGAACAAGCAGCTGTTTAGTCTGAGTAGAGACCCATCAATTCTACGTCTTGAGGGGAGAAGTGAGTGCGAACTACTTGAAGTGCGATTTACTGACTAGACAGAAAGGTACAGGACTTCAATGAAGAGCAAGTGACTGCCTATGTTCGGTTGCGCATTCGAGCTGCAGTTTTGTTACCATATAAGGCGAAGTCTGGGCTTGGGATTAAAAAAGTCTCGGGAACCAAGATATAACTTAACAAATTGCAAGTCAAACAAAATTATTACGGGAAACGTTGTGAAGAACAACAACACTAAATAATTCCTGTATTATTTTGTGACGGATTAGTCTTCAAGACTAAATATTAAGGAACATATCAAGTTATTAACCATTCGTGAAAAACCACCTACGACTCAGAACTGATCTCTTTTCAAATTATGGACTCAAGTCTGGAATGTGTTGGAATGATCTCGGAATTGGCCGAAAAAAATGGTGTGCAATATGATGGTTTAGTGTAGTTGTAACATGAAAGCAGTTGCAATAAGTCTTCTATACTGACTGAGAAGCGAAAACTTTTTCAAATATTGAGTGCTGTTATTTCTGTTAAATAATTAAAACTGAAATTATAAAACAAGGGTTTTGGAATTACTTGACACAATTCAATGATGGCTCTCTTTCCACATCTAATTTACGTAATCATATTTAAATAGATTTATTAAGAGATGAGAAAGTTGGAAAAAGGTCGAATTGAAGTTGCAACGAACAAAGACGAAATAAGTGCAAATGAGTTGAATCTATTCCAGTTCCTTTCTCCTGCAAATGAGTTGAATCTATTCAAGTCCCTTTATCCTGCGAATGAATTGAATATTTCTAGCTCAGTTCCGTAGAATTCCAAGTATTGTTTTGTAATATGTGCAGTGTAGAATCAAGGTACTTATAACAAATAAATAGAATCAATTCTAGTGTATTGACAGATATGTTTTCCTCAAATGGCTTGTTACCATAGCTTGATGGTAACTACCATAGTTTGATGGAAAAATCTTGTCGAATGTGTAGTTCGCTTTTTACTCTACAATTATTGACGGTGCTGATTTGTTTTATATGACAAACTGATTCAAAGTTGAGGGGAAGACGGAGCTGAAAGGTCTGCTAATAAGGGGAACCTTTTAAGACTATTACTCCCCATTTATTTACAGCTCTCTGCTGTACATACAAAAATCCCTAGTGAGGACTTGTACCAAGGAAACCCGAGACTTGTATTACGAGGGTGTCGTTTGAAGCCACTTAAAATTGTACTATAATTGGAGTTATTATATACAGTATAGTGATTACTTACACCAGTTGGTTCAGATTTGGCTCCTGCAGCTTTTGACATACAACACAAAGACCTTAGAAAGTAGACCTTGTCTGATATTTAGATTGACAGATTCACATGTCTGCCACTACACTATGAAGTCACTTTCCATCAGCAGCCAACATGCCACGTGGATAGCATGAGTGAAATCACGCCACTTTACGGACACGGTTACCAACACCAACCAACATGCCACGTGGATACAGCGAAAACCGGTTTCTTGCTTGGGATCACGCCACTTTGCCGGTTTAGACACACACAGGGAAAGTTGTGCTGGTATGCGTGCGCATGGAAACCTATAAAAGCGGCAACAGGGATCAAATCGATCTCTTTGGGACAACAACTCTCGTTGGATAAGCAGCTCTTTGACAGACATCTCTCGTTGGACAAGCATCAGCACTGCGGAAAATAACTCTCGTCGTAGAAGACATCGCGGAGATCCACGTACAAAGGATATTAGGAGAGTGCTCAGAGAAATCTGGACAATAACGACTAAGCGAATCAATCATTCGCGCCGAACGAACCTGAGCGGGCCAACACCCCGCGACGTACACGTTAACTGACGACTAAGCGAATCAATCATTCGCGCCGGACACACCTGAGCGGGCCAACACCCCGCGTTGACTGTCACTACTGGACTCGCGACATCGAGCACGCCTTTGAAAGGAGTACCATTTTCTTGTCTGCAAAGTTTTGTAATAATGTTTATAAATAAATAAAATTAAATAATTTAAACAAAAGAGATATCTTAGTAATGAACCCTGGTAAACCGCTGAGTATACCTCAGCCTTAGAATCGAAAAGACCCCGTGTCGTTACATTATATGTTATAGGCCTGGCATTTCAAAACTATATAATATTCACACATACTCGTAGAATTGTTTATACATACCCTGAACTGGCTGGAATGTTCAAATTTATGAAACTCTGGCTCCAAGTCGAGTGCTTCTTCGAGATTCTGCAGGAATTGCCTTTGGAATGTGACAATTTCGTGTATGTTGCCGAAGAGTGCATTGATTTCGGCGTTCGATAGGAATGTCTCGCGCTTCATGGGCTCCAGATAGTGTTCCAGTAGGCTGTTCAAATGCTGTGAAACAAAGAGAAGAACAAACAGATACAATTGCATTAAATTTCGGTATGCACTGATCTCAGAAATCTCTGAAAATGTCGGGATATGGCAAATCAGCTCTAGAAGCTAGCTTCGTCACACTCTGCGACACAATTCATGTTACATATTCATGAATTGGTTTTTTCCTCTTTTTCTGCAATTTTGAATAAGTCGCGAATTCCGTTTCCATCTTTTTTTCTTTTTTTGCATAATACTTAATTAATTTCATTAACAGTAATGGGCAAAGTTGGGCTCATGCAAAAGTGGAATAATGTGGCAGAGCACGAACACCTGCGGCTAAGACAGCGGCATAAACTTTTCGTATATGAGATTGGAATTAAATGCATTGTAAAAGGATTCGGATAGGGATGCCGGTTGCGTGAAAAGTTTTTTGAGTGCGGGCGGGGGGCGTGCTAAGTCACCGCCGCTGCCGCAGTCGCACCCGCAGCCGTAGGCATTTCCACAGCATAAGTAAACGAGTTAAAAATGCTAATGAAGCGCACTTGTCTAAAGGAAAATTGAGTCGGTTTGGACGACGTAACAAAAAAAAAAGAAAAACTGAAAGAAAAATACCCAAAATAAAAAGAAACAAACTCCCTCTTTTCTGATACACAAGCTTTTTGGAGTTCTTCACATAGTTGCTAACGAGAGTGCTTTGTTTAAATACTTGTACACTCCTCCCGGTGCCCTCGTTGAAAATTGAAATTGTTTTTCTATGTTACGCTTAACTTTTCTACTTCTGTTTGAAACTCTACTGCAGCCCCATCTGCGTCCGTTTCTGTCACCGCGCTATGGCTATGCATAACTTGTAAAAATGAAAATAATTATTATGATTACTATTATCCTTTCTTTGCTTATCAGAGCTGCGAACGAAATCCCCACTTTCCCCTACCGCCTTTTGGTATGCGCCGTGGGGTCTCGCATAATTTTACCCTATGCGTTACACACTCATCCTGGCGCATCCTTTTGGCGCCTCCGTTCATCGTTGCTCATCGTTGTTCAACTCAGCGACAACGCGAATGAGTATGAGAACGATGACTACGAACTCTTCATGTACTTCAGTTGTCTTAAGTAGAAAAGTAATTAATTTTTAATACGATTATTATTTGCTGTCTCCCTGCCACCCCTTGCTGTTGACTGCTCAGGCACTTCTGCTCGTATATAAATTGCAAGCGATTGATTGAATTGTGGCAGGTGTTCGGTGCTCTTATGTCGGGTTAATTCTGTCTGGTTGCGCACCGCTAATACTATTTTATGGTGAGTCATGACAGGAGGCGTGTGTAGGTTTGGATCAAATGCGAAAAGAACTATCACCAGGAAAATTTTACAGACACGGAAAGAGTGTTGTGTATGCAAAACATACATATCTCTTGCGAGTGTTCTATTACACTCCATCTTAATCTCCTTAATTTGGTTCAGTTGAACAAGGACCTTTCCACATGTTATCTGCGACAAGCGGTTGGGTGCCATACGACTGACGAACAATGAGTGCCACTCGTTAGTATTGCAATTGCCCCCCTCCTCCAGTAGGCTGCACTTTAACTAATATGTTCTGATGATGGAACAACTTTTTGAATTGGATCTTGCTCGGTGAGTTCATTGAATGCAGTGCCACATTGTGAGTGGGTATGGAAATTTATGGAGAAAATCAATCAACGCAATTGTTATTCTAGTTTCTAATTGATTCTAAAGCTCTTCCCTCGTTCTTTGTTGCCTGCGCTCAATACAAACTTTCTCCATACTCACTCTATGCTTTCAATTGTTGTTTTGCTTTACTCCTCGTGTGCGGTTTTTCTTTATTCTGCACATACAACACAAGTGTGTAGGTAGATGGAAGTATGACTGACTGTATTCATTGTTTATGAATAAAATTTTAATGTCAACATGACATTATCTTAGAGCATCTTCAGCTCTGTCAACACATACATAAGTACCCCCTCTTAATATCCCTGCTCATAGAGCTCATACAACCGCCCACTCACTTCCCTCGACGGCCGCTCGCATACATTTTATTCTCTCCTCAAACAATTGTGAAATTGCGAGGTCGTAGCAAAGATTGCAAACATTTTATTCATAGCTAAAATCCCTCCTCCCCATGGTAGGTGGGAACATAATGTTTTGTAGGTGTTTTTGCTAAGTTTCCTCATGTTGACAATATCATAACTGACATGAGTGCAATTGTCGTAGTGATACAGAGAGAGAAATGACGACATTGGTTCTATAAATGGAGGAATGGACAAAAGGTTGTGGAATCAGTACTATGGTTGTGGACAAACAGATGATTGCATGCTTCTGCGAATATGGTTAGAACCGAATTCGCATTTAATTATACGAATCGACGCCAATGTAATGTAATGAACCCCGGATTACATTTTGTTATATAAAAAAACTTATTAACAAATCAAAAAGGAGTCTGCGTTTAATATATAAAAAACCTAAAACAATTATTAATAAAATAAAAAAGAACCTGCGTTTAATATAAAGTAAATAGAAATACATACGGTATCACAATAGTGAGGGTGTTTAGTAAATTTGAGCATATCTCCTATTCATATTGATAAACAAACACCGAGTCCCTGTAGAATCATGACCTACAAAACTGTAATCTCCAAAATGAGGAGCTCCGAAATATTTGAATAAATACTGAAAAAGGAGATTAAGTTAAGATGATGCCGAACATAACATAAGAGAAGATTATACCAAGTTGCTCCATACATTATCCCTACAATTATCCGTCTCTTGGTGACCCAGTTTAAGAGGATGGTGAGAAAAGTTCTTTATAAAACTTTCCTAAAATGATTCTTAAGAAAAAAAAAACAGTGACTCAACCCATGAAAATCAAAATGGTTGAAACAATGGAATTGACCGAGCACTGCAGTGCTATAAAGTGAGATGTGAACTAGTTGTGAAGAGAGAAGAACATGTCTACCTTTTAAGGTCTCTCTATATCTACATATATATTTGTGTGACGATTCTGAGTTAAAAGTCTGAATGTTGAGGGGAGTAAGGGGGGTACACTGGGTTCTGTGCTTAACGTTTACTTCTCCATAGATACTCGTATGTAGACAATTATATATGAATACTCGTACACTAATATTCCTTTATATTTGTATATATCAGGGGCTTGTCCACAAAATATTCCGGTATTGGTTGTCAATGTTTTAAGGACATTAATTCTCATGCTAATTTCGTTCATACAGAAGTCGGTTTATCTTTTTTTCATACAAAAGTCGGTTTATCTTTTTTCGGAGAAGAGGGGAACTTCTGAGCACCAAAATCTGCCCCCGAATGTGTATATACAGCAATATAAAGATATCAATACTAAAATCAAATGAACATATATAAATGTATATACATAGTTCTTCAACACTCACCTTGACATAGGTACGTTCCGTATCGACTAATTCCAGGATGACTTTGCGCAATTTCTCAGCATCTGTCAGCTGACGTGAGGGGGTTAAAACGGCATTCGAGACAGATGAGACGACCGAACCAGTGGGGCTGGACTTCCGGGTTTCCTGAGGTGAACGACAAAATCCGGTAACCTTAGAGTTCCGTCAAAATGGGGCGTAGAGAAGGCGCAACAATTGTGATGGATTATGAAGAGAGAAAGAAATGTGAAGAGTTAGCATGTGAGGTGTGCACAGATAGAGACAATGTGTGTGTGTTTGTGGAGAGTGCAAAGGGCGATTATTCAGGAGAGTGGGTTGTGCGTGTCTGCCTCTGTGGACTAATAGGCCTGTATATGTATGAGTGGTGTGTATGGGTGGATGGATTATTTGTGTGGATAGTGTGGGTAATGCGGATAATGCATAGAAGAGGAAGTTTCTGTTTTCTATCGTCGGGAGGACTTCAACTGAGACTGATGTGAGTAGTGTCAAGGTGTCGCCGTTATTGTGGTCTGCAGCAGTCGCTGTAGCTGTTGATGTTGGATTGTTGTTGTTGCTGCGCCCTATTGTTTAAGTTGTCTAGGTGTGTGTATTTCTGTTTAGGAGCATTTGACACTGACTAAGTTGACGGTTGACACATCATGGCGATGTGGGCGTTCAGGTTAGTTTCAGCTGTGCTTGCGCGTGAATGCGTGTAGGCATTTGAAGATGTGTAAGAGTGTTCGGCTCTGTGCGATTGTGTGTTGTCTGTCTCTGTATTTGCGTGACTGTGTGTGTGTGTGGGTGCACGGTTGTGGCTTCGCTTGTGCATTCTCTCGTCCGCTATTGTGTTTTTGGTTGCTGCTATTGCTAAATTCACTTGTATTCCGTTTTGTTCAGTTCCATTATGCAAATTGTTTTTGGTTTGTTTTCCAGCAATGATTTGCATAAGCCGCTTGCCTCAGTTGCCGGTGATGCAGTTGATGCTGGCGGTGCGGCTATGATGTCTTTGCCAAAAGATGGAACAGTTTTGAAATATTCTTGAAAATCTCGGCGCTGGAACGTCAACTTGAGTTAAAAGATATTTCGCACAGCGCGCACCGCTGCAGAGTGTGAGCATGCGAAGGGGTATGGGTGTTGGTAAGTGTGTATTTGCGTTTGTGTGTGTATGTGTGTGTGTGTGTGTTTGTGTGTGTGTGTGTGTGTAAGAACGTATGTAAAGTATCATTAAATGAAGTGGGTCGCCGCCCATGTCGAGTGCTCTTGGGAAAGGTTCCAGAAACAAAGTGGGTTTCGTGGGGCTTTTATCCTTGATTTTTCCTTTTGCGGCTTGACGTTTGAGCGAGGGCCAAATTTAAATAGCGTAGGCAGCGCCGAGTACGGAAGTGGCACTGTGCTTTTTGACATTTTAATTTGGTTACACTCCTTCCTGCTCATTGTGTCCGTGTAAAATGTGGAAATTTCGCAATTTGCGTGCGTTTCGTTTTGGGAAAGTGCGAACAAAAATACACACAAGAAAAAACGAGGAACAAAAACAACTGCAACAACAACACCAACCAAATGTGGTGAAAGCTATTTCTTGTGTAATTTTGGACATATTTTCAACACCTTTCGACATATCTTTGCGGGACGTGTCTGTACATGAGTCGGTAACCGGGTGAGTTCTGTGTGAGTGTGTACGTATGCACTTAGATGTATAAGAGGATTAGGTGGGTGGGGCTTAGGGCGCAAAATACAAACGATGTAAATGAGATGTAATATGAATAAATGCACAACAACGCAAAATGCCCTGTCTCAGGGACTCCATGTAAAATTGATTTTTTTGGTTTTTCCGGATGTTGTTGGTAGAGAGGAGAGCGGGGCGTTTGAATAGGGTCGGTGGATAGGGTTGGTGAATGAACACATACACTCACATACCTACCCACAACATCTTTCTCTCACACACGCCCACAGATACACACACATACACACATGTGTGTTTTGTATGCAGTCCTCTCTATAAATTTTTTGGGATTTTTTTTGTCCCTTCACTTTCATTTCCCTCCAGTTTGATAAATTCCCTTAAAAATGAAGTCGCACTTACCTGCTCGGCGGTCTTCAGTAGATTTTCGATTTCGAAGCTACTGGTGCGTGAGGTTGGCTTGACGGCACCTGGCCCGGGTATTTGTGTTGTCGGCTCCATAGACGACGTTGCTGGAGAGCTGTCCCCTTCCGGCGAATAGCATTCCTTGCCATCTGAAAGCGAAACGAGCAAAGGAATACGAAAAAAAGGTGAGAAAGTGAGGGTTTATGCATGTAAGTACTTGTGCAGCGATCCTTGTAACTATTGCGGTGGGGGCAGTGTCGACAATGGTGTTGTTCGTGCCAGGCAAACCTTTGATAGCAAAATAGACTAAGCCCTACTCTGTGTAATGTGTAATGTATGCCAAGTTGTATAGGTGTGTGTGTGCACTTTTTGCATAGTGCGCACTTTCTTGCAAGTGGTGTTTTAACACCTTCTGCAGCTTTGGGAGTTCAAAATTTAGACGCTTGTTTTCCTGCACTGTTGCAATTTGTAATATAGGCGGCGGGGCAGGGTGCTTAGCAAAGCGGCACTGATGGTACATGTGAAAGGTGGGCGCGCCAGCTTAATTGTTCACGATTTATGCTCCGTGGCAAAGGACATAGCAACAACGCAAACAGAGGCAAAATATAAGCTCTGCACTGCAACTAAATTTCGTATACGGTTGCCTCCACTTTCAATTTGTGGCGGCGTTAAAAGTGGTGCAATTTTAAAACCTCAGTTATATTGTGGAACAATTATGCAGCGCACAAGTAGGCAGAGAAAATAGTACGAAATTTTGTGTCTTGAGCACCAGTTCAGTGAAGTCCGTGAACACACTAAATGAACCCTTGGGCTAAAATCATATGAGCAAAATGCGGTCATTCAGTTCTTTGCCTTGGACATCATTGGAAAACTTCGATGGTGGGCATGATCATGTGGGCCATTTATAAACAATGACCATAATTTTTCGTATTGTTTGGAGGTGCAGCTGGATTTAAAAATCATCCTCTTTGGTCTAGCATGAAACTACTTCCTCTACTAATTTCTGGTTCAACGAGTGCGTTCATAAGCAAAATTACCTCTAATCGAGTGAGAATAGTCATGAAGCATTATTGAAGAGTTTCTTATACAGAGAATATATGTCCAGGATATGTTGAGGACTGCACAGTGGCGACCTAAAACCAGGCGAAGTAAGGCCTAAACATTACAAGGTGTTATGTTTGGACCACTGTGAGTGTTATCAATTGAATGGCATATGTGCATATTCAAAAGCTTTTGCAGTATGTAGATCGAGCCTCACTTAAGCCAGATATAAAATGATGCGTTGTCAAGTACGAAGAAATCAAAATCTAGGGTATTAAAAAAAGAGAGGGTCTGACACACATTCCTAACCCATCATAGTATTTCTGGCTTTAGCTCTTACAATGTAAGTGGCAGCACTGCGTATGTGGCACACACTACTTATACTTAAGAGCGTCGGCACCGGTCCCACGATTCTCAAGCATTTGATAGGCGCACACTTTTCGGACAATTATGAATAGTTCAGAGCTCACTTGACGAGCAGGAGCCCCCCAGGAGTGCAAAATTTCGCCTGCTAAAATTGCTGCCGTACCGCAAATCGTTTCATAAATGGTCGTAGTTTGACTTAACCCACCCTAAACACTAACACACACACACGCACACACACACACATACACACACACACACACACACACACACACACACACACACAACCAACATATTTGCGGCGCATAATAGGTAGCTACCTCGACAACAGGGTGCTACTGTACGAGACAGAGAAGGGCGTAAAAACATACCAAATAACCGGCGGGGTTCCTCAAGGATCGGTACTAGGGCCCATGCTGTGGAACGCTATGTACAACGGCATCCTGGAGCTGAATATGCCGGAAAACGTTAATATTATTGGTTATGCTGATGATATCGCATTGGTAGTGGTGGCCAAACATATTGAGCATTTGCAGGTGGTGTGTAATGATGCGATCGCAAGGGTGCGTAGCTGGCTCCAATCAGCGCACCTGGAACTTGCTGCAAAAAAGAGGAGATGGTGGTGGACATCGGTAATCACCGTATTATGTCGCAACCAAGCATTAAATATCTTGGAGTTAACATTGACGCAAGGCTGTCATTTAAGGAGCACCTGGTAGCGGTCAGCAAAAAAGGCTCTAAAATTCAAGGCGCCCTTGCGCGGATTCTGCCAAACATTGGAGGCCCACGTGAGGGAAGATGACAACTTCTGGCGACGGTAACGGATTCCGTGATGCTCTATGCAGCACCCATCTGGGCAGGAGCAAAAATTACGCATCTCAGAGAGGCTTGCGCAACGCAACGATTAAGTGCGCTTAGACTCACCTGCGCCTACCGAACGGTTTCCGACGACGCAATTTCCGTTCTTGCTGCAAAAATGCCCCTGGACTTACGAGCGTTGGAGCTGCAGCGACTGTACGACCGACAGGGCGTAAGGCCTACAGCCGAACGAAGGCTAGAGGAGCGACGGCGATGCACCGAAGAGTGGCAAGAATGATGGGAGCAGTCCGAGAAGGGACGATGGACATTCCAGCTCATTCCCAGGGTGTCCCAATGGGTGAACAGGAAGCATGGTAGTCTAAACTACTACATGACGCAGCGGTCATGGATGCTTTAATGCATATTTCTACCGCTTCAAAATAACAGAAGACCCCTACTGTCCAAAATGCATGGCGAATTCGCGAGCGCCAGGCACTTGATGCTTTACTGCTCACGCTTCAGGACCTGGAGAGAGGAGCTGGGATCTGCCTTGGGCAGACCACCGACCACAGCAAATATAGTGGCTGCAATGCTGGAGTCACCCGCTAAATGGAACGCGGTATCGACCTTCGCTGAACAAGTAATGGTGGCGCTACGCAAGGAGGAGCGGGAACGACAGCGGCTACTGCGTCAACAGCAGGTAGCAAATGTAGCAGAAATTTCGCCAAGGAGCGACAACCAGCAGCGGACTTGATTTAGACTGACAATTGCAGACGATTGAGCAATAATGCTCATGACGGCCTCCCGACGTGATCACATTTCTGGTCCCGGGATGGTTGCCCGCCACGACAGTGAGGAGGTTTTAGTGGGTTGATGTCCCACACTGACTAATTGGCTTAAAGCTTTCCCCCTCGATAAAAAAAAAACCACACACACACACACACACACACACACACGCACACACTGGTCGGTATCATGAAACAAGTAAGATACGACGAGCAAAGTGCTAGAGGTTTAGCGAGCTAAAGCCGTTAGAATGACCAAGATACGAGAGTGAGAAAAAACTATCAGCCCGCCCCGTGAAGGAATACCTTAACTGAATGTACCACGGGGATCCACGGGGATCCACGGGGATCCACGGGATCGAAGCAAAGGTGGTTTTAGTTGGGTTAGAGTCCTACACCTCGGCAAGATGCTTTCCACCTAAAGAAAAAAAAAAACACACACACACACACACACACACACACACACACAAAGCTTAGCTCAGGCTACTGTGGGGGTCACAGGTGGCGGATAGTGATTGCATTGGTATTGCTACTGACGCAGGTCAACTGCGAATAACCAATAAGCAGTCCCCGACCAAGAGCGGCACAAGTGGAGGCGAGGTATAGTTCCCCAATGATCAGAGAAGTCCGTGTGCCCGGACTAGATGGCACCGTCCGGAAATAAGGACTAGCAATTGGATGCCAATGGTGGAGGGCGATAAAAAGCACCAACGTCGGTAGATAACCAAAATCAGGAAACGTCTGACCCATAGAGGGCGGCTGTTCGGTCAGCGTTTGTTCCCAGATTAGGGACGGCTGTAACTTATACCTGGCAGTAGGTTAAAAATGCTAAGGGTGGGCCCTGAAAACTAACCCAAATGGAAGTCAGCAAAGGAGATAAAGTTACGGTGCAGGGATACGGATACCAAGTACCGGCCGTTTTAGGGAGGATCTCGCCGTAAAAGAATCAGCGTCTGTTCGAAACCTGAATACCCAAGACAAAATGGATCCAGCCAAAATTGAGCCAATCAGAAAGAACTCACAAACTGAATGACAGGAAAGGTGGGGCTATATCCACCAAAGGACGATGGACTCATGAGCCGATCCCAAACATACAAGTATGGATCGCCCGAAGACACGGTGTAGCTAACTACCAGTTAACGCAATTCCTATCGGGACACGAATGCTTTCGAAAGTATCTGCACAAGTCAAACATGCGGAGGACTGATACTGCCTGTACTGTGTTGGCAGGTATGAGAATGCAGAACATGTGTTGATGGAATGCGGCAGATTTACGGGCGCAAAACGCCTGCTTGAGCCTTATATAAGAGAGAAAGTAACCCCAGCTGGTGTTCTTCGGTACATGCTTGGGTCACAGGAGGCCTGGGATGCAGCAGTGAGTGTATTGGTCGATATCATGAAGCAAGTAAGATACGACGAACGAGCAAGTAAGAACGAGCGAGCTAAAGCCGTTGGAATGACCAAGATACGAGAGTGAGGAAACTCTCAGCCCGCTCCGTGAAACTGAATGTACCACGGGGACCCACGGGATCGAAGCAAAGGCGGTTTTAGTTGGGTTTGAGTACCACACCTCGGCCTGATGCTTTCCACCTCAAGCAGAAAAAAACATACGCACAAGCGCAGAGAAATATATAAAGATGCCTTTTTCGACTGTTGTTTGGGAACTTTGGACAGCAATTGTAAATTAAACTTAACAAGCAGCAAATGCAGTCGGTATTTCCCGCAAAGCAGTTAGTTGAGCTCTCAAGGGAGCGTATAGAGCGCATACTTTCCCTGCAAGTGCAGTCAACATTTATAAAAATAATAGTAATAAAACAACAACAAGGACAAGAAAACCCAGAACGGCAACTGCGTACCTGGCGCAGTTAAAATATGTGGCAACACTTTTGAAAATAATGTGCGTCATTAGGACAACTGCGGAAGGAAGCCCAACGAAAATAAAAAAAAAATACAAATATTTTACAAAATTATGCTTTAAAGCATAATTGCAGGGAGTGCGGCGCAGCGATTGCCATGCAACTAATGACGCCGCCGCTGAAATGAAATTTGAAACACTGCTGCATTCAACAACTCTGGCGTAGAAAAATTGAGCAATTTGCCGCTAACGATTCAAATAATGCCACCATAAACAGCCACAACAAACTAAGAAACTAAAACTAAAATAGGGGAAAAAATAACAACAACAACAATAACATAAGGGACACAAATAAATATCGCCCGAAAGACGACGACGACGCTGCGTTTGGTAGAGGCACTGCGCCAGAGAAGGGCTGCATTGCGTTCTAGCATATGCTGCATGTAAGGCTCAGCTAAGTTATTTATTGTTAAAGCGTTGTTGCTGGTGGCAAGGGGGGTGTGGGGGGGGTTGAGTGCAGCTTATAATTGCTTGCATGTACATATATATGCGTGTATTATGTGGGCGTGTGTGGCTGTGTGCGGATGCGGGAAAGTGTGGTTATGCAATGACTGCACCTGCTGCATTGCCCTACACCCGTCCTGAAGTATCGATGTGTGTGTGTATGTGAGAACAGACGAAGCAGAACGGAACAGTGGAGAAAGACGTTCTAACAATGAAAAAATAAAAGCAAAATCTACGATACAAAAACCTGGAAAACGCTACAAAAACAATTTATCAACAATGCGCACAATCGCAAGAACAATAATAATAATAAAAGCAACAGCAGCAGCGGCAGCAACAACAACAATAACAACACAATATAATAGTAACGGCAATAACAATGGCAGCCACGGTAAAATACGAGTACTCGCATGTAGGTACCACTATTTTACCAAGTGCCAGAAAATAGCTCCGCTGGAGCACAACACACAACGAACTGTTCGGGCACACGCACACAAATACACATGATTACATTATGTGCATAGTTCGCGGAGAAAGAACAACTTGAAGGATGAAGAGGGGAGGAGTGCACCTGAACACAGCGAATAGAAAGGTACACTAACATGAGCTTACAGTTGAAATACTCTAAAAAGGCGCAGATGGTTGAACGTACAAATACATTAATAAGTTGGTTAGGCGATGCCTCCGTCTGATTATATGGGAAAAGCATTTTGGAAAACCATCCCAAACATTTGAATGACATTTGTGGGTGTGTGCTGGCGTACGAAATATAAGAAGAAGTCTTCACCTTTAACTTAAAGTTGGCGCTGTCCTTGCGCTGACTATCACCATCCCAAGTATGGGAACTTATTTATTCAGTACTTGAACGGCGCGACACAGTGGTATCACAATGGGCCATTATGTGTGCTCAAATGTGCTTTTGGCAAACTGGGCGGCCACTCCTACCTACCTACCTACCTAACTTAAAGTTCAATATTCCATTAAATACTTGAACCACGAGGAAGCACTGCAAACTGTTGGACTAAGGACGGCAACAAAACGAGAACATCCTTTTTTTGTATTTAATCTATTAACCAATGGAGCAGCTAGTAAAAAATTGTGTAGGGACTGAGTCGGTGTCGTCAAAAATACACCAACTCCGATTCTGACTAAACCCCAACAGTCCAAATCCGATTCCAACTCCGAGTCAGAGTCCAACAGATATGAAATCTTGCATTTTATATTGTCCGTGCCAAAGTGTGTGAGGCAGATTAACGTGTCAAACAAACCGGGTAACGGACTTGTGTGAAGGACTTGTGTATTGAGGAGCCACTTCCAATTGAATATATAATTATACACTATTATAGTACAGAACTATATATAAAGTCTACATAGGGCTCCATGCTTACTATGGGCGAATAATTTCACTTGCCACACACGAGGGCGGATTGATATTGAAGCTACCTAGCGCTAGATGGCAGCACAAACACAAAAACTTTTTTTTTAGAAATTGCGATCTGTCAAACGTCAGCTGTTAAAATTTCACCCAAATTCATCGATTAGTTTATTTGTTGTAGTCGTTTGAAGTAAGCAACTTTTGTGTTTCTTGAAACATGGAAAAAAGCGAATTTCGTGCAGTGATTAAACACGATTATTTGAAAGGGAAAACGGCGAAAGAGACAAAAGAAAAGCTCGATAAACATTACGGTGAGTCTGCTCCGTCAGATTACATGGTAAAATATTGGATTGCTGAATTTAAACGCGGCCGAACAAGCACTGCAACAATACCATCAACAGGAAGGCCAAAAGAGGTGGCTACTGAAGAAACTATCAAGAAAATCCTCGATATTGTTATAAATGATCGCCGAGTCAAGTTGCGTGAGATTGCTGAAATGGTAAACATATCATGTGAACGTGTGTTCAACATTTTGCATGAACATTTGCACATGAAAAAGCTATCGGCAAGATGGGTGCCGCGTTTGCTCAGTGTCGAACAAAAACGAGTCGACAGACCACTTCACAGCGGTGTTTGGACATGATAAAGCGTAATCCTGTTGATTTTTGGCGGCGATTAATAACTGTTGATGAAACGTGGGTCCACCACTACACACCTGAAACCAAAAATCAATCGAAATAATGGGTGGAAGCTGGTGGAAGTGCTCCGAAGAAGGCGAAGGCAGTGAAATCGGCTGGCAAGGTTATGGCCACTGTATTTTGGGCTGCACACGGAATATTGCTCATGATTATCTTGAAAAAGGATCCACAATCACAGGAAAGTATTATCGTGCATTATTGGATCAATTGATTGATGCAATCAAGGAAAAACGACCACATTTAAAGAAGAAAAAATGCTCTTTCTTCAAGACAACGCACCGGTTCACAGCTCACAGCATTAGATACGATGCTAAAATTACGTGAAATACACTTCGAATTGGTTAATCATCCACCTTATAGTCCAGATCTAGCTCCTAGTGACTTTTTCCTGTTTCTAAACTTGAAAAAATGGCTCGCAGGAAAAAGATTCATCTCAAACGAAGAAGTGATTACCGAAACTAACGCGTATTTTGAGGGGTTCCCGAAATCGTATTATTCAGATGGTATAAAAAAGTTGGAATATCGTCTTACTAAGTGTGTCGAAGTAAAAGGAGACTATGTTGAGAAATAAATGGTTTTTGAAAAAAAAAAAATGTTTTTTTCCTACTTAGGTAGCTTCAATATCAATCCCCCCTCGTAAGCTGAGATCTACACAAAGTTGACTATTGAAATTTAGTATATTGGACCAAACTAATTACTCCTGTTTTCAAGTGATCGCTATGAATGCAACGCCACGCCCACTGTTCACTATCCAATTCATAACTTGAAGTTCACGAAAGTTTCAATCGTTCTATTTTATATACTTGTAAGACAGATAATCTGGTTGTATAGATTGGTGCCCGACAAACACAAAGAATCGAGTAGTCTGAAGATTTAAATATATAAAAGACGGAATCTTTCACGGTCCTGCTATCGATATATGCGAAATGAAAACTAAAGAGCTGCCTATACGAATATGATTGTCGGTTACTGAACTAAACATTCCCAAGTAAGAACCAGACGACATTATTATTGCAACAGTTTTTTTTACACATTGTTTTAAGAAAGTTCCTTTAGATGCAGACACAATCAAGGAAGCTTACTTTATGGGCCAGAGCTATCAAATTTCTTTCACCGCACTCGATGCGCGTATTTAAGGAATATTTGGTCATGTGTGTTTACCTGGAGCAGGCCCATAAAGCACTTCAAATTTTCGGAAAATCTCCAATGGTACCCCTACTATATTCATCTTGAATCACATTTCAAATACGACTTATGAGAGTATGTCAACGACAGAGAAGCCACTACGACGATTAAAGGAGAGCCGAATATTCTGGCGAATGAAAGGCAGGCAGTCGATGCTCGCAACGCGACAGAGAAGGGCTGTGCTTTGGACTGGCGATTTACTGAACTTTTATATTGTGTATAACATTTCTTCATTAATTTCTTTAACGTTCAAGTGATTGGAATATAATCTCTTTTGTTTGTACTTTTATTAGTTGAACCTATTAATAAATATCCTGACAAGTATAAATTACTCTGCAAATTGGTGTGATACTCGTCTCTTCAATGACAAATTTTATATTCAAGTATGATAACTCTCAATTAGTCGTCTTAGGCGTCGCAAAGGAAGTGTGTCCTTAACTGCTTTGAAAATAAATGTGCAGAGCAAAATTCGGAACAAAATAAGCTTTATTGGTTTTTAGTAAAAGAAGATGAGGGAAACTCCATATACTTTTCACCATTATTCACAGCTCTTTTGACCCTTAAAGGGGATATTTTATTGCAAGTTTCGTGCATATGGGAGTTGCGACAATTTTGCTGCACCTTTTGAATTTCAATTGTTCTTCTTATCAGCATTACTTCAGCTGGGCATTACTCTGTCTGGCTGGGTTGAGACCTTGCTTGGAGCTTACCTGAGAAACAAAGAGGGATGCTCTTATCAAGAGTCTGTAGCCGAGATTAAACACCAAGATGATTAATTAACCATTATCTGATTGAACGCATATGTGGGGTTACGGTTACAGGTATTTTTTTCATGTAGGTGTGTGTGAAAATGTGTTTTCTTTACACAAAAATCATCAGAAGACGCCTAGCAACACAATGATGCGTGCGTTTGTTAATAAATGCAAATTCAACCCATTTTAAAGCAAGAGACACGGTGATTAAACGGATGCACTCATTCCAATGGCACCAATGCACTCCTGGCTGCTTACAAAATACACAAAAGCTATTAAAAATGATCGGACTTGCTTACTTTGGTTGGCAATTCCGGAAGACACAGAGGAGACTAGGTAGGTAGGTAGGTAGGTAGGAGTGGCCGCCCAGTTTGCCAAAAGCACACTTGAGCACACCTATTGGCCCATTGTGATACCACGGTGTGGCGCCGTTCAAGATTGACTAAAAAGTTCCCATACTTGGGATGGTGATAGTCAGCGCAAGGACAGCGCCAGAGAAGACTAGCACAAGTAGTTGAGATATTAGACGCTATTTGCTGCATTTGAATGGCTTTTCTCCTTGTCTTATTGCATACTCATTCTCTGAGTGCGATCTATTTTGTTCTATTCCAAAAATTATCCCCAAGTTTGACGATATATTTGAAAAGTTAGCTCAATAATTTGGGAACTTTTTTTTACATTGTTTTTCAATCTGCAATGCGGGAGCATAAGAAAATATTTTAAACTCCACTAATTTCCCAACGAAATCTCAAGTCTTGAATTTACTCGTGATAAACAGGGTTTTGGAGCAGCTTCACGCTTAACCACATTAAACAGAAATGCTGTGAAATGTTTATAAATAACATTTCTGAAATGAAAGAAATTTTCTGTGCTGCCAGCACGCACACGCGCTCACACACATGAAACATAATTACCAAGAATCAATCATTTTTAATACTGCAAAACGAGTAGGCATGCATCAACACACACACACACACACACAGGGACACACACACACACAGGGCCACATACGAGCAAGCATACTTTCGCATGTGAATTTGTGATGTGAGCCATTCGCGACCTGAATACCAAATATTGAGCACCGGGTATGCTTGTTTTCAGGAACTCAAGTAGCAAAAGTAAACAGTATTGACGTAAGTTTATGCCGGCATTGATGCTCTTCGCTTCAATTAGGTTTCTACGAGTATACCTGGTTAGAAGTTCCTTGGATTCCAAGCGAATTCAAAGCTAGAAGGAGTCGTGTAAGGGTTAAGAATTTGGTTGTGGTACGCCGTTGCACTGCATACTTCCAAATTGAAGAATTTCGCTTAATTCCAATTGCGATAGTTATAGAATGGAATGGAGAATTACTGGAATGAGCAGCGGCCCATATCGATTTCAGTTCCTAAATTGGCAATTTGGTGGCTGTGACGGTTCCTATTGTGGGGCCGCCTCCCATCCAAGGTGTGTGCGTTTGTTAATACGCAACAGTTTTTCGCTGTGATTTCATTTGAAAACTTGTATTTAGTGGAATTTTGAAAATGTTACCAAATACGCTGAAGCGCACAAATGGCCGCTTATCTGAGTAACCGAATAATACTTTCAGGACTGTGTGAACTTCTCTGCTCACGAATGTATTAGAAACAGCACACAGACCACAAAGAGTAGTGAGCATAATGAGCTTAATAACATGGCTGCTGTTGTTTGTACCACTGTTGCCGTTGCTACTGCCTCGTATTGCTGACGCTAAGTTAATTACCTGCAACTACAACTAGCACAATATGAGCAACGCCAACCAGCCTCAACAAAGGCCCCCGAGTGAGAGATACTGCTTCAGTAATAATAAAAAAGAACCAGCAGTAGAAGCGGCGGCAACAGCAACAACACAGTGGCCACTAATTGCAAACAAACCATACCACAGCACACACACATGCACGCTTTTACATACGCATGTACAAGTGCTGGTATGTGTGCATGTAGGCACATGGGAAATTCAATATGCGGTAAGCATTCCGCAGGAGCTGCACCAAACAGCCTTTGCACGCGTTATCGTTATCCAACGAGAGGCATATTTCCGGCTCTAGACTTCGAACAAATTAAAACAAGACTTTTAAAGCATTTAAATTTGCCTCATCTGTTGCCCGTTCGTCCACGTTCACAATTTGCCCGTTATACTGACTATATATAAGGTAGGAGTAAATGCAAGAATCATGTGTGTATGTATACTTACTCCATCCTGGCGCCGGAACAATGAGGCCAGATATCATCTCTTCACTCATTACTGGCGGATCCGTTGGTGGTGGTGGGCATACCAAAGAGTCAATCATGTCATCGGTGACACGCATTATGCCAACTAGATCCGGCGGTTCGGTGCGTGATGAGCTGAAATATGGGAGAAAACGTCACAGAGTGACGGCGGAGGCATTAGTGGCAGACATGTATGTAATTTTCGTTAATGAGCATTAAATTAGAACAAAATGAGTATCGTTAAGCTTAATCGATGAGTATATATGTGAGTCGATTGCTGCAAAGGTCAAAGCTCAAAACGACGCACGGATTAATGAAAATTACCGTTGAAGCAACTTTCAGTTTTAGCTTTCCAGTCGTGCAGTTACATTAGCCAGAAAAGATGCGAGTGCCATGTCAGCCAACATCGAAACAAAATAATGCAGATACCAGTACTTTGAAGGCATATATCTACAGGAGTATCTACCAAGAGGGCAGAAGGCGCTCAAGAGATATGAGCGAACATTTTTCTATACAAACTAGAAACTAAACATACCGGTGGCTCTCAGTCACTAATGACGCCTAAGCTTGGCAGGGTAGGACGAGAGTGGATGAAGTTGGGCTGCGAAAACATGAATCTCATAAAGTATACAACGGAGATCTATGGAGAGCATTCTTGCGAGTATTTGGGATGTGTTTTCGAGGCTTTTCAATATAATTCATAGCATACTTTTAGGCACCTGCTCGTATAAAACACTAAGAATTATTATTATTATTATTATTATTATCTTTTACGCCATAATTAATTATGAGTGCCAGGGTGTTGGGGGAATCTGTACTAGCTACCGACTCGAAGAGAAAAAGATTTTATAGAAAGAAGCATTTTGGAGACCAAGCCCGTGGCAGGATTTGAACCTGCGACCCTCGGGGTGTGAGTCTAGCATTCTAATCACTAGACCACAGAGGGCGGCTACTAAGAATACTGCTTTTATTGTGGGCAGAGACCGAGGCAGCGTTGATATACAATTGAATCTCTAGTGTAATACTGGCATCTAGTTATTCAACTTGGCTTCACTGCTCCTGACAGCTAATCCTGCCACTGCATCACCATTTCTTTTTTCGACGTATTCCATGGGCCCACTTACCCACTCAACCGAGCGAGGGGCACGTCCGCATAACGTACAGAACTGGTGACCGATCAGCAACAGTCCGGACTGTCCTGAACTCTCGATCGCGCCCACGACAATGGGAGGTGAATCAATTAGCTAAGTTCGTGTTTGTAGTGCGGAAGAAATGGAGTAACTTCAAATTTAAGTTATATTATGCGATGGACATATTTGATTTTAAGATGGAATATAAGTGCTACCCAGAACAGGCGGTGTTGATCCTGTAAAAAAACATCTCCAAAGCAGAAACAGCAGCGATACCTCATCTCGCTTTAATTGTTGTTTTGCATATAAAATAATTGTAGCTCGCGCGCCACGAGAATGGGACCAGCTCACGAACTCGCCACATATCGGCAATTTAAGCCATATTTCACCACTTCCGAATATGTATTTTAACACTACAAGCGAGGTCGTCAAAGGACACTAGGACGAAATGTTTGCTTACGATTGCAAATATTTTTAATTAAACAATTTTTGGTTCTTTGATTTGAAACTGGGTGCTAAACGAAAAATCACATTCGAAATGTGGCCATTGCGTTTGTGGATGCTCCAACAACACCAACAACAGCAGAAACATCAGCAACGAGCGCAAGAACAACAATTCAGCAACTTTTACCGCATTTTCCAATTTTCATAAATCGTTCATTTTCGTTCCAATTTCGTGCTTGGATTCTGCATATGAAACAGTTTGTTCACAGAATACCGTATTGACGGAAATTAATGTAGGGTGCGGAAAATGTGGAATGCTGTGGCTGGAGAAGCAGAGCAGCATCGGCAGTAGGAGTGCATCACACGGTGGCTGCAGACGATGACTGAGGGGTACGCACACTCCCGTGCAAACTCGTAGTTGGACGATATGGAGGTTGGGTTAGAATACAACTTTCCACTAGTAATGACCCAATTCGATGAAATGCGGCTGAATGTTGCAAAGAAAAATGCTGGAAATGTGCAAGTGGGGCTGGGGGAATATTGAAGCCGACACCAAAACATTTCACATTTACACTTGAAAAAAGTGTTGTTGCACACATGTCGCAATGGCGGAG